>CM042012.1:110684797-111029797 GCA_023525715.1 Cichorium intybus | reverse complement strand
GTTTTCTGGAGTTATTAAAGAGTGCTTGTGTCGACATTTAAAAATAAAAATAAAAATAATAAATAATAAATAAAAATAAAAAAATAAACGTTAAGACCGATTAATCTGCCAAGAACCGCTAAGACCAATATTTGACCGATTTTTGCAGCAAACTGTCAAGCTGATCGATTAGGCCTAATCTTAATCGGCTGAAAACCATCAAGCGATTAATCGCCGATATCTGCAACACTGATATATATATATATTTATATATATATATATATATATATATATATATATATATATATATATATATATATATATATATATATATATATATATATATATATATATATATATATCAGCTTGACAGTCGAGTAGCGATTAATCGGAGACCCTAAATTATAAAAGAATTCATTTAAAAATATATATAAATATAACAAAATAGCAAGTTTGATTCATTTAATTACGAGATACACATCAAAGATTATACATTTGTTTATTTTTCTTATTTAATATTGATTATTTTCAGTTTTCTGAAGTTATTAAAGAGTGCTTGTGTCGACATTTAAAAATAAAAATAATAAATAATAAATAATAAATTAAAATAAAAACATAAACGCTAAGACCGATTAATCTGCCAAGAACCGCTAAGACCAATATTTGACCGATTTTTGCAGCAAACTGTCAAGCTGATCGATTAGGCCTAATCTTAATCGGCTGAAAACCATCAAGCGATTAATCGCCGATTTCTGCAACACTGATATATATATATATATATATATATATATATATATATATATATATATATATATATATATATATATATATATATATATATATATATATATATATATATATATATATATATATATATCAGCTTGACAGTCGAGTAGGGATTAATTGGAGACCCTAAATTATAAAAGAATTCATTTAAAAATATATAAATATAACAAAATAGCAAGTTTGATTCATTTAATTACGAGATACACACCAAAGATTATACATTTGTTTATTTTTCTTCTTTAATATTGATTATTTTCAGTTTTCTGAAGTTATTAAAGAGTGCTTGTGTCGACATTTAAAAATAAAAATAAAAATAATAAATAATAAATAAAAATAAAAACATAAACGCTAAGACCGATTAATCTGCCAAGAACCGCTAAGACCAATATTTGACCGATTTTTGCAGCAAACTGTCAAGCTGATCGATTAGGCCTAACCTTAATCGGCTGAAAACCATCAAGCGATTAATCGCCGATTTCTGCAACATTGATATATATATCAGCTTGACAGTCGAGTAGGGATTAATCGGAGACCCTAAATTATAAAAGAATTCATTTAAAAATATATAAATATAACAAAATAGCAAAGTTTGATTCATTTTATTACGAGATATCCATAAAAGATTATACATTTGTTTATTTTACTTCTTTAATATTGATTATTCTCAGTTTTCTTAAGTTATTAAAGAGTGCTTGTGTCGACATTTAAAAATAAAAATAATAAATAATAAATAATAAATAAAAATCAAAAAATGAATGCTAAGATCGATTAATCTGCCAACGACCGCCAAGACCAATATTTGACCGATTTTTGCAGCAAACTGTCAAGGAGATAGATTAGGCTTAATCGTAAATGGTTGAAAACCACCAAGCGATTAATCGCTGATTTCTGCAACACTGATATATATATATATATATATATATATATATATATATATATATATATATATATATATATATATATATATATATATATATATATATATATATATATATATATATATATATATATATATATATATATATATATATATATATATATATATATATATATATATATGCTCAGGATCTTTTGTAAATCTTTTTTTTAATGAGAACTCCAACACTAGAATATTTTTCTTCAAAAAATTGCACATGTACAAAAAAAGTGCACATACGCACATTTGCACAAATTTTTTTTGAATGTGCACATGTACTCAAAAAGTGCACATATGCATATTTCCTATATACATATTTTTTCCAATTTTTTTGATGAAGCATCTTAAATATAATCGACTTAATACATTAAGTCTTTTTTTTGTCATTTTTTTTGGAAAAAAAAAATTATCGTAGGAGTTCTCATGTTCTCACGAAAAAAGGGTTTTCAAAAGCAGACACTATATATATATATATATATATATATATATATATATATATATATATATATATATATATATATATATATATATATATATATATATATATATATATATATATATATATATATATATATATGTACATATATATATATATATATATATCTATATATATATATATATGTATGTATATATATATATATATATATATATATATATATATATATATATATATATATATATATATATATATATTAGTTGTATACAATGTTCCTAATTTGCCCCTATGAAATGATTGGCTCAGAATTTATCACACATTCATACAATATTTAGTCTCCACATATGAACCTACATATATATATATATATATATATATATATATATATATATATATATATATATATATATATATATATATATATATATATATATGTATATATATATATATATATATATATATATATATATATATATATAAATAGAATGAGAGAGAGAGAGAGAGAGAGAGAGAGACGATGGAAGGCTGGTGGTTTCCGGCGACAGGTGGAGGCTCGAAAGAAAACATTCATATGGATTGCAAAGGACAAGATCATTACATCAAACAAGACAAACCAGTGGGAAGTCGATAATCACACAACTTTCTTTATCTCGAATTTACCGTTTGAATGGAACTGGGAGGAAATCCGTGATAAACTCAGAAGGATGGGGAAGTTAGTGAACTTGTTCATTAGTAAAAGGAAGGATAAATGGGGGCTTATATTTGGTTTTGTTAGATTCACGGGGGTGGAAGATGCCACTAAAATGGAGGAGGACCTGAAGAAAGTTTCCATGAGGAATACAAAACTTTTCGCAAAAGTGGCTAGATTTGCTAGATCGGTGGGTAAAGGGAAGGACAGGGATGTAAAGGAATCAGACTCAAGGAAAAAACGCCAATATGGAGTCAGTTTGACACAAAGAATCCCTGGAGATCGAGATATTTGTGTTCATGCAAATGGGTTAGTACGTGAAAGTTTTTCCTTTGCAGATGCGGTTAAAGGGGTGGATTCTAGGGAGACAGTCAAAAAAACAGCAATAAAGATTAGCAATGAAATAAAAGAAGAGAAGGAACTTAAGACAGGCAACAAGAAGAAAAAGGAGTTAACGCTGGAGATTGAAAATAGCACCACAGAAGAATTAAGGTCTAAATTGTTGGGAGAGATTAAAAGCTTCAACAGTCTCAAGTGTATTTTAAACCTATGTCAAGGTGAAGGATTAAGAAGGAATATCCTGAAATATGTGGGTGGACCTTGGATTCTGTTCGATACTCAGAATGAAGAAGAAGAGATTCTAATTCGGTCTAATAGAGAGATAATGGCGCATATCAAAATCTTGAAGAAATGGGATGAAAACTTCACGGTGGAAGAAAGGTTTGTTTGGCTTAAAGTGGAAGGGCTACCAATCCACGCGAGGTATGCCAACGCATACATTAACATTGGACGATTATGGGGGGATGTCGTAATCACTGATCCATGTTCAGAATGGGATCAAGATTGGTCTGTGGGTTTGATTTGTGTTAATACCAAAAATATGGATTTAATTAATGAATCTATTGATATTATTGTGGATAAAAGAGTGTTCAGTATTTGTGTTAAAGAGATTGAAGGAAGGTTCTTGGACCATGAGAAGGAATTTGAAGTCAAGAATGCCGAGAGGGAGGAGCTGGGAGACTCGTCGGAAGACGACGAAGGCCGTGACCTTTCCGACAATGAACCACCGGAACGTATATCCGACGAAGACTTTGACGAGGATTACGATGAGTCAATCATCCGTGAGTCAAGTCCCGAGGTAGAAGGGCATGCGGGAAGAAGGAACGAGATTATCGATGAGACAAACCACGCCTTCCTGATTTTTAATGATTCAAAAGAGATTAAAGAAAAAGTTAATGAAGATACGCCCCAATCAAAGTACTGCGTAGTGGGCTGCCATCCGGTGATAACTTTTAGCCCGAATACTTGTTGCTGGGACCCAAGGAAAAGTGACAAAGGAAAAGAAATTAATCACAGGAAAGAAGCACGTGATAACCATAGTGAAGAAGGCCCACACGAGGAAAATAGGAGTTCCTTTATTCAATTGGGAGTATCCCCAAATAAAAATATTATTCTTTCGGAACACATAACAGATGAAAACGAAATCAAAGACGGACAAAAGGTGGATCTGTCTGAAAAGATGAAGTTCCTTCTTGATCGGAATACTCCGATGGGAAATAAATTGAAAATATTAGACGAAGAAGAAGCCTATACAAGAACTGATACTCTCGAAAAGGCAAACATTGCACAAGAGGTTAAAGAGACAAAACCGAGTCAGAAAAGGAGAATGACCAGAAGCCAATCAAAACAACTCCTTAATAAAGAAGTGAATCTTCTGCAAAAAAATAGAGATGGGAGACAGGAGGTGTGCTCGTCGATCAGTGATGAAGTCTCACAGAGATTAGAAGAGGTAGGTGAGATATGCGGCTTTAAAAAATCCAGAGGAAAGAACAAAGAATGGAAGAAACATGAGGGAGGTGCTAAAACAGGTAATCCATGAATATTCTCTCTTTACACTCAAACGGATTGGGTCTTGGCGACTTCAAGACTGATTGGATCCGTAATTTAATTTTGAAACATAAGATTGGTTTTATTGGACTTCAAGAAACAAAAAGGAGAATTCTTTCAGACTTGTTGATTAAGCGTATATGGGGAAGCAATGATTTTGATTTTGTTTATAAAGGAAGTAATGGTCAAGGAGGGGGGATTGCTAGTATATGGAATACACACTTGTTTAGAAAAGATCAAGCCATTATCAGAGACGACTGTGTAATTGTGCAAGGAATTTGGTTGGACATTAATGCCCCTATCTCCCTTATTAACATCTATGCAAGTCAAGACCCTTCAAAAAGAGAAGACCTGTGGAAGTTTGTAAGTAATTATCTGAATTCTAGAATAGGAGCAGCGGTTGTGTTTGGCGATTTTAATGATGTTAGAGGCGATCACGAAAGAAAAGGCTCAATTCTTAACAAAAGAGCCACGGAGTGTTTTAATAAGTTTATTAATGATAATAACCTGATTGACGTGAAAATTGAAGGGACGGAGTTCACTTGGATAAAAGGGGGAGGGGCGAAACTTTCAAAGCTTGATCGTTTTCTTGTCTCCGATAACTTTGGAAATTGGTGGCCGGATCATGTAGTTATAACTGATGTCAGATTGTACTCGGACCACAAGCCTTTGATTCTCAAACAGGAAAAGAGACACTATGGCCATGTCCCGTTCAAATTTTATAATTCGTGGCTTGTGGATCAGGAGCTGGAAACGTTGGTCAAAGACACTTGGAATGGGTTTTCGCATGAGGGACAACATCTCAAGCTTTTCATCATTATGAAAAAGCTGAAAGCCTTAAAAGAAAAAATCAAGGAGTGGGCAAATCAAAAAAAGAGAAAAGAAGAGCAAGAGAAGATAGAGTGGTTGTTGAGACTGGAGAATTTAGATAAGATAATGGAAACAGGGATTCTGAATCAAGAGACTTCTGTGGAAAGATTGAATATCTTGAAGAATTTGAAAACTTTAGAAAAGAAGAAAATTGAAGATATCGGTCAACAAAACAAAAATCGATGGTGTCTCGAGGGCGATGAAAACTCTGCGCTTTTTCATCGTAATCTGAATAAAAAAAAACATATCAACAGCATTAAAGGAATTGATATAAATGGTTTGTGGGTGAATGAGCCGGCTACAGTCAAAGAGCACTTCAAACATCACTTCGAAAGTACTTTCAAGCTGGATTCCGAGTGTAATTGGTTCCAAGATATAGGAGAGAGTACGAACTTGAATGAAGCCGATAAGAATAATTTGGAAAAAGATTTTGATGAAAAAGAACTCAAAGAAGCAGTCTGGAGTTGTGGGAATAACAAATCCCCGGGGCCCGATGGATTCACAATTGAATTCTTTAAAAGGTTCTGGGATTATTTTAAAAGGGACATGCTTGAAGCGTTTAACGAGTTTGCTAGGAGACCAAAATTGCCGAAGGGGTTTAATACCGCTTTCATTACCTTGATTCCTAAAATCTCAAATCCCTCAAAAGTTAATGATTACAGACCGATCAGTTTGATATCGAGCGGTTACAAGATTTTAGCAAAAATGCTAGCGAATAGGTTAAAAACTGTTCTCCCCTCGATCATAAGTAAAAACCAGTCGGCTTTTGTAAAAAATCGGCAAATTTTGGATGGCCCTTTAATAGTTAATGAAGTGGTGGATTGGATGAAAGCAAAAAAGAAATCAATGCTGATTTTCAAATCCGATATTGCTAAGGCATATGATACTGTGTCCTGGAATTATTTGGAGTCGATTATGATTCAGAAGGGATTTGGAGTTAAATGGCGACAATGGATTCTGGAATGTTTAAAATCGGGTACCTCCTCGGTGTTGGTCAACGCTAGCCCTACGGCTGAATTCTCTCTCTCTCGTGGTCTTAGACAAGGGGACCCTTTGTCCCCTTTCCTTTTCACTCTTGTTATGGAGGGCTTACACTTAGCGATCATGAAAGCAGTGAATGTTGGTGAATTCAAAGGAATTGAAGTGGGAGAGAATAAAACTTTACTAACCCATCTTTTTTTTGCAGATGACTCAATTTTCTTCGGGGAATGGTCCGTACAAAACGTCCTAAATCTCATCCGAATTTTGTATTGTTTTCAAAGAAGTGCAGGTCTTAAAGTGAATCTACAGAAAAGTGCTCTAATTGGTGTTGGAACAAACCACTATTCAGTTGATACCATGGCTTATATCATTGGCTGCAAGGTGGAAAAGCTCCCAACAATCTTCTTAGGTTTGCCTATAGGTGTCAATATGGACTCTCTCAAGCCGTGGAAACCTCTTATCGATAAATTCAAAAAGAAGCTAAGCAACTGGAAAGTGACAACCCTGTCTATCGGAGGAAGATACACCATGGTACAAAACATTTTAGGTAATGTGGGAACTTACCTTTTTTCTATTTATAAGGTTCCAAAAACAATCTTGAATATTTTGGAGGGTCTAAGGAGAAACTTTTTCTGGGGAAATGACGGGAAAAACAATAATAAAATACCATGGATCAAATGGTCACAACTTACTACCGACAAAAATAACGGAGGGCTTGGTATTGGGTCGTTGGAATATCTAAATAACGCATTACTGGTGAAATGGTATTGGCGTTTCAAAACGGAGGAGGAAGCGTATTGGGTGCAGATTATTAAAAGTATCCACGGTAATGAAGCGGGCATGGAAGATGGTTCTCTGTTTAGAACGGGTCACACGTGGGAGGAAATAATGAAACTGTGTAATGATCTTCGTGCCGGGGATTTAGATATCAGAAACATGATAAAGATTCAAGTGGGGAACGGAAGCACTACTTCTTTCTGGAAAGACAGATGGGTAGTTACTGACACGCTTCAAAAGAGATTCCCGAGGTTGTATTGTTTAGAACTTAACAAGGACTGCAAGGTTATCGATAGATTGAACACCAATGGTAGAAGATGGGAATGGAGGAGGGATATTAGAGAAGGCAGAACGGAGGAGGAGCTCAAAGATTTAATCGCTATCACAGAAAACACCTTGCTTAATGATAAGAAAGACGTCTGGATGTGTACAGATGGCCCAAACGGAGTTTACACAGTCAGGTGGTTCAGAGATGAACTAGCAAAGAAAAATAGTCAAACTTTAGGAAAAAATTGCTGGACTAGATGGATTCCCAACAAAATCAATATCTTCATTTGGAAATTATTTAAGAGAAGGCTTGCAGTCAAAGAAAAGTTAGCTTCGAGAGGAATTACCATGCACTCCATCAACTGTGATATTTGTAAAGCCCCTTTTGAATCCATTGCTCACGTGTTTATTGAATGTCCAGTGGCCATGGAGGTTTGGCAGAAAATCTTCTTATGGTGGAATGGGAGACAGGGTGCTTTAAGTTCTTTAGAGCAAGTGGCTGATAATCTTTGTGATCTAGGCAAAAACCAAATTCAAAAAAAGGTGTTGGAAGTGGTTTTCCTATGCTACTTTTGTATCTATTTGGAGGAATAGAAATGATTATAACTTCAAAAAGGTGTGGAGAAGTCCGGATGCCCTGTGTAGTCAAATTCAAAAGGAAACTTTATTATGGTTAGATGTGAGGGCTAAAAAAGTTAAAATAGATAGGAATTTGTGGCTTTTAGCCCCTTTTCTAGCTGTTTCATCGTTGTAAAGTTCTTGTTTAGGGCTGCCTAGTGCATTGCTGGTGCAGCCGTGTTCTATAAAATTTATTGTTTCTTTTCAAAAAAAAAAATATATATATATATATATATATATATATATATATATATATATATATATATATATACTATATATAATATATATATATATATATATATATATATATATATATATACATATATATATATATATATATACATATATATATATATATATATATATATATATATATATATATATATATATATATATGTATATATATATATATATATATATGTATATATATATATATATATATATATATATATATATATATATATATATACATATATATAGATATATATATATATATATATATATATATATGTATATATATGTACATATATGTATATATATAGTATATATATATATATATAGTATATATATATATAGTACATATATATATATATATTATATATATATATATATATATACATATATATATATATCTATATATATATATGTATATATATATATATATATATATATATATATATATATATATATACATATATATACATATATATATATATATTATATATATATATATATGTATATTATATATATATATATATATATATATATATATATATATATATATATATATATATATATGTATATATATATATATATATATATATATATATATATATATATATATTTTATTATTTTTTTTTTTTTGAAAGGCAACTTAGATTAAACGGGGCAAAACCCCAGCCAGAGGCTGGAGCGCCAAAACAAACGAATTACATCACATTTAAGGCAGTTCTAGGTGCATTTAGCCACCTAAACCTATCTAACTCCAATTTTCTAGCCCGACAATCAATCCAAACGAACGCCTCCAGTTGAATTTTTCGGACTACGTCCTCCACTTGAAGAGTCCGGTTGTAGAAGGTAGCCTCGTTTCTCGCCCACCAGATAAAAGTAAAAGTCGCAGCACCCACAGTAAACAACACTTTTTCTTCAGTCTTGTTTTGGGCCTGACCAAGTAACCCATCGAAAAAGTCGAGCATAGAGTTGAATTGTCCCACGGTACAACCCCACCATCTAAGAATTTTTGCCCAAACTTCTTTAGCTATCCTACAGTCGTTGAACAGATGCATGATGGATTCGTCGTTCTCGTTACACAGATCGCAAGTGATAGGAATATTAAGCACTCCCGTCTTCTTAATATTTTCCTTCACAGGAATTCTATTTTTGAAAAGACGCCATAAGAAAAATTAAGTTCTTTTTTGGAACCCATTTACTCCATCTAGTTTTCCCTGAATATTCCTGTGTTTTTTGCTGCCACTTGTTTTACGTAACCACGCAACTGTGAAGCAAGACTTCGGACCACCCCTACATTCCCATTTATCATTTGTATTATTAATTTTCACCTCTTTGATTATATCTTTTAGCACCCTCAGATCATTGTTAGTTCTCCCCTCTCTAATGACACCTCTCCAATTCCACGAACCTTCTGGAATCCTCAGTCTCTCTTCCACCGTTGCGTATTGTTTGTCTTCTAGTTTAAATAGTCTAGGGAAGACACATCTCAATGGTTTCTGTCCAACCCACACATCGTACCAGAATAAAGACTTTTTACCATTCCCAATCTTTCTAGTATATATATATATATATATATATATATATATATATATATATATATATATATATATATATATATATATATATATATAGGGATAGGTTCAAATGAAAACCATTAAAAAATTAAGAACCAATGAGAACTAATTTAAGCCTTTGATCTTTTTTAAACTTTATCAAATGGCTGAAAACATCTAATGGCATAGATGGTAAATATTGGAAAAAAAGAACCCACTTTCATATTCATAACACTCAAATCAGATCTTAGATCTGATTCTCATCAACCATACGCACACAAAATCCTCTCTTTTCTGAAGAAGCTCCAGCACCGCTACCACTTCCGACAACCGCCACCACCGTGGATGACCACCACCCCCGCCGACGACCACCGCCCCCGCCGACGTCCGACAAACTAAGTTCCGTCGCTGCTCTGATGAATCAGTGACAGTGGCCTCCATATCTTTCTATCAAATCTCCGATGCAACACCACCAGATTTGCTGCTTAGATCCATCGCCTCGCCTCCGTTACTGCTCCGGTGAAACGCCAACAACTCACCTTCGACTATTTCTCTCAGATATCCGGTAAGAAACCACCAGATCTGTAGATCTGTTCCACCAATGCGTCCTCCATCTATTGTTTCCTGGCTCCTCCTTTCCATGTAGATGTCTAAAACCACAACAATATAGTCTCATCAGATCTGTTTCGACATTGTACACAAAGTGTTCGATGAAATGTCTCTATGAGATTTCTACAATGTGAATGTTGATTACACTGTGAATTTGTATGTTAAACTATGAATATTTAGTTATATTAAGCTGTGAATGTGTGCGTTAAACCATCTCAGACCTGTTCCAGCACTGTAGACAAGGTGTTCGATGAAATGTCTGTATCTGTTTTCTATAAATGAATGTGTATTAAACTGTGAATCTGTATGTTAAACTGTGAATATTTCATTATATTAAGTTGTGAATATGTGCGTTAAACTGTGAATGTGTGTAATAAGCTGTGAATACGGCCGTGAAAATGACGATTTTGCCCTTCCTTACAAGAAAAAGCAAAAAAACGGGATTTTAACATTTAAATCAGATGCGTCCATTTTTTTTAAGTGAAAGGCTAAGATTAGTTCTCACGGTTCTCAACTTTTTAATGGTTCTCATTTGAACCTTTCCCTATATATCTATATATATATATATATATATATATATATATATATATATATATATATATATATATATATATATATATATATATATATATATACATATATATATATATATATATATATACATATATACATATATGTATATATATATATATATATATATATATATATATATATATATATATATATATATATGTATATATATATATATATATATATATATATATGTATATATATATATATATATATATATGTATATATATATATATATATATATATATATATATATATATATATATATGTATATGTATATATATAGATATATATATATACATATATATATATATATACATATATATATATATATATATATATATATATATATATATACATATATATATATATATATATATATATATATATATATATATATATATATATATATATATATATATTAAGAATATTAATATTAATTTGATACTATAAAATTAATAATTATATTTTGATTTTAAAATATAAATTCTTCAACAAATATTATTACAAATTAAAAAGAGTCATACATAAAAAATCAATGTTACATAATTGTAATTAAATTTTCTAACATCGAAACTAGAACGATAATAATGATTATACATGTTTAGTCGTTTGTGAGGGGTTTTCTAGCAAACAATGAACACAAAATAATCTTATGGTTCACATGCAACCCTAGAAAGATCTATGTTTTCTTCTATGAAGATAATAAACTAAAACCTAAAGGCCAACAATTATTTCTAAAGTTCAAATCAGAAAAACCAACCTTTGAATCTTGTTCTTGAAGCTAGCAGCACAAGTGTCCTGCCTCAGATGCAAGTCATACCCACAGCAATGGAGAAGACAGTCCAGCAGAGTAATCTTGGTTGAAGTTTGCGTGAATAATGGGGAGCCAGAGGGTTCCTTTTATAGCCTCCTAGGGTTACACCTGAAACCCTAAGGAGCCTCCAAGTGGGCAAGCCTGTTGACCACTTGGACCAGATCCCTAAACCCTAATTAGGGTTTTCGCCAACCCTAGAGAATCCTCCAAGGGTGGCGCCACTTTTGGCCCCTGGACTTCTCTTTGCCAGTTATTCAACTATTGAATAAATACAAACTAGTCCTCACACTTTTAATTAATTAATTTAATCACCAAATTAAATCCAATTAATTCTAGATTAAATCTCAATTAATTATTATAGTTTCTAATTAATATATTAACACTTAAATATATTAATAAACCATTTGATTAATTCTATTGATTTATTACACAATTAATAAATCAACCTTTTACTCTACTGAACTCTATCCTGACCTCCAGCTATGAGGGCAACCCAAATGGACTTTGCTTCAATTAACAAGATAAATATAGTTGTAAAGTCATGGCTTAGACACCTAATCCAACAGTCTCCCACTTGGATAAGTCTATGACTTTAATTTATCTTCTGATTAATAAACAACTTGCAGCTTCCTAGAAACTGCTGCCGAACTCTGACCTAGTCAGTTCCGTCCAAAGATAAGTGATCATATGATCCTTCGTCCAACAAGATATTTCCAGACACGAGACATGGATTGAGATCAATCTCTGTCCGATACTCTGTTTCCCGATTTCCGATTCTGCTTATGACTTTCAGACTTCTAATTGAACACATCAATTTAGTCCCGGCTGGCCAGCACTTTAGTCAACTTCAAAATCATCGAGCGGCCTACAGATATCTGTTTCCCATCAGGGTCAAGGAACGAATAAGCTTTGACTCATATGGTTGTGTCTTTTACTTATCTCATCGTACACAACAATGCGTTTTATAACATCGAGTTACCGATGCGTTTCGCATTATCAATGCACAACCGACTCATAAATTTCAACTCATATGTCTCCGCTTCAAGATCATACGATATTATCGTCTCAACATTGCTCGTGATGTAATCCATGAAGCAATCTATTGAGCGCGGGTTTATCCAATACTCAAATCTCTATTTCTAAGTACTCATGAACGTTGTAGCAGTCTTACTGCAATGTCTAACTCCTTAGACAATCTACAAACCAATTCACGACAGTCTTTGTTCATACTTACTCCCGAAAAGTATGAGTGACTGTGGACTTTTGAATAATCAAATTATTCGGGAAGTGAAACATGCAAAATTGAAACTTAAAATCTGACTGGTGGCTACTATTGCCTAATTACCAAGTCTCCACGAGGTAATCACCAAGTCGGATTTTACATAAACTATTATTGGTTTCTAGATTCCTTTTAAACTATTTAATTCTTGTTATGTATCTATGCCTACTTGACCTTTTACTCTTTCTATGTATTCAAATGTTATACATTTATACACTTCATCCGATGATATTTCAATTTTGGTCATACCGTCATTCTCACTAACAACTCCATTCTTTGTACTGTGAATTTCCATGGTTCTCGGGATCTTTAGTCCACATGACTGCACCCTAAGACTATTTCGAGGTGTTACGATGTGCCGGTGAGCCACACGCGCTCCATCGGAATGCCAACAAAATTCTTTAACCATTAAGTCCTTATTTGAAAAACTCTTTTCAAATTGTTATCAACATTCACCCCTAATCATTTTCCAATGATTTCTCATGTATGTACAAAATCCATTAAGTATTCCCAGCCAGGTCATATCCTGAATCTGACTCACTATGCTCTAGGCATTAAGTCATCAAGACATGTTCATGACACTTCTGATCAATCCAAGAAACTTGTTGGATTCGATCTAGTCCTATTCCAAACCCTTTTGGAATCTTAGGATTACTTATAATCCTTGTGTCATGATTTTCAATAACTATTTCCTTTCAGAGACTCTTTTCCATGCATCTTGAATCTTATCAAGGTCATGCTTACTATGGCCAGGTCTATACTGATGACAACATCTATCTGATAGATGTCTATGGATTATGTGAGTATGCTGCACCTTCTTTGTATGCCAAATTATTACAATTTGCAATGATAGGAAACTCTTTTCCTGAGCTATGCATCTTGAGTCTCATCAAGATCATCTTGGCAGAGTTTTGATCTATCTCATAGACGTTTATAACCACCCGAGCATGCCGTATCTTTATTAAGTCTTTCATAGCGATCCGTCTCTTAACACCAAGTCATTACACATTGTAATGGAAAAAGACGTTTCCTAAAGACATTATGTAACACACATATGGAGATAGAGATAACAGCAACACTCCCACTGGCTTTGACACGGTTATGGACTGTTCACAAAATCCAGAGCTTTTGGTATATTTTGAGAATCCAAACCTTTCTGACATATTAATGGATATCTTTCAGCTCATTCTCAAAATCCAATCCTTTGGTATGCTTCGAGAATCTGAATATCCTTTCTTGCGAGATGCCCGCAGCAAAATCCCGGGCCCATGTACCTTTATACTGGCATATTCTTTGTGAGTTCCTATTAGTGTGCCGGTGATCCACACGCACTCCACTAACGACTTACAATATGCAGTATCCTTTCGGATTTCATCTTCTATTGAGAGCGCTTCTCTCGAAGTCAATTACTTGACTCTGAGTATTGTCTCACTCAACCGGATGTTCTGAAGGTACGTCTCTGTCCATGTTGGTTTCTTTTGATGATTACTCCCACTGGTTTTAAGACCAGTTGTAAAATCAATCAAACTGTCACATGGACTGTATCTCGTCCTAAAGTTCTCTTAATTGGCAGCAACCGGGCTCACCAATGCTTCCAAGTAGTCGGATTGAAAATCCGTACCAACTATAGTGTTTTACCACCATTCGGTATGTCACCCCGATCATAACTACTTATGACGGTGATCAGTACTACTGGTCAAGAGAAGGTTATGTTAGTATTAAAACAGAAATCTGATTTCTGCTCTAAGCCTAGCGATGACTAAAGGTTATTTCACTTGGCTAATCCTGAACTCATTCAGGACAGTCCCAACTCCCACTGTCTCCTTAGAATATGAGTTCTTTCTAAAAGAGCTCTTTCTTTTCCAGGTATAGCGGGATAGTCAGTGAAATGACATTTCTGATTAGGTTCAGGCCAGTCGTGAGGTTCGGACGAACACTACAAGACCCTGGACCTTTAATGTACAAGTGGGACAATCCCAGCTTTACATTTCAGACAGTGTCTGCAAACCTACTTAGTCGAAGATGTGGTTGGAATATGGTCTGACTGGTTTAGTATTCAATGTATCGGAAACTAATTGGCAATGTATCTCATACATTGAGGATCGAACTCTTTCGACCAACGCTCCATCATCTTCCCTAAGACACATTATAACTATTAATGTTCTTGGAAGAGAACAACTGTGAAACATTTTCCCAGTTTAAGTTGTCACTCAGGTTCTGTGGGTCTTGTACTTCCTTTGAAGTCCTTGAACTGTTCAAAGATTCAATCCAATCGCTTATTCTGATAAGCGAGGTCATATTCGTCATACCGACTGACAAATATTGTGACGTACAAACAATTGTGTTCTATTAAGAGATTCGAGCAATACACAGCAACTGATGTGTTCGTTGCTTCTAATCTCAGTCTCTTTTACATCTCTATGTAAACTTATGACTTTGTTAATTCTGTTCAAGACTTGCAATCTTCAGTTGACTCTAAGTCAACTGATTCCAAAATCCTATCCTTTGGATCTTTAGGTGATTCATTTCTTGCCACATGTGCTTTATAAAGAACTTAATCATCATCTGACTCTAAGTCAAATGATTCCAAAGTCCTGTCCAACTGGATCTTTGGTTGATTCATTTCTTAACACATTAAGAACTCAATTCATCATGTGACTCTAAGTCAAATGATTCCAAAGTCCTGTCCAACTGGACCTTTGGTTGAATTGATTCTTAAGACATTTATCTTAACAATCATGAAAGAACACAATTCCTAAAATCCAAACACTTTGGATGTATTCAACATTCAGGTTATTACTAATTTTGCATTCAACACAATCATACAACATTTCAAGGATATTTCAAACAACATGTGTTAAAAGAAAATCGACAATTTTATTAAAAACAAAAATCCTTGCACAATGTACAATATGATAGACAGTGTGATACACATCTAAAAGCTAATAACAATATTTCAATATCTAATTAAACTTCAAAACTGCATGAGCCGGAAATCCAATCCAAATGTGCTCCTATGCACCAATGTCCCTTACCCTACTGATTCCCTGCATACAAACCAAATGTGACTATCACATTATGCATCAAGGAATTATGGAACAGGAGTTTTGAGGTTTTTAGATATACCTGAGCTTTCAAAAGATTTTGACCTTGGAGCGTCTTCCAATCTTTCTGCGACTGTATCCGATTTTGTGGATTCCTAGCTCAAGACATATCCAGACGATCTGGATCGTTTCTTGCTGCGTCTTTCCGCTGGACTTAATCCAGAAGTAGCTGAACCATTGGAGCTATGCCTGTCCAAGAGTGACTCGTATAAAGTCAACAGTGGACCCATTTCCATTAAGGTCTTTTTCTGGTTTTCCTTTCTATATGTCTGTATGAACAGATCGTACTTACTAGTCAGTGAAGCGAGTAGAGTGTTAACACTCGACTCCTGACTCATGGAATAACCAAGTTTGTACAACTCGCCTATGTATGCTTCAATCTGAAGAACATGCGAATCGATGCTACTTCCTTCTTTTAACTTACACTCTGCAAGTCTTTTGAAGATCCTAGCTCGTTCCTCTTCGACCGGTTTTCGGAACATTTCCTCAACCGATTGCATTAACTCATATGGCCCCAAGGATTCAAAATCCTTGCGGAACTCGGGGTCAATGGTCAATAGCATGAGGTCACGAATCTTTTCGGATTCATCAACTAATAAGTCATGCTTATCATAAAGGCTCTTTATGATGACTTGTTTCGGTGGAACCGGGATCGGATACTCGGTGAGATGAAGCTTGCCCGCAATGCCGAGAGCCAGTCTCCAATTGCGAAGCCATTCCTTACAGTTAAGGCAGTCAGCCTTTCCATATTTAGCAGGTGCTTTCTGATGCTCTCAGAAATGGGTGAAGGAGGAGAGGGAGGAGAATAGACACTTGATTCAGACATCTACAATAAACAGAATTTTATAAGTTCAATTAATCCTTTTAAATAATTACCCAATATATTATTTATTAAGGCTAGGACCCAAAATACCCCAACTATGGTGTGAAAAAGGATGCCGTAATCACAACATAATGGTCATTAAGGTAGATAATACACTTATCAATTTCATCTTATGAAATTCCTAGATCTGTTGAGACACATTGAACTGTTCAATGGCATGTTTAGTCTCGGATGTGCCCCACTGTTTGTGACTGGGATGCCGAGGATCACAAACCGGGTGTGAATAACCATGCAAATTAGCTTGGTACTCTCGAAGTCGATTGTCATCTCTAATTAACGTGCCGGTTAACCACACACGCTCCGTTAATAATGACAAAATCAAGAAACCCATTGCAACTCTTTGCGGACCCCTGTTGGCATGCCGGTAAACCACACACGCTCCACCAACGTTCCACAAAGTGCAATGTGCAATTCCATGGATTTGCACCAGTTCACATTTTTAAACCTAAAGTAACTAGATTGGGATTTGTTTGAGGTTCTAGTACTTTCAATTATAGCATTATACTTTTAAGAGGCTTAGCGGTTCTATCAAACCCGTTCGGCTAACGACACTCGACTGACCAGGAGAGCGGTGGGTAAGAGTAGATACCCATTAGACTAACATTTTATAGTCAGTCGCCTTATACCCTCTTTATAGGACAGTTTTGTGAATGAGGCCTACTTGCGGTAAGACTAACCAATTTTCTTATATATAAATATTAACTTTTAATCATAAATATATAAGATATATTTTAATCTTATTAAAATATTTTAGAATCAATTTAATTAGAATTTTCGCAAATTTTAAACAATTTTTGAAAATTTAAATTAATTCTTTAAGTGATTTAATTTATCTTTTAATTAAAACAATTAATTAAATTAATTAAATCTAGATAGGCATCACAAATTAATCAAATTAATTTAATCCTATCTAATCCCCTAATTTTCGAAAAAGGCAAGCAATGGGATTAGGGTTTCCATTTATTCATAGATCTCAATTACCAAAAATAAGAAACCTACTTACCAAAGCAAGCAAAATCGAAAAAGGCAAGGGAGGAGGCTAGGGTTTTCAAAACCCTAGCCACCAAATTCGTGTATGGCCTCATGGAGGGTCAATTTTCGCAAAACACCCAACCAACAAGCAAACAAATTACATCAAATTCACAAGAAAACAAGCCATAGCTCTGATACCACTGAAGGGTTTTCTAGCAAACAATGAACACAAAATAATCTTATGGTTCACATGCAACCCTAGAAAGATCTATGTTTTCTTCTATGAAGATAATAAACTAAAACCTAAAGGCCAACAATTATTTCTAAAGTTCAAATCAGAAAAACCAACCTTTGAATCTTGTTCTTGAAGCTAGCAGCACAAGTGTCCTGCCTCAGATGCAAGTCATACCCACAGCAATGGAGAAGACAGTCCAGCAGAGTAATCTTGGTTGAAGTTTGCATGAATAATGGGGAGCCAGAGGGTTCCTTTTATAGCCTCCTAGGGTTACACCTGAAACCCTAAGGAGCCTCCAAGTGGGCAAGCCTGTTGACCACTTGGACCAGATCCCTAAACCCTAATTAGGGTTTTTGCCAACCCTAGAGAAGCCTCCAAGGGTGGCGCCACTTTTGGCCCCTGGACTTCTCTTTGCCAGTTATTCAACTATTGAATAAATACAAACTAGTCCTCACACTTTTAATTAATTAATTTAATCACTAAATTAAATCCAATTAATTCTAGATTAAATGTCGATTAATTATTATAGTTTCTAATTAATATATTAACACTTAAATATATTAATAAACCATTTTATTAATTCTATTGATTTATTACACAATTAATAAATCAACCTTTTACTCTACTGAACTCTATCCTGACCTCCAGCTATGAGGGCAACCCAAATGGACTTTGCTTCAATTAACAAGATAAATATAGTTGTAAAGTCATGACTTAGACACCTAATCCAACAGTTTGATATATGGGAAGACCCATTCAGTTGCGCATAGAAGTTTGCAATGAATCCATTGTGGCATAATATGAGGCATTGAGTACTTTCCTTCTAGCTCTATTTTGACATAATGATTACCATAGACGAGCCTAATTGCAATAGCAATGTGTTCATGAACTGGTGGTGGGGTTGACCAAAATGGAAAGTACGTTAAATTAGCTCCTCTGCTGAAACAATGTAATATCACGTTATACCTTGATGCACTCAAGACACCTATAACAGGCATAATCATCCAGTTCTGAAGAGATGCAATCTTTCCAAAGAAATTGAAAGAGTTATAGAGTTGAAATCGATATTCAATTCTAAACATATCGCCATATTCGATAGTACGTGCTTCAAACTCTTCAATTAAATCGACCCGAACTCTGCTTCATTCATTTGGATGAAGACCGAGGCAAGAAGCGATCGCTCGGAATCTGCAATATCCATCACATATTACATCATATACATGCTTAATGTAAGGATGTAATACATTTGGAAATTCGTTCATATATGAATATGAATAGCTTTTTTGGTCTACATATGAACTATTGGTTGGTGGTTGAATCTTTGTGGAATTTAACCCAAGTTCAATTGTGTGTGAACAACTATGTTTTGGGGGTATTCAATTGGTGTATCAACTGGATTATCTCTTAATGGTTTCTTCTTCAAACTTGGACGACCACGGGTAGGTTTATGAACAACGAGTTCAAAAACTGAAGTTCTTGATGGGTCGATAAACTCCCTTAACATCCTCACATTATTATTCTTTTTAGATATTAGTCAATATGTTGTTCTTCAAATTGCCAGATGTAATAAAGGTGAAGAATTAGTTTTTTGAAATTTGTAAAAGCTTTGAAAAAAGTGATGTCTCTTTATATATAAATGTCGGGATTTATTATCCCTAATATATATAACGTTAATCTTTATACAAAAACATTGAAATAATACACACACACACATAGATATATATATATATATATATATATATATATATATATATATATATATATATATATATATATATATATATATGTATATATATATATGTATATGTATATGTATATGTATATGTATATGTATATGTATATGTATATGTATATATATATATATATATATATATATATATATATATATATATATATATATATATATATATATATATATATATATATATATATATATATATATAGTGTAAAGTTCAATTGAGAACCTAAAAAAGCCTAGGCACCTAAGAACCCATTTTATGAACTTTTTTTCTACACAATATTTTTCAAAAAAAAAATATACCAAAAGTTTTGTTATGATGCGTCTAGAAGATTTCAAAAAAATCATTTTTTATTTTTTTCATTAGGGTTTACGGTTTAGGGGTTTAGGGTTTAGAAGATTTCAAAAAAAATTCAAAAAAATCAAATTTTTTATTTTTTTTCATCTGGGTTTAGGGTTTAGGGTTTAGGGTTTAAAAATCTCTTAGATGCTTTAAATAAAAAAATTGGATGTAATTTGTTTTGAAAAATATTGTGCAGAAAAAATGTTCCTAGGTTCCTACGGTTTTTTAGGTTCTCTCATGATATATATATATATATATATATATATATATATATATATATATATATATATATATATATATATATATATATATATATATATATAGTATCCAAGGTTATTAACTTGTGGTGATATTTCTAATAATAGCAGGGTCCTTTTGGGTTACCCTCACCGCCCAGTAAAAACAAACATTAGTAGAAAATATAAAAGAATTATTAGTTTATTAATTTATTGATAAATAAGTTAAATAGAAACTGAATTAGAAATTAATTGATAAATTAATGAGAATTAAGTTATAGAAATTAATTAGAAGGACTGAATTGTAATAAATTAATGGTTTAATTAATAGAATCAAGTTGAGGGGATGTGGCCGCTAGAAAACTCCTTAAGTTTGGAACCCTAGGAACCTTCCAGTATAATTAGAGGCATTGGGGTCAAACCCTAAGGCATCCCAAACCCTCCAAAGTGAGCCGCCACTTTTACCATTCTCTCCTCCCTCTCCTTGGCGAATTCAATGCCTTTCTCCAAGGGTTTATGGATCGATTTCTTCAAGCAAGAAGAAATTTTGTCTACTTGTTCTTTTAGTGTTCTTGGGTGTGAATCATTAGAGGGATTTTGGTTTGGATCCTTACATACAAATAAAGGTATGAATTCATAATTCATCTTGTTTATAATGCAATTGCTCAGAACATATGATCCTGATTATGAAGATGATATGATATTATTTGGTTAATCTGCTTAGTTTATGGGAATTAATCTGTTTTTGTCTTCCGCTACATGATTAATCTGTTAATATCTATAAATCCCTACAGTGGTATCAGAGTCTCTGTTCTTAGGTTGCATACACATTAGATCAAAACCTGAAGTGTGAATTGTTTTGCCTGCTTAAAATTCGAAAAATATAAGGTATTACGCTAGATAAGTCATGAAAATTGCATGTTATGAATTTTGCCTGATCTGTGTTCTAGAATACCTGGATGTTGAATAGTTTGAAGGTTTAGGAGCCTCCTTAGGGTAGTTGGCAGCTAAGGTTTACAAACCCTAGCTTGCCTTGCCTTGCAAGTTTCCAAACTTGCATAGTTTCCTTAAGTGCCTTATTTCCTGAACTGCATTCCTTTTAATTTAAGTTAATTCAATTAATTATTAAAATGATTTTAATGGAATTAATAGGGAATGTTTAAACTTTAAAGTGTTTAAAATTTACCTTTATATATATTAGAACATTATCTATATATATTTTAAAACTTAAATTAAAAAAAGAACATTGGTCAAACCATGACTAGGCTCACCCACTTTAAATGTGTTTGAAGGTTTGAAGGAGGATTCTTATAAATTCTAATGCGTTTGGGTTTTAAATGACATTTATTGTCTACCACCCTCACCGCCTGCCACATTTTACATAGTGGAGTTACCGAAAGGGTTTGATAGGGCAATGTTCATAAGTTAAAAAGTATTAACTTAAAAATATTAAAACAAAAGTCTCGTTTTAATTAAAAATGTGAATCATATGCTACCCATAAAAAACCCACATTTTCTTTATGATCTGTTGGCGGAGCTGTGTGGTTAACCGGCACGTCAGTCTAGATCATAGTTGAAGGTGATGTGGCACACGCGATTCTCAAACGTATCTTGAGTCGGGGATCATGCGAGTTTTGCATGGTTAATTCACCATCTGATTCATGATCCATGACATCCCTGTCATGGATTTGAGATGAGCATAACCGAGATTACCATGCCATTGACCTTAGTCAATGAATCTCACAAATCTAGGAATTTCGTAGAGACTGAAATTGATAAATGGTTTTATCTAACTTAATGACCATTATGTTGTGATTATGACATCCCTCTTCACATCATAACTGGAACATTTTGGATCCTAGCCTTGTTAAATAATACTTGGGTAATTGTATAGAAGGACTAAAAATTAAACTAACTAAAATTCTAGTTTTATAGATGTCTGAAGCACGTGTCACTTCTCCTCCTTCTCCACCATCACCCATCTCTGCAAGCTTTAACAAGTATCTGCTTGATATGGATAAGCTTACCGGTCTAAACTATCTGGATTGGCTTTGCACTTGGAGAATAGTTCTCAAATACAAAGGAAAGTCATATCTGATCGAGAGTCCTCTCCCTATACTACCTCTGCATGGCATTACAAAGGAAGTCTAGGATCACCATACTTCCTCATTGATGAATTTGAAGAAGTTTGATGCCTTATACTATTGACTATTGACCCTGATATCCTCAAGGATTTCGAGTTTCTTGGGCTATACGAGATAGCTAGTTTGCTTGAGGAAAAGTTCCAAGAGCCAGTTAGGAAAGAACGAAGTAGAATCATTAAAGAACTTGTAGGGTGCAAGCTGGAAGAAGGTAGTATCATC
Organism: Cichorium intybus; assembly: GCA_023525715.1. Taxonomy (NCBI): domain Eukaryota; kingdom Viridiplantae; phylum Streptophyta; class Magnoliopsida; order Asterales; family Asteraceae; genus Cichorium; species Cichorium intybus. Next base: position 111,006,659 of record CM042012.1, on the reverse strand, counting down.
AGTACACATGTTCTCGGGATTGAGGGATACATTGACAGACTGAATAGACTTGGTTATCCTGTTGATGGGGAGTTAAGTACCAGCATCGTCATTGACTTGCTGACTAGCCAGTATGATCTGTTCATACAGATATGCAGAACAGAAAAATTAGGTAAGTCCATCATGGAAATGCATTACATGTTGACTATGTATGAGTCGTTCATGGGAATGCATGTTTCCACGAATCCAGCTACTTTTGAATTGGGTAAAGTAAAGAGAGATATTAAGAAGAAACAGACCAGGGAAACTATTGGGCTAATTTTGAGATGTCTCAAGCTGGGAATTCACAAAATGGGATACTGTTCTACTAGATACAGAAAGATTGGAAGATGTTCAAAGGCCAAACAGTTTGGCAACTCAGGTATATCTAAAAGCTCCATAACATTTCAACATCTAATCCTTAATTCCTTAATTCAGGATGTGTTTCTCACATTTGCGATGTATGCAGGAACTAAGTGGAATGTAGGAAGCTGATGCATATGAGCTTATTCTGATCATGAGAGATAGAAGCGATGCTGCTGTTATAAGGATCAGGCTTACAAGCTCATGTAGTTTTGTGGCGTTTAGTTAGATATTTGATTTTGTTACTGGCTAGAAATTCCATATAATATTGTTTTCATATTTTTCATTGTTTGAGGATATTTATTTCAATTTTAATAGTGATATTTTTTATTTTATGTACACATGCTTGTTTTATTCAAAATATTATCCTTACAATGTCCTGTGTATGGCTGTGTTTATTACATAAGTAGTTGTAATTTGAATGTTGATACATCCAAAAGTGTCTTGGGTATATAATTGTGTTTGTATGATTTGTTAAATTGCATTTAAATAAGAATTACATCACCAAATATCCAAGTGGACAGGATTTTGGAATCATTTGACTTAGAGACATATGATGAATGCAAATCTTGTTTAAATTGGTAAATTGACGAAGTCGTAATTCACATAGAGATGTGAAAGAAATAAAGATTGTTGGGCCATATCTGCACAAGTTCTTGTAGACTGTCCAGAGCTGCCACTATACACAATAAATAGTTCATTGCATTTGCTGAACAGTTTAGAAAATATAACTTTATTTATTTGAATAAACATTAGTTAGAAACTTTGAATTGTTCAAAGGTTTCATAAATAAAGTATACAATCAACTAAATAAAAGTATCTGGGTAATGAGTCTTACGAACATTAGGAACTGAGAAACAGTTTCACTGTCATCTCCTCCCAGAACACTAAAGTGTTGTAGCGTGTCTTAATGGAGAAGTCGAACATTGTTTGAAATGGTTCGATCCTCGATGTGTCGGGTAACACTTCTAATCAATTTCAAAAGATTAGACCTTAGAAAGCACAAATACCTTAGAACCACATTTCAACTAAGTAGGTTGCACAAATACCATCTGAAATGTAAAGCGGGGTTCATCCCTCACTAGCACACATAAAAGTCTGGGGTTGTAAAGTGTTTATAACTAGCATAAACTGGTCAGAAAGTGTCGTTTCATTGGTCATCCTGCAAGTCCTTTGGATACTTGTTTTACAAGTCACCTAAGAACAAAGTGTTTGTCTCAAAAGGAGTCTTATTAGGAAAGAGCTCAAATTCAAAGAAGGAAGTGGGAGTAAGAATAATCTTGAAGGGGTTCAAGAGTCAGCCAATGAAGGAACCCTTAGTTGACACTAACACTTAAACTAGATGATAAGACTCCTGTTAAAAAGAATTTGACATACTACACCTCCTTGCAAGTCCAGTAAAGTCAATCACTCTCAGGAGTATTATGGTCTCATATTACTGAAAGTGACATACTAATTAGTAGTAAAATACTATGTTGGTAAGGATGAGTTATCCAACTACGTGGAAGCATTGGTGAGCCTAGTAGCTGCCAAATAAAATAGAACTTAGAAAAGCGAGACTCCGTCTATGTTTTAATTTGATGGATCTTACACCTGGCCTAAAAGACCAGTGGGAGTAATTGATCATCAAAGAAAGAACAACATGTATAGGAATGTACACACAATCAAAGCAAGACTGGTTGAGTAGGGTTGTACTCAGACTCAAGAAATTGATTTTGAGAAAAACACTCTCATTGAGAACTAAGAAAGAATCTATTAGGACATTGTTTGCCACATCTGCATTTTTATGAGACATGGCAAAGTCGATGCTTTGAGACCGCTTTCCCTAAATGAAAACCAAAGGGGTTGTGTGTACGACACAATCATAAGCGTTTTGAACATGCCAAATATCCATAATAGAGTGTATAAAGCTTGAAACATTCATCTGTAGAATCAAACAAGCACCTCGCATTTGGAATATTTGTAGTCATGAAGTATGCCAAGGAGTTTGGAATTTCATGAAGCATAGATAAGTCTGTATGATTATGTCAAAGCTAGTGGGAGTAATATTGTAGTCTACCTGATGATGTCTGTTGATAACATATAGCTTATAGGAAACCATTTCTCATTGTTACCAAGTGTAATGACTTGGCTTTGAGGAAATGTTTTGCTGTAAAGATCCTAGGAGATACAATACGCATACGTGGTATAAGAATACATAGAGATAGATGAAAATGTCTTAAGGGACCTAGCTAAAATGCATCAAGAATATGATCTTGAAGAAATTCAAGCTGCATGATTCTAAGAAACAATTTCTGATCATAACACAAAATTGATTGAGAATCAATGTTCTGGTACTAGAGAAGCATCAGAAAATATGATTCGAGTCACATGAGCTTCTGCTATAGGATCGATCATAAGTGTCATGACATGTACTTGTCCTGATAACTTTTATGCTTAGAGCATAGTAATTCAGTTTCAGGACAGACTTGGCAAAAGTCATTGGACGGTAGTTGAAAGCACTATTAAAGCATACATGAGAAAAAAAAGAGTTGTGTTTAGAATGAGTGGATAATGGAATAATTTGGAAAGGTTCCAAGATGAGATCAATGGCAAACTCTGTATAAGAATACAAGTATACATATCAGCTAGAGATGATGTATAAGAAGACTACATGGTTGAAGAATTTCGTAGGCATCTTGATGGTTGTTCTCAACATCAATAAACACCTTGAAATCTTCTGGACACCAAGGGTACAGTCATCTTGACTAAGAACCCAGGGACCATGAGAAGTCAAAGCACATTATCGGAGAGTACCACCATATTCCGGAGTTGATTTAGGAGAGAAAGTAACATGACAAATAAGATATCATCGGAAGGGTATCCGATTGAACAATCTGCAATGAAATTGACACAGAACAAATTGAAAGTTATTTTGGGTACATAGACAAATATAAATTTTAGTTACTAGTTTAATAGAACTTGAAACATACAACAATATAAATTTTAACTGATTTGATGATTATCATGTGGAGACTTGATAATGATCTGGATTGCTACCATTTACATTAATGTAATACTGTGTTTCACTTTAGCATGTTTAGAACCCGCTTCCCGAGTATTAATATACTCAAACCTCCACAGTCGGTCGTACTCTTGGACGCAAGTAGTGGTTTAAGACTGTCATGGAGAATTAGTAGATTGTTTATAGTGATTAGACATAGCATAGAGATTGTGACTAATACTCATGAGTACTTGGTAGATATTCAAGTATTGGAACAATCCGGACTTAGAGATTACTTCATGGATTATGTCATAAGTAATTGTAAGATGATAATATCTTTATTCTTCAAACCAAGATACATGAGAATTTGCTCTATGATTCTGTTATGCATTGGTCTACTCAAAGGTTGTCCATAACTGGTAGTTATAATGGGTATATCCATGTATAAGACGATGAAATAGACAGAGAATATGTAGTCAAAGTTTATATATTCCTTCTTCCCTAACAAAGAGAAGCGATATATGTGGGCCCCTCGATGATTTGATGTTGACATTAAAGTACTCGGTCGAGTCCTGACTAAATTGATGTGTTTAATTTCGTAGTCTGATGTGGTCATCATAAATCTCTATTGGGAAACGAACCATCCACATGTTGAAGGAGTGATAAAGACTCCAACAAAAATGATTTCTTTAAAGCTTACCGAGGGATCAACACACGATGAAAAAAAAGACCCATTCGATTCTCCAATTTCCACATATATGTTACAGGTAGTGGAAGAGACAGAAAATAGATATTTAGAGAAAAGAAAAAGTCTGCAAGTTAGGAATCCTTATTATATGGGATTGTCCAAAATTCATCAGCCTAATTTCAATAACACATAAATTGATGATGAACCTAACTTTAATTTGGGTATAACCCAGGAATTTGGGAGTGTCTTGGCTGATCAATACGGGCCAATAGTGAAAATTGATGGTCACCACGTGAAGGTACCGATTGCAAATACCGACAATGAGGTGGAAGATCCTATGGATGACATACCTCTGAGCAGAAGGGTGAGGAAGCCTTCTCAGTACAAACGGTCTCCATATGTTAACAAACAGGTCCAAATTTTAGATTTTGTAAAGGTCGTAGAGGTCAAGGTCTCGGACTGGTTGTTTAGACTCAGCGGTGATCCTCAGTAAGATATTTTCAATATGTTAATACGATTTGATTATATATATATATATATATATATATATATATATATATATATATATATATATATATATATATATAGCATGATTCATTAAATATATTTTTTATTTATTACTAAACCTGGTCATCTATATTTGAAGACAAAGATGGAAACTATGTAAAAAAATAAACATGGAGACGTTTATTCCAGATTGTCCTTTGGATGTTAATGCTGTGAATGCCTGGTGTCTAGTAATGAATCAAGAGGAGGGTACAAAGAAGAAGGGTGGACATTCAAGATGGTATATGGATGTAATAAGTTTTGTAAGTTACTTAACTATATCATCTTTAATTATAATTTTGTTCCACTAATGATTTTGCTAACTAGTATAAATTGGTGATAGGATGAGACCAATATTAAAGAGTTTATAGACAATTTAAACGAAACATACCAACAATTCTCCTCATCAGTCAAAGATTTCATGAAGAGTATTAAAGGGAAAGACAAATGGAACAAAGTTGAGCTGGTATATGTTACATATCAAATTAATACTTCCGTTGTATACATGTCTACTAACTCATGTACATATACACATGGCATGCACATATGCATGATATTATCTGATACGCATGATTTAATTGATACTTGTGTTTGTGCATATGTACACTAATGATTTACACATACATACTTATGTGTATGTGCACACTTTTACCTGGTTTTTATGTTTATGTACATATGTACAGTACAAATTTACTAATATAGTGCATATGTACATACAATCAATCTGTAAATAACAAATTTTTGATATACACACTATTGCATATGTACACACACAATGCATATGTACACAAATGCATGTCTACACACAAAATACATATGTACATAAATGCATGTGTATTGCTAAAATACATATGTACACAAATGCATATGTATATATCTAATCAATCTGTTATGTTAAACATAATTAAACAAGTATATATACACATGACATGCATATGTACACAAATGCATATGTACACACATAATGCACATGTACACAAATGCATATGTTCATATAATCATCATGTTATATATTAAAGTAAAGTAAACTATTACATATTCACACGAAATGCATATGTTTACAGATGCATATGTACACACAAAATGCATATGTACATATATTTATTCTGTTATATTAAAGTAATTTAAACTTGTATATATACACACGAAATGAAAAAGTGCTCAAATGCATATACTCATATTTATGATTTTCTTAATAGATTGAAATATATTGTTGTGTTTTTTTATGCAGGTGTTCTTCCCAATTTGCCAATCAGGACGTTTTTATCTGCTTGTCTTTGATTTGAAAAAAATAGCAATTCACCTCTTGGATAGCATAAAGAATTATCCGCAGGATTTTTATTTCAACATTCCTAGGAGATTGGTTGTTATCTAAATTTTTTTGTTTCAACTCTGATATATTATATCAAATATGTTATAATTTATTTTTATTTAATACAAGTTTTGCTTTTTTCAAACATCCTTGTTGAAGCGAAGCACAAAGCTGCTCAAATAGTTAAACACACATATACATATTCATATGTACATATAAGCAATCTCCCCTCATATGCGCATATGCACATAAATATAGTTAAACACACATATACATATTCATATGTTAATTGAACCTGCTGCTATGCACATATGCACATCCCCATTTGTGAATGCACATATACACATTCACATATGCACGTATCTATTGAATAACATACTTTAAGATGCTGCATATATGCACATTTTTATTATAATCCCACTATATTAAGTCAAGTAAATAGGGCGTACTATATTATTAAGACAACACACATTTGCCCATATGCACATATCAAACAAATTCATAAACTTCATAATCTATAACTCTATTAATAAAACCATTAATTATTAAATCCAAAAAAAACGATGTTTCTCAATTCATCAAATGACAATACTGATTTTGACAATAGTTATTTCATCTACGAAACATTATTTTATTATCAAATACTTGTATAACTCTATTTCTCTGTAGCTTTTTGCATCTTTTTCCTCTCTGGGCAGTTCCGTCTGTCATGTCTTTCATTTGGTGATATTTTCTTCATACAGAATGTACATGTTCGTGCATCCTTTTCCATGTTTTTCAGTGCAATTTTTCTCTTCCCTTTCATCATTTTTCCACTTCCACCTCCTTTGTTGCGTATGTTTTCTGGATTACGTATTGTTATCTCATCTGTTCTACTAACTCCAATTGCTGAATCCATTACTTCATATCTCGTACGCTTGTCTTTAGGAGGTAGATTGTTTCGTATGGTTGTTCGAATATCTTTTAATATTTCTATCATCTTATCCATTGCATCTTTATCATGTGCAACCATGTTTATAGAATCACCTATTATGGAATATATTTCCTGCACCTGTGGGTTTTGGCGTATAACAGTCTCACCAACATAGGTTATTTTCTACAAATCATCAATATGTATTACACCTTTTCACCAACGTTTTAGAAGGTATACATTTCATGAACTTTGTCTTCATTATACACAGAATATGCTTGCATAAAACCCCATAATGCTGGAATAACATGCAGGAACATTCAAACGTATCATCTTCATTTATTATTTTCACCTACAATAACAAAAAAACAAACCCATTAATCGTGCATTATACATATATAACCTGTAGTTAGTATACATGTGAATATTCCATTTTAAAATGTATAATACACCAACTTGGTAATGAAATTCACCTTCATTCTCACTCAAACTCCTTTGATGATGCATTAAAGAATAAACTTTTGTTTTGACCTTTTATTGGCATTACTCGTTCAAGCACTCTGCATGAATTATATTCCGCAAGTTCAATAACAAAACCTGGTGAGCATGTCCATACCGAATCATGTACCTCCAGTTGGAAAATATGAAAGATTTTATGAGTACAGAGGTCCGCAGCTTGCGCTTCAAAAGGTAGTAATGACACAAGTGGAGGTTTTTGAGTGAGACACGTAAATTCACTATTTGTTTGTGTGTTACTTTATTTGTCCATTGTTGCTTCAAACTTACATATAAACATCAACAGATTCGATTTTCTTGACATGAAACTCTGGAAAAAGTAGTTTTCACTCTCTGATCTAGATGTTGTGCCCATCAACCCAATCAACGGTGTTTTGCTGAAATACGAAGGTATCCAACGCTCGCGTATGTTATACATTTCATTTAACCATTCATTATCGTGTAGCTGAAACTCGTCTATCAAACTGCACTAGTTTTCCTCAAACACATCTGGAGTAATGCACGAGTTCTATATCAGACCTTGCAACCTTTTCCTGAAGTCTATTTTGTATATTATCCTCGCAGACACCTACAAATTATTATGGTATATTACACGGTTAAACATATGAAGCATTAATTATATTAAAATATAAACAAACAAATTGTTAGTATTTATACTTTATCTGTCAACTTTTTTCCTATAACCCACATGCATAGACGGTGTGTGGAGTTTGGAAAAACACGTTCAACAGGTTTGGCCATAGCCGCATCTTGATCCGTGACAACGATATTAGGTTCTTTTCCAAAAGATGAAAGGAATGCTTTCAGTAGCCATATATAGTAATCCGATGTTACTTTTGCTAATAACCCCGCGCCAAATGTTACACATCGTTTGTGGTTATCAATCCCAGTAAACGGAACGAATACCATGGTATACCTGTCCAAAATGATCATGTGCATATAAATATATAAACAAAGTAATTAAACAAAAAATCTGGATACTCATTATTCTTACTTGTTGGTACGAAACGTAGCATCAAACGATACAACATCACATAATTCGTTGTAGTTTAGTTTTGCAATACCATCAGCCCAAAACAAAGCTCTAAGTTTATCTTTCTCCAACATATAATGGAACGAGAAAGAAGGCGTGTTCTTGCTCCTTTGTGTTAGCAGGTTTACCACCATATTTGCATCACTATCTCCTATATAGTAATTCAAGTCTCTTGCATAATTTTTATAGTTGTTTTTTCTGTGGACCTTGCTTTCTGTATCCACCTTTCATTCCTGTCACGATACCACGAGCCCTTGTCAATCCGATAGTAGAAGTATTGAGTTGGTTTATCATATGTTGGTCTAAAAATTGTATTCTCCTACAATGTTTTGACATATGCACAATTGTCCTCGTGTACAACTCATGGTTATGAGTTATATCAATCGTGTTTACCTTAAAACTATCACTTCCATCTACACGTTTAAAACTGATCCTTGTAGGACAACATTGCATTTGGCTAGATCTGTTTCTTTTCTTCTTAAGGCGTTTTCCTTTTAGTGTATCAATATTCGATGACTCACGTGATCCAGATCTGCTACAAATAACATATTTATAAAAAAATATTTCGTTAATTGTCTTAGATGATCCTAATCCTGAATCAAAACCGGCTCTGATTGCATATTTCTTATAGAAATCTATCCCTGCTTCTAGCGTTTCAAAAACATACCCATTTTAGGCTCACTATCCGCTTTAACATTTGGTATCCATATTACTGTCTTTGATCCACCAAGAGATTTTATTTCTATACTGCTTAGTTCATCATCGATGTCTACATCATATGAAACATAATAATAAATTAATAATACCCGCATGTTCACATATCGATTATTTGTCACATGATGTAGTAAATTGATATGTACATATGCATTTTGTATGATATGTACACAACTTTGATTTGTCAAATATGAATTAGACTCAAATGCACATATGCATTATTTTGATATGTACATATATTTGATATGTCACATATGTATCAGACTGACATGCACATATGCACATATACTGACATATATGCATTAACATGACATATCACACTATCTGACGTGTGCATATGCAGACACGTATGCTCTATGCACGTATGAGCATCTTTTTTTTTTTTTTTTTTTGCACATTTGCACACATTTTGTCAATAAGCATGAATATGATATAACTGTTATGTATAGCTTCAAACAAAAGGATTATTATCATTGAAATATACTCACCGTATGTGTTGTTGGAGGAAAGATTCCCTTCTCCAGTCATGTTGTTATATATATATATATATATATATATATATATATATATATATATATATATATATATATATATTTATATATATATATATATATATATATATATATATATATATATATATATATATATATATATGTGTGTGTGTGTTAAAATATCAAATACAACAATATTACTATAAATCAATAATATATTTGTGACATTTTCTTTGTTAATATCTAACAAATGACGTAAAACAATCAAAATATATGTATTATACATAATTTAAACTCAATAGTTAAATAGGCACTCAATAGTCAAATAGGTTAAGAAGATAAGCAGACTTTTGGAAAAAGTCACGTTCATGCATGTCCTCGGAAGACTTTTTGAAATTTCCTTCCTTGATAATTCAAAGGATAAATTAATTTCTAAGTTGGAAAAAGTCACGTTCATGCATGTCCTCGGAAGACTTTTTGAAATTTCCTTCCTTGATAATTCAAAGGATAAATTAATTTCTAAGATTCTTTGAAACTCAATATTATCCCTTTGAAATTTTATCACTTTTCGCATTCAACGAACAAAGTCAGTGGGCCATGTACTACTTCTATTAATTTACTCTTTTAATATGTGTTGAAAAGGAAAATCTATGAAACGCAAGTTGTGGTGATACCACGTTCCAGGAAACCAAGAAAGTTGTCACATTTCCGTTTCTTGACGATCGATGAACTTGTTAGGCATCCTGTTAAATAAACATATAGTTTATTCATCAATGGTTATTACATTGACACTCTCTTAATTTGATTGATCCGCTTATGTATTCTTGTGTATATAAATCATTTATAAACTCATTTATCATCCTACATTGATTATTAATTTAGAAAAATATATATTAGACTAATTTTTAAACCATTTTTTAAAATATAGAGAAAAATAATGGTTGAACCTAAATAGGCATGGTTTTCGCTGGTCAATACTTGCGAAATTCTTGACCATTTGCAAAAATCTCAAAACGTTGTTGTTTTAGGATATTTTTTGTGGTAGTCATTTGCGAGAATCATAATTGACCTGCGAAAATCAATGGCCCAGTACATCAAGTAAAAAATGCTCAATTTTTTTTTTTTTTACAAAAAAATCAAAATTTTCTCTGAACTCTCAACTCTCTAAACAATCAATTGTCAACGCTTTCTACTATCTCAAACATCAAACTCGTTTCAAATATCAAACTATAAGTTTGATAACTCGAAGATGTGGCTGAGGTTACATATTTTTACAGGTGGCATTTACCAAAATGTCGTATCTCGACAATATTTTGTTGCAATTACATATTTCCAAATATGCTATCAGTGAAAATGTGTAATCTCAACAACATAATGTTGATATGCAAAAATTTGTAATCTCGGCAAGATAATGATGAGATAGGACATTTTCCCGGATGCTTGATGACATCAATAATAGTGAATCCCAAAAACACTTGGGTTTTAGATTATGTTGTGAACAGATCGATGATTCTCAATAGAAATGACAAAAAGTGGAAATTAAATGCAACTTATAATAACTATGATCAACAAAATTAAGAAAACATGGTGCCAAATGTTTCAGTGCCAAAGAATAAATCAATAAATAATTACATCTTTCAAGACAAGACTAAAAGGAGAAATTAACATTCCAAAAAGTTTGATATAATATTGTTTTGCCATAAATAGAAGTTACTAGCATTCTCTTCAAGATTCCTTCAAAAATTCTTCAATATTCAACAATATTCACGTTTAGAGCCTTTCAAAATGTTGATTCTATGATGTAATATGATGTGAAAGGTATATGAAAAATTGTGCCAAAGTGTACTATTTGTAGAAATAAAATGGTGACAATTTGGTAAATATGTTGAAGTTGTGGAGGCTAAGGTGTTATAAGTTTGCATGTGATTTGGACAAATGGCATAAAGTGATTTCAACCCTTGAAACTATAACGCTTGTTTTCGTATTTTAATTTTTACCGCGTTACATCTTTTTTAAATAGGAAAATGTTTATTATAATAATAAAATAGTAATAATTATAATAACAAACACAATGATAAGAAGGATAAAAAGTGAAAACTAACAAGTATATAATATGTGTAATAATTTGAGGGGCTATAGAGTTCTTTTGGAAACTTAATATGTTGAACTTTAGGTCTTGGAGGTTATACATTGCCATTATGGGAACTAGAGAGACATATTTTTCCATTTCCCCTTTTTGTGTCCATGCAAAACCGATGGGAGATAAAGGGGAATCGAACCACTTTGACTTGTTACGGAGAGAGAGAGAGAGAGACAGAGAGAGAGAGAGTGACAACTATAAATTGAACCTCTTTGACTTATTTTTCCATTTCCCCTATTTCTTTCACTTGTTGCGGACCGAGAGAGAGAGAGAGAGAGAGAGAGAGAGAGAGAGAGAGAGAGAGAGAGAGAGAGAGAGAGAGAGAGAGAGAGAGAGAGAGAGAGAGGAAGAGAGCGTGACAACTATAAATTTTTACAAACGAGAATTAAGTATAAGCATAGTGGATATTTTGAAGGATTGATGTTCATAATTATTAAACATATTACCAAAAGGAAAAAATGGCCAAAGAAGGGGAAAATATGGAAATGTGTTTGTTAAAACATTCTATTAAGTCATTATCATATGTTTCTTCAATAGGAAATTAGTTTTAAAGACACAAGTACAAAATGGGAACTTGGGGACAAAATGTGAGGTGATTATTGAGCAATTTTTGAAAATTAATATCTGAAACTGTAAGTGGAATTTGGAAAATGTTATCAATGAGTATTTTTATAATATTTGAGATAAAAATATAGGAAAAAGATTCAGGTCATTTGGAGTTAAGATTAGTAAATTATGACCTTGTGAAGATTGGCCAAAAAGTGGTGAAAATGGCAAACACTTGTTTTCTCAGGATAATAAATCGAAATCCATGAAGAATTAACTAATAGTTCACTAGAGGAAATTCGTAAAGCAAATTCTCATGATATACATTTCGTGAAAAATAGAGTTTTTATGAAGAAGTTATGATAATAACAAGTTGGGGTACAAAATGGTGAAAAACGGTGAATTTGGCTAAGTGTGGGAATTGACTGAACTTTGACCAGCGCATAAATGTCACTCTTTGAGTGAATGAGGGCTCGTACATGGTCTAATTAGGCTGAATGTTTGACATGAAGTAATGGACGCATATAAACACATGTGCTTAAAATGTGAGCTCAATCGGAGGTCATTTGACTCGTCTGCCAACATCTGTTCTACACTACTAGTGTTATTTCACACCAAAAATAATTTCTAGTTCTCTCTAGAAGACATGAACATCCTTTACCCATCTTCATCATGTTTGAGCATATTCCTGGAAAATTTATATGATTGAGAGTGTTGGAAATGCAAAGTTAGGAATATTAAGATTAACTTTGAAAGATCGATTTTGCTCAACAATAAATTAAAGACAAACAAGTTATAATGCGGAAATGTAAAAGACTTCAGATGAAATACATGAATTATCAACACTTAAATAAGAACAATAATATGAACATGAACATGAAAGATAAAGTATTTGATGGAATGAAGATTTTATATCATTTCAAGAGAGTTACAATTAAGTTCTCCAAGCCATGAAGATGAAGTGTGGTGGTGATCTCCTTTTATAGTGCAAGGAAAGATCCCATCAGATAAAGAAATTTGGACTGAAGAGGCTACAGACCAGTCCTCTTCAGATTGTTCTATGGATAAAAGTACAAAGTCAGACTAGGGTGGCCGATGATTGAATGTTCTACTGCCTAGTAGTACAAGCGCCATATTCACTTTAGGGAACATAAATAACTAGCCTATATGTACTCTATAATTTGATATGCTTATCTTTTGTCTTTATCTTCATCTTTGTCTTTCTCTTCAACTGACAGAATCTTGTTGGAGTTAACCGAAGTTCAGGAGTGAACTTCGGGGTTGAGAAGTTGCTGATATGATTTGCTGAAGGACTTGATCTTCTGATGACTTTTAGTGTTTGTTGAATCAGAAGTTAAATGCGTTAATCTGCGGCAACACAAGAATTTGCATGACCGAAATTCACACCAAAATTTTGAAATCATGAGTAGCGTGTCTTCACTTGGTTTGACAATATTTTATTGTTGATTTTCTGATGTGTGACCGAAGTTCATTGCTGAACTTCGGTGTTCAAGATCTTCTAATATTTGATTTACAATAATACATAGAATATTCAACACAACAGTGACGAGAATGTTTGTTTATTACAGATGAACAAAACCAAAAAAGCATAAGTGTTCAAACATTGTTTAACAAACATAAAAACCATCAAGTAAAGTTGGTCAACGATTCAACATTAACAGAGAGGGAGATTAACAAATGCAATCATGGATTTGTGATCACCGGGCATAAAATAGTAAGGTATACTTCCTCATTTAAGGATTCTTACAAGTTTAGTTAAGATCATCATGAACCCTAAAGTTCATCAAGTTCTTGCATGTTCTTATTGGTGAATGGTAATCTTTTTTAATGAAGAATTAACATTTTTTTCAAGTATTATTGATAAGTGTTCATGCATGTGGAAATTAGCATGAGATTAGTGTTATTTGTGAAGAATTAACATGTTATTAAGGAATATTAACATGTTTTGCTCATGGATAATTGGTAAATGTTCATGCATGTGGGAGCTAGTATGAGATTATGGTTGATTGTGAATGATTAACATGTTATTAGGAGGCAATTAACATGTTTTTGTCAAGATTATATTATTCGAATGATTCATGGTAAACGTTACCAATGCATAACCTAGTTGTACTTTGATGAATTATGGAATTGGAGTTTATGCTATGCTTAAAACATAGAATTTGATAATTAATAAATTTGTTTACAAATTGACATGGAATTAGGGTACAAGCAAAGATTTTCATTTAACACAAAGTTGTTAACGCCATTTATGTATTGCTCAATGAATGAGCTTATTTCCATGTTTATGTCATAAATGAAGTTATTGTGTTTAGAAAGGTCTGGACATGTTCCTATAACAGGACAATATTGGGATGATACGTCCCTTCGCAAAGTAGTTTTCTAGTTATGGTACCATAGGGATGGGCTCTCCCTTTAGTAAGTTATGGTACGTGGTAACCCTTAAGTTTATGGATCTAAGACTTAATGGTTATATTTTAGTACAAAGTTATGGTACGGGAGAAACTCGTAAGCTTTTGATTAATTATGTTAATAAGCATGCCTTGAATTATGGTTTTCTTTCATAAAGCTTATGTTGCATCAAAGTTATGAAATGTTCTTATATAATATTGTCGGTCTGAAACCCATGTATCTTACGAGACGTATTGTAACGCCCCAAAATCCAAAGTAAAATTTTTTCATTTTAAGACGGTTCAAATACACAAATTGGGTTATCAAATAAATTCATTTCAATTAAAACTTAATATTTAAAACATATAAAATCGTATTTAACAAAACATTTGCAAACATTATCCACCAGAAGACTTGATTAACAAAAACATCAGATGCTGTACAGTCGCATCGTGCTCCGAACTCAAGCCATCAAATACCTGAAAAATTGTTAGGGTGAAAGAGTAAGCACAAAGTTTAGTGAGTTCCCCAAAATACCACACGATTCATAACCTAAAATCATCCTTTGTTAAATCATCGTTTGAATCTCGGGCTTGCCCCGGTCCGTCGGTAATCATCGTTTGACTCTCGGGCTTCCACGATCCGTCAGTAATCATCGTTTCACTCTCAGGCTTGCCCTGATCCATCAATAAGCATGAAAAGCACATACATCAAATTTCTACACACATTAATTAAGCTACCTACGCATGTATTGCACCCATAGTATAGTGAGAAGACTCATCTGATCCACGACCTCAAGCCAGACAGCACTCCACGCGAGTGCCCTCAAATTCCGACAAAATGAACTCCCTAACAAGAATAAACTCCACTTAGAACTTCCTAAACCCCAAACAGGATAAACCTCAAAGATCGGTACCCCAAACTCTCAAGTTTGGCCGAAAGTCTAACTGGTCAAAAAGTCAACGGTCAACAAGCAATTAGCGCCACTAACTTCCCTAGTTAGCGTCGCTAACTATGAGAAGATTCAAAAATCCATTAAGCCATTAATCCATTCATCCAAGGTCTCAAATCTTACAGGGACCTTCCAAATAGTCCCTTGGTCCATAAAAATCCTAACTTTATCATACAAACATGACCATGCAAGCTCATGAACAAGATCAAAGTCCAAAATGGTCCAAAACTCAACAAAACCACCAAGAAGAGTTTGGCTTACTCTCTAAACCAACTTAATGGTTCTAAATCAGGACTTAAAGGCATAAAGTTCTAAACTTTATCCTTCCCAACCATGGACAACACCAAAAAGGACCATTACTCTTTTTTAATCCATAAAATCCCACTAAAATACATGAAGAACCTTAAAAATGCATAAAAGTGGGAAATTTACTCACAATGGTCTAGAAACAAGAAGCTTTAGTAGATTTCCACTTGAAGAATGCCTTCTAGCAATACCACCAACCTTCTAGCATCAAGAAGGCTTAAAAAATCTATCCAAAAAGACGAAAATCATAAAAAAACCCACTCAACAAGGCTAGATAGAGTATGAACGTTTTGGAGGTTGAAAAATGGTGTTTGGCGGCTGCCCTAGGGTTCCCCACCCTTATATATGGCCGAAACTTCAAAATCTAGGGTTTTAGCCGAAAATTAGCAGTTAGCGTCGCTAACTGGAGCAAACTCACTCAATAGACAGGATTAGCGACGCTATATATAACATTAGCGACACTAATAACCAACATTAGGGACACTAATAAACAACATTAGCGACACTAATAAACAACATTAGCGACGCTAATTGGCCTATTAGCATCAATAATGGGCCATTTCGCCAAAATCTCCAAAAACTCAGTTCTTTTAATCTTGAGCTAGAACATTACGGTTTAAGGGTCTTACACGTATGTCTTACATATATCTTTTTATTAAATGCTATGTAGTTTAGTGACAAATGTGCTTGGTAGACAAGTTAGTAAGCTTTTCCTCTTGATTTCTTACTTTTTCTTCTTTACACCATCGCCCGATCACCATTTCACCACCACTGGACCATGATAAGACACAAATAGATTCAATATAAAAATCAAACAAGATAATATCAATAATGGATTAACAGCAAATGAATAAACATAGTGTCGAATGCTTGGATTATCATGGGTTTGTACAATAATTTCTTGCTCCAATTTGTCAAAGAAACAATAAGCAATGCATAAAAGAACAGGCTCGTGCAAGCTTACAAATCCCTAGCAATTCACATGTTATTTATATTGAATCAGGAAATCTTCATTACAAAGAAGTTACTAACACGTGGTATAATCACCTAAGATAGCAAAACTATGCAGATGCGCTTGTGCATTATAGCCAACATAGGACATGTAGATAGCATACACACTTTTGTGTGGATCTTGAAACTTCAGACTGGTAGGTAACTATGTACATTAGAGAGGACTTTGGTTCACATTGAAGACCAGTACTTAGGCACAACCAAATATGACTCAACAGACCACTATGCAAGGGTGGTAGTGGTTGGTTGTTCCTATTTCAATTCCAAGTCTAAAGCATGAGCCTATGTAATGACTTAGAATTTGGTGTAAGATAAGAATTAAATATAAGTAAGTTTATTTAAAGAATTTTGATGCTTACATATATATTAAATGTATTATGGGAGGGCAATATGGTTAAAAGTGGTAAAAATATAAATATGTATGTGTATGCCTTTCGATTAAGTAATTATGAGATATTATTTCAAGTAGAGTTTAGTCTTAAACATTTAAGGGAAAATGGAATTTAGAGACAAAAAATAAAGTAATTGAGCAATCTTTAAAAAAATTATTATCTCCAAATCTAAAAGTAGTTGGGAAAAAGTCACGGTGGTGGCTTTTATAATATTTGAAGTAACAAAGATATAAGAAAAAGATTCAAGCCATTTGGAGTTATAAAGAAGAAGTTATGAAGGTTTTTGAATGGCCAAAAGTGCAAAAATGGTCAAATGCTCATGTTTGAGGGTCTGGAACGAGAAATCTAAAAAGATTTAGCCTTGGGTTAGTAAAGCTAAGTTGTAAAGCTCATTACCACCTTTCCAAACATATAACGTTTGCAGAAATTGGATTTCTTATACAGGAGATATGACAGTTCAAAAATAAGGAAAACTTTTGTATAAGTGAAGAAATTTTATAAGGCAAAGTAACTTGGGGGTATTTTAGTCTTTTGCACATTTTGACTGGTCAATATCATATACTACTAGAAAAATAGCTTTTAATGACATACGAACTACGACACACATAACTGTATGTCGTAAATTTGTGTCATCTTTCCTAAAATCCGAAGAATTTATGACATACATAACTGTATGTCGTAAATTTGTGTCATCTTTTACAATGATTACGACATACATAAATGTATGTCATCTTTTAATATCATAATCAGAAGAAAGAAAAAAACACGGGAGTCACTTTAATGTCATTTTATAAAAACGTATGTCATCTAGGATTTCTCTTATATTTCACGCTTAACCCTCTTTTTCTTCCCATCCCAACCCGATGATATCTAGGGTTTCTTGCTTCATCGCCGCCTCCATTCTCTTTGTCTCCCATACGAAAGATTAATTCGACTACCCTATTCTTCTCCAATTCTCCCATATACCGACATGAAATGCTCCAAGGATCAACAGGATTTAGTCTATTCGTATTCTCGATTCTCCGACAGCCTCGTATTTTCTGATTCTCCAATAATCTGATTCATTCTCTATGCCCTACTTTCTCTTCGTCTCCCTCCCGACTTCATAGCCTCCGTATCCGCCTCTAGCTTCCTCAGCCTCGTCCTCCACCTCCGCCTTCCTCAGCTTCATTCTCCGGTGAGTTTTCCTCGGTAAGGTTCCCTCAGCAGACATCTCTTCCTCGGTAAGCGAGTGGATTGTATGTTACACACCAAATTCTATTAGATCCAATTACGGGGGTATCTATGGTAGTTTAACGTCACACAATGCATGAGTTGATCCAAGAAAAATATAGTAAGTTCAATACTTGGTTGTTAACATCATAAAACAATAACGAACATGGTTCAAAAACAAAATCATTATAACTTTAACTTATGATATATTACAGCCTGGATTTGCTACGTGGTCTTGGTGATGGACTTCCTCAGAAGTTAAGAAGTTTAGAGCCTCGCTTAATTGAGCAGATCAGTAACGAAATAATGGATGGTGATCCCAATGTTCGCTAGGATGATATTGGTATTACTAGTGCTTAGAGCTTTCATGTTAATTATTTAATTTGATAATTAAGATTTTAATATATTATTATCTGCTTACAGCGGATTGCATCATGCGAAAAAATGTGTAAATGAGATGGTAATATGGCCTCTGTTATGGCCTGATATTTTCAAAGGTTGTCATTCTCAAGGAAGAGGACTTCTTTTATTTGGTCCCCCAGTAACAACCCTCATGGCCAGCAGTAGTAATATTTGTGGATGAAATTGATTCTTTGGAGTTGCCAGATGTCGTCAGCCAGCAGTAATATTTGTGGATGAAATTGATTCTTCTTTGTCACAGGTATGTCACATTTAGACCTATTCAATAACTTTGATGATTTTATTTGAATACTCTGAATCATTTAGTCTTATAGGATTCAATTTCCCTTTTTTGTTAATTACCACTGCAGCGTGGGTCAGGTTCTGAGCATGAGTCAAGCAGGCGAATTAAGACGCAGTTTCTCATTGAAATGGAAGGCTTCGACAGTGGAAATGAACAAGTTCTACTCATAGGTGACTCGTAATTTGAAAATGAAACTCAACTATAGCAATGTTATTTAAATACAAACCAATTTTCACTGTTATAATTAGGTAGATCTTTCAAAGCAAAATGCCTTGAAAAGAAAAACTGTGAGCACAATTCTATAATTTGAGTAGATTTTTCAAAGTAAGAAAAAAGTTAAAAGTATAATGTTGTAATCAAAAGAAATAAAAATAAGATGCATAATACACAAATAAATGAAAGTACGTTGCTATTTCTTGCATTTAGCCCTAAAAAATACAGCACAACATTGTTCTTTTCTTGTTTGATGCTCGTGATTAGTATGTATGTAGACTGTCTAGTTATAAAATTGGAACTCAATATTATATTAATGTTGCTATTATGTACTTGAAACACCTTTTCAGACTGAATAAAGTTTATGGCAGTTTAAGAACTTCATTTTAGTTTAAAATTCAACTTGTAATGTTTTATCTCATTTCACTTGATTTAACCGCCATTTGCTTTGGAAGGAGCGACAAATAGACCACAAGATTTAGATGAGGCAGCTAGGAGGCGATTGACCAAGCGATTTTACATTCCACTCCCTTCCTCAGGTGCAACTTTTATTTATTTATTTATTTATTTTACAATTCCTTATGCTACTTATACAAGGCTAATCTTGTCTTTATGGGTAAAGAAGCGAGAGCCTGGATAATCAAGAATCTTTTGGATAAGGAGGGACTTTTCAAACTCTCAACAAAGGATATTGATAGAATATGCAAATTAACTGAAGGTATTTTACTCTTTTTAACTATCGAGTGTTTTTCTTTTTGCTTTGTTTGATGTATGGCTTATGTTACTTGTACTTTTACTCGTTTTAGGCTATTCAGGATCTGACTAAGCGATTTTACATTCCACACTTTATCTATGACGTTAAACTACCATAGATACCCCCGGATTGTATGGAAATTCCTCGATAAGGTTCCTCTAATTTGTATTGTATTGTTTATAATGCTTTTTCTGCAATTTGATAATTGCAACTTTCGTTTATTTGGAAAGTTGCAGTGTCTAATATTGAGAGAGAAGGAAAGAGATTTACACTTTTTGAGCAAGTTAAAAAAGAAGGTACACCTCTATGATTGTATTCATACAAACATAAACCTGGAAAAGTGACACAGCTTGGATTCTTTCTTTGTTGTTATAGCATCCTACTTACACAGGACACACAATCGGGACAGGATGTTAACCATAGGGACCAGATTTATATATATTTTTTGTTATTAAAGCATCCAATTTTTTTTTGTTATTATAGCATCCTACTTTTTGAGTGTGTAATAATATCATCCTACTTTTCAATTATTTCTAACTATATTATTCTTTTTTTTTTGCAGAATGGTAACGGTAGGGATACACAAACACAGTGGTGTAAGACACAAACTAACGTGACGACACACGAGACACACTACGTTCATTTATTTTGGTTATTATAGAATTGTACTTTCATTTATTTTGGTTATTTTGTATTTGACATACGACATTGTGATGATGTGACAATGGATGATATTTGTATTAATGATTTATTTTATATTATGAGATACTAAATTTATTGTGATTTAATTTTAATATTATGAAATCTTATATATATATATATATATATATATATATATATATATATATATATATATATATATATATATATATATATATATATATATATATATATATATATATTATTTGTTTAAAAAAAATTTATGACTTACATTGTAAGTCATAAACGTGTGTCATTAATGTATGTCGTAAATTTTACGACACACAAATGTGTGTCATCTGTCATTTATGACAGGGGCTTCCTTGACATACATTTGCGTGTCATCTGTACCCTTTAATGACACGCAATACATATATCATTAACCTGGTGCGCGTATTTTTCTATGTGTCCATCTCTTGTATGCATACCAAACTAAAGAAGAAGAAAAAAACAGGAAAGAGGGATAAATCAAGAGACGGAGAGAGTGAATCGACGGGAGCAACAACTTGGAGCTATTGCTGGTGCTACAACCATTGCTCTTTGTGGTTGTGGCGATATTATATCGCGAGGAATGTAGTGAGCTATATGCTCGAGACCATAGGGGGTCGAAGAAGGGATGATGGCTGTAGTTGTGGTGCTGATGGAAGACTGTGGATGTGACTTATAAAGTGGTTAATTATTCATACAGTTAAACAATTTTTTGTGTTATTCTTCCATCATATGTCTGTGTTGGATTTTGTTATTCACCGAACTTCTATAGATCATTCTTTGTGTTATTAATCTTATATGTAACATGTATTTTATACTCTTACGATACTGTGGAAAGTCTCCAGCCTGTGATGACATGAGACTGCAGATAGTCTCTTAAATGTGGTAGTGTTGTACAATGAGTATCTTACACATTTATGAGATTGTGGAAAGTCTTCAGATTGGAGGAAAGACATAATTTCATTGGTAAAATAATATAGGGTTAGTGTAAAGCCTTGACACGAGCATAATGGAAATGAGAATAGTAAACGAATAGTTGTATGTTGTGGTAGTTGCTTTTTATAAACGAATGCTAACTGTGGCGTGCTACTTATTAAACAAGTTATTTGTATGTTATCGTGATGCTACTCACTTAGCTTTATAGCTTACGTGTGTGGGGTTTGTGACATGCAGGTTAACAGAGTCATAAATAGTAGCGCCCGGCTCGAACCGAGGTTCTATCACGAACATATCTACTCGTGGTTCCAAGGCCCTTGTATATATGAATTTTGTATTAAATGTAAATAAATGTTAAAATTTGTTGGGTATACTCGGTGCCAAAACTGGGGTGTTACAAGTTGGTATCATAGTCGTGGTTTAAGTTAACAAGGCCTTTAGTATATTTTACTAGATAGAAACCATAGAATGTGGTGATTACTTTAATAGGATTAATACTGACGTACTACATGTGTTGTATGAGTATAATAAACAAATTTGATAATGGGTTAGATTACCTAACGAGTAACTGGTATTAAGATAGTTGAGTACAACTGAATGTAGTAAGTGTGATAATTGCCAAAATGGTCATAAGTACCTGAATATGGTTAGGTGGTTGGTGGTTGAATGATACATAAGTAACAAATGTGTCCCTTCCTTTTTGTATATGATAGTATTGCTCAAGTAATGTAGCCCTTGTGAGTAGTTGTGGTAATCTATATACGTTTAGCCATTCTGGCTAGTTGTTGTATATGCCCTTGTGGCTAGTGGTGAAATACTTATGGTGGGAACGTAGTGAGCTTTTGTAGCTCAAGACCATAGGGGTTGAGGAAGGGATGAGTATGAAATACGGTGGAATATAAAGTTGATATGAAGAATGATTGTAAACAGTGTATAGTCTAATTAACTAGGTATGTTCTTCTAATTGCTATTGATTACACTAGTGGTTGATGTCACTCAGCTGATTGATGACATATTAGTGGTAGGTGTTCCTGAAGGGTGGTGTTAGCATATATGGCAGTAGTATTAGCCTACATGGTTGTCGTGTCAGTCTATGTGGCAGTAGTATTAGCCTACGTGGTTGACGTGTTTGCATATGTGGCTATAGTGTTGAGCCTTTGTGGCTTTGTTGTTGATTTTGTAGTTACGTACCGCTAGTGGTGTTAACGAATGAGCCTGTGCAATTTTATTGTTGGTGGCCGTAATCATTGGATCTGTGCGGATTATGTACTACTATTACCCATGTTGTAGGGCATATGTAGTTGTTGTAATATTGTTATTGGTGGGGGTTGCGGTGGACCTTTGTAGTCCGAGACCTGACACGCCTAGGTCGTCGTGCGGTCAAAAATAAGAAAATAAACCTCATACACACTAGTACAACAGTAGTAAGGGTCGATCCATGGGAGTTTGGCGGTCAAGACAAGACGATAGCTTACCAACTGTAGTGTCACGCTACAGCCAGAGGGACTAACTCCACTTTCCCATAAACACACTAAAAACAAAATTTCCAAACAAAGTCCAAAATCCTAATCAAACATAAACTAAGCTAAACCAAATCAAGTTCTATCCTAAGATTTCTTACTGAAATCAGAAACAAAGCTCAGAATCCAGAAGCAAACACACCAATTAATAGCATTCAACAAGCATTCAAACCAAGGTTGTAGAAGTCGCTAGGCGGTAGGTGGGCGGTCGACCGGGGCCTAGGACTAGTCGGTCTAGGCGAGGACTAGTCGGCGCCTAGGCGGGGAGTATTAATTGTAATAAATTATATATATCTTGTTATACAAAAGGGAGATAGGACTAAAAACATTGTAATTTTATAAGGGGCTAAATGCAAGAAAAAGAAATGTACTTTCATAATTTGTTTATTATAGCATCTTACTTTCAAATTTTTGTTAATTTTAGCATCTTACTTTCAGTTGTCATGATTACAGCATTGTAGTTTCAATCATAGCATTGTAGTATCAAAACTTACCAGAAACGGTCCTCTATTGCAGCAACCCCAAGTATTTCAAGGTCATGTTCCAATCTTTGGCAAACCTCAAGTATATGTAATCTGAAATCGAAGCTACCCCAAGTATTTCAAGGTCATGTTCCAATCATTTGCATCATGTTGGCTCCCTAAACACATAATTAACCAATTTGGTTATGTTGAAGAGGCTTACTTAGAGCATTACTGAGTAAACCTGGTAATAGCTTTATACTTAGAGCATTACCTTTTAGTTCCTCAACTCCTGGTAATAGCTTTATACTTAGAGCATTACTGAGTAAACCTGTAAATAAGATTTATATGACAAAAATTTATATTCAAGTTTCAAGTTTAAAAATGATAAGATGGCCATCATTTGCACCATGTTAGCTCCTGAAATCGAAATAGATAATCAATCAAACCAAAATCGACCGTGGCTTGCAGAAAAGAGGAATTGATTGTGTTGCTTACCGGAGAAAGCAGGAAACGAATGAAGCTCGAGAACCTGTAATTACCGAGTATTATCTTCCTCTCTCTTGCGATGACCTGCAACTCGACTGAAGAATCAGAACTCAAATTTACCGGAGATTGTGAAGAAGCTTATTAAGGTAAAATGAGAAAAATGAGAAATCAGAAGTAAATCAACTAACTCGACTGAAGAATCAGAACTAAATCAAAATTACCGGAGATCAAAATTACCGGAGATCGTCAATCATGGAAGCTTGTGGTATAACTTGTCAAATACGAAATTGATAACATCTTAAACCGGTAAATACGAAATTGATAGCATCTTTAACCAGTAAATACGAAATCAAACTCGAACTTGCAATCAGAACTCAAACCTGCAACTCGAACTTGAAATCGAAAATAGGAACTCGAACCTGCAATCAGAAATCGAACTCGAACTTGTAATCGACGATGAGGCGGTGTGCGATCGTGAAGAAGCTGGAGGCGGAGGATTATCAGAAATCAATAGGAAGCGACGGTGTGCGATCGAGAAGAAGACGGAGACGGAAGTCGGGGGAAAGCTGGATGCGATTTTGCTTCTTTTCAGACTATCGTGGAACATGGGAGGGAGAGAAAGAACCGATTAGGTCAAAAAATGAGGGGTAGTGGAAAAAAAAAAGAGAGGTAGTGAAAAAAAGAGGGGCAATTTTGAAAATTTTCATGGACGCCTGTTGACTTCGTTGACCGCCTGTTGACCGACTTTGACCGATTTTTCCGCCTAGACCGATTTTGACCGACTTTGACTACGCCCGACTAATTGAGCCGCATAGTACTAAACGTAGGCAGTACTAGCCCGCCTAGCGCCTAGGCGCCGCCTAGGCGGCCGCCTAGGCCGACTTTTACAACACTGATTCAAACACAATAAATACCGAAAAGTGCAACAAAACCATAAACTGAATGATTACTTGTATTAAAACTAAAACCTGAAGGTCCAAAGTACTGAAATACGAAAATAATAACTCTAAGCTACTGCTACTGGTTGAAACAATCCAGAAACACTAACCTAAAGCTAAATCAAACTAAACTAATAAAGAAATTAAAGTGAAACATAAGAAATACCAAAAGAGGTTGCTGAAATCCGAAACTTGGAGTCAAAGAAGCCTTAAGTCCACCTTAGGGGTCGTTCCTTGCATGCTAATTTTGACCTAATGACCTCTATTTATACTTGTGGATTTTAAGAATCCGTGGCGCGCAAAGCCTCTAGCCGCGTCGCGCGTACTGCCTTATCCCTATTTTTTTCGCTATTTGAATTTCTCTTCACCACCTCATCCTTGACGTGGCGCGACTCGCATGCCTTCATGTCACACCCCAATCCTTGGCGGAATCGATCAAGGCGTGATATATTGTTCAAAGTCTCATGACAACTATGTTATAATATGATTAGATTCAATTAAGTACTAAGTATGCAAACAAGATCCACAACATACAAATACAAATCCAAATACAACAACATTTATTACATCAAATTTAAATAGTCTTGTGGGTTTCTAAGGTACACCCTACTTTTCATCAACTTCATTCTTCAAATCTGCATCATGGGTAAAAACAGGTCAACTACGAGAGTTGGTGAGTAATCTAGTTTTATTAAAGAAAATTGTGAGTTTGAATAATTTGAAATTTGTTTTCTTTTGAAGTTGGCAAGCAACTGTTATTGAGATAACAGTTTATAAATCAAAAATTGATTAACAAATGATAACAACAACAATAAGTCCTCACCCTATATATACATATATATGTATATATATATATATATATATATATATATATATATATATATATATATATATATATATATATATATATATGTATGTATATATATATAGGATGGAGCATCTAATCATCATACACACTCAACCACGTGCAATCAATCACCTTAGCGTCCCAAGGCGGGGTGGTCAACCCAATAGCGCTATTATTGTCGATAACGTACCTCAAGAATACAGGCATAGTCATGGAGATTAGACTAAAAATTGTAATGCACTACAAGTACATGTAGCGTAAACAAACAATAATTATACAAATAATGATTCATGTATAAATGTCCCAACAATGTCTCAATGGTGAAAAAATAATAAAATGAAGTTCGAACACATTAAAACCACATGATACACCCCAAAAGTATTGAAAATTATAAAATATGGGGTAGATTACTCACATTAGTCCAATAAGGAATGCGCGTGTTGTACGATAGACGGCTCGAGTTAAAATGTCGTAGAACCTAATATAATTAATAGTTTTGGCTTAGGAATCGATAAACGAGAATATAATATTAATAAAAATAATTAGACACATATTCTTATATTAGATGAATTAACAATAATCCAAATTTTGTTTTGAATATTAATGTATTCATGTGTTAAATGAATTTTAAATTGAATTAATTACTTTGCTTAATTAATTTATATCTTCACATTAGGCAAGATTTTAATAATTTCTTATTAAAATAATAACTAGTCAAATTATAAGTATTTACAGATTTTATATATTATAAACAATTATTTATATGAAATAATCATTAAAAATGCATTTTTACATGCTTAGATATTTAGGAAAATGGTTTTAAATACTAAACAGTAATGAAACATTCTGAAATTATCGTAAAATCATTATTTCATAAAATAGTAATTACTGTAAAATTTTCATATTTTTCTTAACTGCTTTAGTATTTATTTAGTATTTTAATAATTAAACCACAACAAAATTCGGGAAAAATAATAAATGATTCCCAAAAATTCTGGACAATTAACCATAGTTTTCTAACATTATATTGAGCCTACTATAAATATGTTAGATATTTTGGACCATGGGAAGTATTTCGCATGTTTTTCATTATTAACTAATCAATAAAATCATAAATAATAGGAAAATATTAAGAGAAATTCATTAGACTTTTTATTTATGATTAACATGTTATATATGATATTAGGATAAGGTTTTATAATTTTTGGACATGTGTAGCTATTTATTATCAATTTAACCCATTAAATAATCATTAAATCAGGAAAAATAAGGAAACATTCTTACAAAACTCTGTAAATTTTGTCATGGAGTCTTTCAAATGTTAATAAGGTGCGAAATATATAAAATCTAGTTTTTAACATACATAACTATATTTTGCAATTTATTTATCTACAACAAAATAAAATACAAAATAAGCATCAAACAGTAATATAAATGCATGAAACTTTATAAATCTACTTTACTCAATATATGGGTTGTTCCAAAATATTCCCAGAATTTATTGACTGCAAAAAGTATTTTATGTGAATTATTGCCCTATTTTATTGCAATAATTATAGTAATCCATTTAAAGTAAGTTATTTTCTGAAAATTTCCAGAACTTCTTATGTTATTGATGGGATCCTGAGAAAAATCAGGTTTATGCATAAAATGAGTTTTAGATAGTTTGGTGGATTTAATTTGTTTCATTCATGAATTTGAGACTTTTAACAACATACCTTGATGAATGTTTCAAGAGGGATGAAGATTTGAGTATATTGGAGTGTTCTTGGCTGAAATATGAAGATTTATAGGAGGAATTTCGAGATTGAGAGTGAGAGAAAGAATAGATATGGTTTGAGTGGTGATGAGAATAATGTGTTGGGAGAAAAATTAAAGGAAAGATGATGGGAGGTGTGAGTGGGAGACAATGAGAATAAACTTTTTACTTTTTGATGGTCTTCATAATTCCCCACTAACACAAGCATCTTAAGAGTTTTATAAAATTTAATGTAGTGTTTATAAAAATAGAGTTTTATAAAAAAAATAGGTTATTATTTGATTATAACAATCTACTTTGATTTGAAGTTTAATTATAGCATTCAAATTTGATTTTTTTAATTTAATTAGAGCATCATACTTTGATTTGATTTTAATATGGTAGCATAATTTAATTTGATTATAGTTATAACGTTATACTATGCTATATTGCTATTAACGTCAATTTATATCGTAGTGTAAGGGTTTTGATCCTATTAGCGTCAAGAAATCTCGAGTAGGGTTTATTAAATTTCCAATTGGGTTGGGTTGACCCGAATCCATTTTAGGCGGATGTCACAATCTCCCCTACTTTAGGAAATTCCGTCCCGAAATTTAAGAAGATAGTACCTTAAGAGAAAAGTTGCGGGTATTTGGTACGCATTTGATCCTCACGCTCCCATGTATACTCAGGTCCATGTGCTGACTGCCACCTAACCTTGACCAGGGGAATGCGACTTCTTTTGAGTTTCTTTTCCTTTCGGTCTGCAATTTCCAAGGGTTTCTCGATAAATTGCATTGTCTCGTCGATTTGGATATCCTCGAGAGGAACATGAAGGTTCTCGTCAGCTAAACACTTCTTGAGGTTGGCTATATGAAATAGTGGGTGAACTTTATTAAGCTCTATTGGTAGATCCAACTCGTAGGCTACTGGTCCGATCCTTTTCAGGATTTTGAACGGGCCAACATAGCGTGGTGCCAATTTACCCTTGCGTCCAAATCGAACCACACCTTTCCATGGGGACACTTTTAACATGACCATGTCACCCACAGTAAATTCAAGCGGTTTGCGTCGCTTGTCGGCGTAACTCTTTTGTCGGCTACGAGCTGCGAGAAGGTTATTGCGAATCTGAGTGATTTTTTCGGTTATTTCCTGGATAAGCTCAGGACCAACGATTAGAGAATCCACTGTTGCGCGAATCACGTGGGACTCGCCAATTTCATGCCAGCAAATCGGAGATCGGCATTTACGGCCATACAATGCCTCAAATGGCGGCATCTTGATGCTAGAATGATAGCTGTTATTATAGGAGAATTCCACCAATGGTAAATGAGAGTCCCAGTTTCCTCCGAAATCTAAGACACACGCCCTCAACATATCTTTGAGTGTTTGAATTGTCCTCTCAGATTGACCATCGGTTTGAGGATGATAGGCGGTACTGAGATCGAGGCGGGTTCCCATGGCTGCTTGAAGTGATTGCCAAAACCAAGAGAGAAATCTCCCATCACGATCTGAAATGATGCTGAGAGGGATGCCATGCCGACTAACTACCTCGTCGATGTAAATCCGAGCAAGTTGTTCGACCTTGAAATGTTCACGGATGGGAAGGAAATGAGCAGATTTGGTCAAACGGTCAATGATTACCCAAATGCTGTCGTGTCCCTTGGTGGTACGGGGATGTTTGGTTACGAAATCCATGGCGATCGCTTCCCATTTCCACTCGGGGATTACCGGTTGGACCAATAGTCCAGAGGGTCGTTGATGTTCTGCTTTGACCCTGGAACATGTAAGACATTTGGCCACGAATAAAGCAATATCCTTTTTCATTCCCGACCACCAATAATTTGTTCTCAGGCCATGATACATCTTTTCAGCACCAGGATGAATGGAATATCGAGTTTTATGGATTTCTTCCATCAGGAAGGTACGAAGATTGTCGCGATCTGGGATCCAGATGCGATCTTGATAATAGAAAATACCATCAGATTTACTTTCCAACTCCCCATCAATTCCCGTGAGCATGTTATTTTCGGTAATTGTCGAGTGTTGGGCTCCTCGAATTCGGTCACTGAGATTGGACAAGATAGGAGAACATATTAGATGAAATGCTTTGGCATGTTCTTTTCGAGTTAACGCGTCGGCTACCACGTTTGCCTTGCCCGGATGATAGCATATTTCACACTCGTAATCATTTAGGAGTTCAACCCAACGTGTTTGTCTCATGTTGAGTTCCTTTTGATTAAGAATATGTTGCAAGCTCTTGTGGTCGGTGAAAATTACGCTTTTAGTGCCGTAAAGGTAATGCCTCCAAATTTTAAGAGCGAAAACCACGGCACCGTGCTCCAAATCATGAGTCGTATAATTCCTTTCATGGATTTTTAGTTGTCGCGATGCGTAAGCTATAACATTTCCCATTTGCATCAAAACACAACCTAGACCGAGATTGGAGGCATCACAGTATACCACGAAATCTTCGGATCCTTCAGGGAGTGTAAGAATTGGAGCGTCACACAATCTTTGTTTAAGAGTTTGGAAAGCGTCTTCCTGCTTGGGTCCCCAATCAAATGGCGTACCCTTGCAAGTGAGAAAAGTAAGCGGTAAAGCGATCTTTGAGAAATTTGAAATGAAACGCCGGTAATAGCTGGCTAAACCGAGGAATGACCGAATTTCCTTGGGGGTACGTGGGGCTTTCCAATTCATGACTGCTTCAACTTTTGCGGGATCGACTAAAATACCCTTGTCACTTACAATATGACCGAGGAATTGTACCTCATTTAACCAAAACTCGCATTTCGAAAATTTGGCATAAAGCTGATTTCCTTGCAATGTTTGGAGAGTTAGACGAAGGTGTCTTTCATGGTCTGCCTTTGTCTTG
Organism: Cichorium intybus; assembly: GCA_023525715.1. Classification (NCBI taxonomy): domain Eukaryota; kingdom Viridiplantae; phylum Streptophyta; class Magnoliopsida; order Asterales; family Asteraceae; genus Cichorium; species Cichorium intybus. The sequence goes on along the minus strand of CM042012.1, from coordinate 110,975,953 downwards.
GAGTAAATGAGGATGTCATCAATAAAGACGATAACAAAACGGTCGAGATAAGGTTTAAATACCCGATTCATCAAGTCCATGAATGCGGCAGGGGCATTCGTTAGGCCAAAAGGCATAACGGTGAACTCGTAATGACCATAGCGGGTTCGGAAAGTGGTTTTGGGGATGTCTTCTTCCCGTACTCGAAGTTGGTGATAACCCGAGCGGAGGTCGATTTTTGAGAAGCATGAAGCTCCTTGAAGCTGATCAAAAAGGTCGTCGATCCGAGGTAACGGATATCGGTTCTTGATGGTCAATTTATTTGACTCCCGATAATCGATACACATATGAAACGAACCATCTTTCTTTTTAATGAAGAGAACCGGGGCTCCCCAGGGTGAAGTACTACGGCGGATAAATCCCTTATCGGTTAATTCTTGGAGCTGACTTGCCAATTCTTGCATCTCGGTTGGAGCCAACCGATATGGAGACTTGGCTATGGGAGCAGCCTCAGGAACGAGATCGATGCGGAACTCTAGCTCACGTACTAGAGGGAGTCCAGATACGTCATCGGGAAAGATGTCGGGAAAGTCTCGTACAATCGGAATATCTTCGATCTTCTTTTTTTCGACCTTTGTTTCCACCACATGGGCTAATAAAGCCATGTATTCTTTACGTCGATATGATCGAGCTTGAGTACATGACATAAGACTAAGCTTTTTTTAACGAGTCTCGCCATAAATACGAGGACTTTGACCGTCGGCAAGAGGAATACGAATAAACTTCTCGTAACATACTATTTCAGCATGGTTTTGGGATAGCCAATCCATTCCCACGATGATGTCGAAGCTACCAAGTTCCATAGGAACTAAATTGACGGAAAATTTATGACCGCAAAAATCGAATGTGTAATCTTGGATGACTGCATTGAGTGAAATGTATTTTCCATTGGCGACTTCTACGGTAAAGTTTTCATCAAGAATCGTGCGAGGTGTGTGAAGTATGGGTTCAAATTCCAAAGACACAAAACTTTTATCGGCACCTCAATCAAAAGGTACTGACGCGTAGCAGTCATTTATGAGAAACGTACCATTTACGACCTTGTTATCAGTCTGTGCTTGGGTTGCGGTAATGACAAATGCTCGGCCTTTGGGAGCTGGAACATGCATTGTTGGATTTGCCTGGGCTTGAGTGTTAATGATATTGACAAGCCTAGGACACGCGTTTCTGAAATGGGTGGGGTCACCACAGTTGAAGCATGTTCCAGTTGGATACCGGGTTTGTGTTTGCTGATTTGAGGGTAGAGCGAATGGTCGCTGAGTTTTTGGTGCACGGCATGTGTCCGCCAAGTGGCCATAGCGACCACAAGTCGTACAAAGGCGACACGGGCTGGTGGACATATGGTGATAGTTACAATGGTTACAGAGGGGGTGAGGTCCAGTATACGGCTTTTTGTTTGGTTGGGCTTGTGGGGTGACTTGGGAGATAGGAGTAGCAGGGGTAATAACAGCATGGTTGTGGTGATGGCTTTTCCGCTTCTTTTTGTCGTGTCGGTGTGAGGACTCGGACTTGACAATTAGGGGAGTCTCAAGGGTCGGCTTTTCAGTAGACATCTTTAAACCCTTGCGTGGGAGGACACCGAATCACGGATCTGGCGCGGTAACCCTTTGATGTAGCGGCGTATTGCAGTTTTCATAGGTTGAACCATGTGAGGTAGGAGTCTTGAGAGATTATGGAATCTATTTGTGTAGGCCGCGTTGTCGCCTCCCACCTGTTTCAGATTCCAGAATTCCTCCTCGAGAGTTTGCAATTCACTGTCAGGGCAAAACTTCTCCATCATGCGTTCCTTTATTGTTGACCAGATCATTCCCAAGGCAACAACCTCTCCTTTTGCCCGTTTTTCTAGGTTGCACCAGGTGAGAGCATGACCTTGGAGGCACCCTGTGGCGTGACGGACCATCAGGTCCTCAGGACACTCGCTATGGATGAAAGTACTCTCCATTTCTTCGATCCATGTAAGGAGTGCGGTGGCACCATCGATGCCTTTGAAGTAAGGCAGATTGCAGTTACGAAAGTGCTTAAACGAGCAACGAGGAGTGGTTGCTGGAGCTTGCGGCTGAAGAGCTTGAAGTTAGGTTGCAATTGTTGGGATGACGTTTGCTACCTCCGTAGCGATAAGGGCGGCTAGCCTTCGGTTGCTGCGAGCAGCGTGTGGGGGTCGTAATGCCATCTATGAGAAACACGCATATGGACTTGTGAGTTTTTTGTAAATTGATTATGGAAATTAAGTTTGTAGACATTGTTGGGTAAAATGATTGTAAAACACTTGTTGGGCCATGGTTAGGAGTGTTGGGCACCTTTTGGGCTTTCCATGGGTACTAAATGTGAAGCATGTAGCAATTGCGTGGGCCCCCACAATACTAAGTTTTCACATGTTTTTCCCACTTCAAGGCCCATTAGGGAACTTAATAGTCCAATGAGTTGACCATTTTGGAGTGTATCCTTTCGGATACGTTTGATAAGGTCGGGTATTTTGATGGCTCAAAAGTAATGTGAATAACGCGCTTTGGCCTATAGGTTTGGGAACTCTCGCCTTTGGTCCCCAGGTAAGCAAACTGGTCCCTCGGTTGATTGGGATGTATACGAATGCTTACCTAGTCAGGACTTTCAGGCTACCGGCACCTCCCCCTTCCAGTTACTACGCGTCCATTACTTTGATCCTACCCAACTAGAGTGAATGACTTTTAATTTCCTATGAGCTCTAAGGAATATATATGTATATAAATTTTTATTTTGAAACCATTTGAGTATGTATGTGATTTTAAGAGAAAGAGGAGAAAATTCACAAGTGTATGCACACATATAAGTGTCGGGAATAATACGTAAGCACATAAGGGAGCAATTAGCACACAAAGGTATTCCTAGGATTTTCTAAGTGCGAATTGCATGCAGTTGTGTGTGCATTTTATAAACTAGAATACGAGAGGACCCTAGAGGCTATAGACTAGGTCAAGGCAATTAACCTAATTCCCTATAGTCAAGGGCTCTGATACCAATCTGTCACACCCCAATCCTTGGCGGAATCGATCAAGGCGTGATATATTGTTCAAAGTCTCATGACAACTATGTTATAATATGATTAGATTCAATTAAGTACTAAGTATGCAAACAAGATCCACAACATACAAATCCAAATACAACAACATTTATTACATCAAATTTAAATAGTCTTGTGGGTTTCTAAGGTACACCCCACTTTTCATCAACTTCATTCTTCAAATCTGCATCATGGGTAAAAACAGGTCAACTACGAGAGTTGGTGAGTAATCTAGTTTTATTAAAGAAAATTGTGAGTTTGAATAATTTGAAATTTGTTTTCTTTTGAAGTTGGCAAGCAACTGTTATTGAGATAACAGTTTATAAATAAAAAATTGATTAACAAATGATAACAACAACAATAAGTCCTCACCCTATATATACATATATATGTATATATATAGGATGGAGCATCTAATCATCATACACACTCAACCACGTGCAATCAATCACCTTAGCGTCCCAAGGCGGAGTGGCTAACCCAATAGCGCTATTATTGTCCATAACGTACCTCAAGAATACGAACATAGTCATGGAGATTAGACTAAAAATTGTAATGCACTACAAGTACATGTAGCGTAAACAAACAATAATTATACAAATAATGATTCATGTATAAATGTCCCAACAATGTCTCAATGGTGAAAAAATAATAAAATAAAGTTGGAACACATTAAAACCATATGATACACCCCAAAAGTATTGAAAATTATAAAATATGGGGTAGATTACTCTCATTAGTCCAATAAGGAATGCGCGTGTTGTACGATAGACGGCTCGAGTCAAAATGTCGTAGAACCTAATATAATTAATAGTTTTGGCTTAGGAATCGATAAACGGGAATATAGTATTAATAAAAATAATTAGACACATATTCTTATATTAGATGAATTAACAATAATCCAAATTTAGTTTTGAATATTAATGTATTCATATGTTAAATGAATTTTAAATTGAATTAATTACTTTGCTTAATTAATTTATATCTTCACATTAGGCAAGATTTTAATAATTTCTTATTAAAATAATAACTAGTCCAATTATAAGTATTTACAGATTTTATATATTATAAACAATTATTTATATGAAATAATCATTAAAAATGCATTTTTACATGCTTAGATATTTAGGAAAATAGTTTTAAATACTAAACAGTAATGAAACATTCTGAAATTATCATAAAATCATTATTTCGTAAAATAGTAATTACTGTAAAATTTTCATATTTTTCTTAACTCCTTTAGTATTTATTTAGTATTTTAATAATTAAAACACAACAAAATTCGGGAAAAATAATAAATGATTCCCAAAAATTCTGGAAAATTAACCATAGTTTTCTAACATTATATTGAGCCTACTGTAAATATGTTAGATATTGTGGACTATGAGAAGTATTTCTCATGTTTTTCATTATTAACTAATCAATAAAATCATAAATAATAGGAACATTTTAAGAGAAATTCATTAGACCTTTTATTTATCATTAACATGTTATATATGATATTCTGATAAGGTTTTATAATTTTTGGACATGTGTAGCTATTTATTATCAATTTAAACCATTAAATAATCATTAAATCAGAAAAAATAAGGAAACATTCTTACAAAACTCTGTAAATTTTGTCATGGAGTCTTTAAAATGTTAATAAGGTGCGAAATATATAAAATCTAGTTTTTAACATACATAACTATATTTTGCAATTTATTTATCTACAACAAAATAAAATACAAAATAAGCATCAAACAGTAATATAAATGCATGAAACTTTATAAATCTAATTTACTCAATATATGGGTTGTTCCACAATGTTCCCAGAATTTATTGACTTTAAAAAGTATTTTATGTGAATTATTGCCCTATTTTATTGCAATAATTATAGTAATCCAATAAAAATAAGTTATTTTCTGAAAATTTCCAAAACTTCTTATTTTATTGATGGGATCCTGAGAAAAATCAGGTTTATGCATAAAATGAGTTTTAGATAGTTTGGTGGATTTAATTTGTTTCATTCATGAATTTGAGACTTTTAACAACATACCTTGATGAATGCTTCAAGAGGGATGAAGATTTGAGTATATTGGAGTGTTCTTGGCTGAAATATGAAGATTTCTAGGAGGAATTTCGAGATTGAGAGTGAGAGAAAAAATAGATATGGTTTGAGTCCCACGGCGGGCATACTCATTCGACCATTTTGGGCTTATCCTCAAAACTTCTTTCATTTGTCCGCATTTAGTCCCTCATTGTAACATTTTCTTGCATACAAGCAGTAGCACAAAAAGTGAGAAATACCAATATATATGATATAATTTCACCAAGAATAGGGCCTAACAACGACTAAAATACTTGATATTACTTGGCGTTGTCAAACACCCCACACTTGTGCCATGCTTGTCCCCAAGCTAAAGAGTTTTTAACAGATTTTAACTAAGACTCAAACATTTTTGAACGTGTTCAATTTCAAAACTTATTGTTCCTAGAGTTAGATTGAAATAGTTTTTGCAAACATAACCAGAATATCCTTTATCATTCATGACTTTCTAAAGAACCCTTGATTACAAATTTTCTATCCACACAAAGTGCACGTACTCATTCAGACTCTAAAGGCCATTAAAGAACTATCCATGACTTTCGATGTTATCTGTGTAACGAGCTTTCGGAAATGTCATCCCAGACCAGACGATCTTAGGTGGTAAGGTGCATAAGTACCTTTTCGAGGCCACCTATTTTAGACCTACCGGCTCAAACAACAAAGGCCACTGATTGACAATCTCTTCCTAAATTCCAATCCTAAAATATTCCAATCTTTTAACTCCTAAAACTCAACTTATTTGACTAAACAGATAGCATGATAACAACTAAATAGTATTTCTTGAAAAAATACCGCTGCTATAACATTCAAACACTATTCGTTTCAAAATTACAATCTATTAAAATTTTGAAAAATTTCTAAAAATTTTGAAAATTGATCATTTCCCGCAAATATTTCAAAAACACTCTTCCGACCGTCTACACCCCACACTTAAAACCGTACAACATCCCCGTTGTACATAAATTACTTCAGAATAAGGGAGAAAGAGTTACCCCTTTAGACGGTAGACTGCTTGATTATCGGGATCATACTGTAACAGGGTCGATCATGTTCGTCGTCTCGATGAAATCCAGGAGTCGGGGCGCAGCAGTGAACATGCCGGCATAATGTGACTGCAGGGGTACAGTGACCCCACACTTGCATTATGCAACTCCTAACTGTTTGTGTAACAATCACAATTTGGCAGATAATAGTAATCTACTAACAAAAATATCAACTCATGCAACGATGTTAAGTTTAATTACAAACATAAAAGTTAAATACAAAAAGCTAAACTAAAAATAAAACAGAAAGAAAAATAAAAAGGTACAAGAATATCACTCAGAATCATGATGCGTCCCAGATGGTCCTGCCCCGTCGCTTCCACCTGTCGGCGGTGGTATCCCAAAATGTGCAAAAAGTGCGTGATGGCGCTCAATCAATAGTCGTACGTCGGTCTCCATCCTCGTGACCTCGCGTCCAATCCATCCTCCCTGCCCGTAGGCTCCTAGTCTCGTTGAGTCTGTGGTGTCTCTCTCCTCCGTTGTCGTCGTAAAGGGGAACCTCCGACTGTACAACTGGTATCTCAGCTCCCTCTATCTCGGTGTCCATGTCTACATCCTGGGCCTATGCTGGCTGAGGCTCAACGACCAAAATGTAGCCCCCACCACTGTTGGATAACACCCATCGCCCGCAGATATGAGGCCCCCATCGGCCTCAGACGGAACTGAGTCATCTCTCTCGTAACCTCTGGCGTCAGCAGCTGGTAGGACTCGGCAATGCGGGTGATGTAATGCCCGCCGACCAGAGGACTGGCCGATCTGGGATCCACGGACTCGATCAAGAACTCAGCTAACAGGTGAGGGAGATGGAAGAACCTGTTAGCATGGAGAAGCGCCCATAGAAATGGTAGGTCCTTCTTCGGCACCTTGTCACCACCCTGACGCTGTCGAAGGGTGCAAGTGACAATCCTATGTAATAGGCGGTGGATCCGCGATCGTATGGTACTGGCAATGGCGGCTGTGCTGAATGCAATGTCGCTGATCTCAGCCCAGTTGGCTGCCTCTGTCGTACCCTCGTCTGGGTGGGTAGTGCATGCTGCTAAGAATGGCAGGAAGTGTGGATCAGCTGTCTCCTCGTCGGTGTAAATGTGTGCTCGTCGTGCAAGCTCTACCACACTGCACTCCCTCCATATACCTCGCAATCAGAATCGGACTGTCTGCTGAGAAAAATCATCACTGCGTACTTCCTAATCACATGTACCCAAGAACTCCAGAATGATCTCCCGGTAGCATGTCTTGTTTTCCACGATGAGACGATCCCAACCATGGCATGTAAAACTGCGCGCTCCATCGGCACTGGTCCAAGTGCGGACCAGGTACTGCTCTAGACAGGCTGTGATGCCTGAAGCTACGGCGAGTATCCTATCCAATGATGGTGTGACCTCAATCTCCTGGCAAGCTAGTAGTGGTAGTCGTCTCATGGCCCATGCGGTCCTCGGTGATCCCTCTGTGAACTCTACAAACTGGTGCATTGGTAGCTCACCAACTGCAACAATGGGTCTCATACGACGTGCAATCTGCAAAGATTAATCAATAACAAAACCCAGTGTATATGTGAGAAATAAGTTGCAAAATTGGACCTTGACATCAATAGCGTTGCTAAAAAATCAGCCCCGCTACTGATGAACGCAGCCCCAGATTTTTCGATTTATCAATTATTGTCCGTTTTTCAAATTGATTGCACCAATATGTTCCTAAACTAGAGACTAACAAAAGCCCTAAGTTTAATTTCAGAAAAACAAGCTAAAATTGCCCTAATTTCTCATTTGGGTCAAAAACCCCTAATTATAAACCCTAGATTTCATGATTTTCGATTCCGACCTGTTTTTATCAAATTGAACACACCAATAGCATCCTATACTAACCATTAACAAAAGCTCTCTGCCAATTTCACAAAAAATAAGCCACAAGTCTACCAAATCGGGTAAAAACCCGAAGAACCATAAAATCGGCCCTAATTTCTCCAAATCTTGAATTTGAGTTGTTTTTTTCAAATTGAACATATCAGTAGGTAGCTAGGGCCGCGATTAAGAAACCTTAGATATCAATTGCATGAAAAACGAACCAGAAATACGATGAATCGAGCTAAGGGGTTCTGTTTTCCGAGAACCCCAAAAACGGCTGAAAAAGTCGGATTCCTCTTGATTTTTTGCATAAAGAACAGTTGCTAGGTGTTAAGATACGTACCAGATATGCTTAATTGCAGTTTCGCCGGAAGAATTTCACGAAAAATCGAAAAATTCATGGGTTTTGGTGGTGTTCGGCTCGATAGACGCGACAAAGGGGGGGGGGGGGGTTCCAACTTAGCGACGAGAAGAAGCAAGGCCATTGACCCACGTTTGACCAATGTTAGCATCACTAACATTAAAAGTTAGTGGCGCTAACTTGCTTTTTTCCATTTTTTTTTTGAATTTTTCACGTATTTTTAAAACCCGTTGTAGGTCCAATGATCTCACAATAACACAATGATATCAATCAAAACAATAAGAACACAAGGATATTTATCAACTTCAATGCACTCTTTGTATTGATCAAAGACTAATACATAAGTTGTGTGATTGCCAAGAACACAATATTTCTCTCTCTAGCTTAGCACAATTTCCAAGGCAATCAACCCTTACAAATGATGTCATAAAGACCTTAAATACTCTAGACCTAATGACCTAATGACCTAGATCCATGAGAACCGATCCACTAGCCCAAATTAGGCGTGGATCACAAGGACCAAAACCGAACAACCCTAGGTTGTTCGGCCCCCACCGATTTTACAAGTAAAACCCAAAATTAATATCTTTCCAAACAATCTCCCCCTTGGTTTAATGCTTTCATTTATCTTCAGGTTTCACTTGTACTTGGACGTCAGTTGAATACAACAGAAAATTTTCGACAATCTCCCCCTCAAATGGATAATCTCCTCCTTAGCAGGAAAACCTTCCTCTTAGCAGGCAACAGGAGTGAATGTTGATGGAATTCAGCACATTGCAGCAACAACTTCGTCTTCGATGCAGGTCGTCATCAGATTTAGATTGGTAAGCTCCTTAGGCATTAGAGTATGTCTAGAATCAGCACATCCAGCTTTTGATTTGACTTTGGGGTTGACTGGAGTCTGACTCTTCTTCTCTTCATTTGAGCACTTCAGGTGTTAATGTAGTAACAAGTTGACTGAGGAGGAATTCAAACAACTTCTCACATGGAATTCAGCTTCACCTTCTTTGGGAACACAATTTCGTGTCGAAATTCTTGAACGTGGCATTTTACTGACGCTTCTCGATACGATCACTAATCAGCAAATCTTGTGGGTCACGGAGTTAGAAACTCTTACCACAGTTGTTCAAGGATTCATCCTTGGCTCAGAATGAGACTTCTCGCAGTATCTGTGTGAACCTGGAGGAACGCACTGTGATTGTTTGAGTATCAGAGAACTACTCGTGACCGTTTCGATTAAGGCCCCTGCATATCCTTGATCAGAGATCTCAATGCAGTTGACAAGTCAACTTCGCTCTTGGCGAGACGTTGAATGGTATCCAAACTCTGCGGAGTGTACCATCCTAGTACCAATTTTGAATCAGGTAAAGTTGTTGGGGTCTCACAGCTATTTTGGTAAACAACAACGATCACTGACCCAGATTTTCGATGTTTCATCAATGCGAGGTAATATCACATTGAGTCACGAACATCTTGTTTAGAAGAAGTTTAGGTCAAGAGCGGTATAAGCATGTAATATGTCTTGGTTATTAGACATACCCATCGGCTAGACTTTCGAATTGTCATCAGTGTATGGTTTATTACACTGAATCATCCAACTCTTGAAATTAGAAGCTTTATATGTAAGAAAGGTTGTTGATGCCTCACATCTACTACTGGTGTTGTATCAGAGATCACTGGCATAGAGTTTCGAAATATCATCACTACTTGGTTTAAAGTAGTGAATCGTCTATTTATTGCATCAGAAATGTAAAGATAGTTAGGAATAGATTGGTGCATGTGATAGATTACGGTATGAAATCTAACCATCGACACAAACTTTGTAACTCTCGACTCTGAGTGGTTTCTTTCAAATCGTCTAGAAGTTGGTGTTGTACAAGAAAAACCTTAGATTGGTTAAGAAGCGGTTGTCAGTGCATCACACTCATTGAGGTGTATCAATGAGGATCACAAACACTTAAAGGTTACCTCAGCAGAGAGTGGTATAAACTCGATGCGTCGTTGGTATGTAATACTACTTTTAGAATTTTTTTAATTTTTAAGGAAAGATATGAAAATTATAAAAAAAATCAAAAATCTTTTTGTCTTTTTAAGTTTTGTAATTTTTGTTAGTTTTTCTTGATACCAAATGTAATTACTTATAAAATTCTGATACCACTTGTTAAAGAAAGAACATAAAAGTAGAACATATTTTTGGATTTTCTGAAAGGAAATATATGAAAATTATAAAAAAAACATGAGAAATTTTTGTATTTTTAAATTTTCTGATTTTTGTTTTGTTTTCGAAAGGTATCGAAGACTGGATCAAATTTTTGTTTTTCTTCTCCCCCTAAATTTGTGCATGGGAAGAAATAGCGGAAAATAAAACATGAACAAATTTACCTAAAACAAAAATAAAGCAAAAATATTTACAGAAATGATTTAATAATCAGCGAAACGTATCATTTTTAGCATCTCGACTAGCATATTGAAACGAGCTTTTGCAACATGTTTTGTGAATAAGTCCGCCACATTATTATTAGTGTGAACTTTTTCCAAATGGATCAATTTACGCTCGAAGCAATCTCTGATAAAATGAATTTTAAAATCAATGTGCTTAGTCTTAGAATGCTGGACAGGGTTTTTCACAATTTGGATAGCAGCTTCATTGTCACAGAAGATAGGAGTGTCAAGAAAGTTCATACCGTAATCAAGGAGCTGATGCTACATCTAAATGACTTGAGAACAGCAGGCCGAGGCAGCAACATACTCAGCTTCAGCTGTAGACGTTGACACGGTCGGTTGCTTTCTGCATTGCCATGAGATCAGTCTGTCTCCTAGAAACTGACATCCAGCACTGGTGGACTTTGTATCAATTTCACAACCTCCATAGTTGCTATCTGAAAAAGCGTAAAGATCAAATTCACGGTTCTTTGGATACCAGAGACCAAATTTTGGTCTCCCTTTTAGGTATCTAAAGATCCGTTTGACAGCATCAAGATGAGAAGGTTTAGGATTAGCCTGATAGTGAGCACACTGGCAGACTGCAAAAACGATATCCGGTCTGCTAGCAGTCAGGTACATCAAAGATCCAATCATCGAACGATAGTAAGTTTGATCAACTGATTGGTCATCTGAGTGTGAAGATAGCACAGGTCACTCAGCCATTGGAGTGTTAGCCTCTTTCGCATCCTTGAAACCGAACTTTGCAAGAATGACCTCCACATACTTCGCTTGATGAAGTAGGATACCCGTTGAAATTTGCTTCACTTGCAACCTGAGAAACATCATCATCTCTCCCAACGAACTCATCTCAAATCTTTTCTTCATCACCGTCTCAAACTCCTTGCACAAAACATCGCTTGTAGAACCAAAGATGATGTCATCTACGTAGATCTGGACAACAATTTGATCATCATCTTGGCGCTTGATGAACAAAGTTTGATCAATACTTCCATGAGTGTAACCTTACTGAAGCAAATGTTCCGTCAATGTAGCAAACCAAGCACGAGGAGCTTGATGCAGACCATAAAGGGCTTTATCAAGCTTGTAGACATGATTCGGAAACTTGGAGTTGACGAAACCAGGAGGTTGATCAACATAAATTTATTCTTTCACCTCTCCGTACAAGAAAGCTGTCTTGACGTCCATTTGGTACACGGTAAATTTCATGAAAGAAGCATAGGCAAGGAAGATCTGAATCGCTTCAAGTCGCGCCACAAGAGCATACACTTCCGTGTAATCAAGTCCTTCTATCTGTCTAAACCCTCGAACGACCAGGCGTGCCTTATTATGCACGATCACTCCTGAATCATCTTGCTTGTTGCGAAACACCCATCTTGTATCTAAAGCCTTTTTTCCTTCGGGTAGTTCCAGCAATTGCCAGACATTCAACTTCTCAAACTGGTTCAAATCCTCATGCATTGCATCCACCCAACTTGGTTCATTGAGTGACATCTCTACGTTTTTCGGTTCGATTTGAGAAATGAAGCATGAATAGAGATACTTGTTGACTTGACCACTTTGGCTTCTAGTTAAGACACCATCATCCAGCGGGCCAATGACATTGTCAATTGGGTGGTCCCTTTGAATTCTTGAGGGAACTTCATATTGGAGCGTAGCAGTAGAGACCGAAAGAATGGTTATATTCTCAACCCTTTCTGCGCCCGAATCACCTCTATCAGAATCTCTGAAGTCGTGAGAGGTACTTGCAATGTACTCGTCAGGAATCCTTTCTGGAAAGAGAGCATCCATGAGAATAGAATCAAAAAGATCGGCAGATTCAAGTTGAATAACATCTTCAGGGGTAGTTGATTGTTCAACAACTGTAGTATCGCCAACAACTTAGGATGAGACATCAGGAGCATCCTCAGTAATAGAAGCAGACACAGGAGATGCACCGCCATCATGAACAGGATTTTCAATAATGACTGACGGAGTGATAAGATCAGGAACAATCTCTTCAGCATCATTACTGTTGGTTCTACTGGGGCCTGATTTGTCACCTGAAACAACATCAAAAAGCACATAGAAAGGTTTAAACAGTTCAGCATAATCAAACAACCAGTCAGGTCCAATACGGGCATTAGTTGGATTCTCTTCTAGCCAGCGAACATCAAATGATTCTATGATTTGCTTTGTTGCCTTGTTGTATACTCGATACGCGGTTTTATTCGCATATCCAACAAAGTAACAATTATCCGCCTTGGAGTTGAACTTCGGAGTAGCTTCAAGATGAAGAAGAGTGTAAGGGCAGCCAAAGGTGCGGAAATGTGAAACATTTGGTTTCGACCATAAAGAATCTCGTAGGGTGTCTTCATTTGAGGTTTATTGATGATGACCCGATTCTGAACATAGCAAGCTGGGTTGATGGCTTCGGCCCAGAAAATCACTAGCAGCTTAGAATCGCACAGCATGGTACGCGCAGCATCAATAAGAGTTCTGTTCCGTCGCTCAGCAACATTGTTCTGTTGCGGAGTAGGAGCAGCACTAAACTGACGCATGATACCTTTATCTGAACTAAGAACTGCATTCTTGAATTCCGTTCCATTGTCGCATCTGATGGCTTTCAACTTCTGATTCGTTTGATTTTCAATAAGCTTGATGAATCTAATGACCAGATCTGCTGTTTCACTTTTGTTCTTTAAGAAGAAAACCCATGTAAAACGTGAGTAGTCATCAATAATAACTAAACAGTAAGAACTACGATTAAGACTGAGAATATTGACCGGGCCAAATAAATCCATGTAAATTAGCTGAAGAATCGAATCAATGGAATTGATCTTCTTGGGCTTATGTGACTTTCTGTCATGTTTGCCTTGAGCACAGGCAACACATTTCTCGAATGTAATGAAGTCCTTGATTGGAAGTCCTGCAACCATGTTGTTCTTTGCAAGGCGATTCAGATTCTTTGCATTGGCATGACCGAGACGTCTGTGCCAATTTGTTCTGCAGCTCGGGAGAATAAGCAGGTGACATTTTTGGGAAAGTTGTGATTCTTGTCGATGATGTAAGCATTGCTCTTTTGTTCCGATCGAACAAGAATCCACTAATCTAGAATGACTACGCCGGGCTTGAGAATCAGACAATCCTTTTTCATGAAGTGCGTTGAAAAACCCTTGTCACATATTTGAGAAACGCTCAGCAGACTGTGCTTGAGCTCAGGTACAAAATTCACGTTCTCAAACTTCAACACACCATTTGACACTGTCCCTCTTTGGGTGATCATCCCTTTTCACCTCCCGCAAAGCAAACACATCCCCCGTTGAATTTCTCAATGTCGTGTAGTTGGGACATGTCGCCTGTCATGTGATAGTTTAGCCCTATTAACATACCAAGGTCTGCTGATATTCCTCCGTAACTGTTCCTGCACAAGTCGCGAGATCCATTAGATTTAGGGACCCAATCCATACGGAAACTGGGTTTACCTTCACTATCAACACATTTAACAAATTCAAAGCTCATATCACGTTGATCAAGTATTGGTGAGACATTTGAAAATGTTATAACACTGCCTTTGGGAACCCATTTCATATTTGGTTTAAAACGCTTGTCTTTTGACCAAATGAGAACATTTGCGTTTGAAGAGGAATTAGAACCGCTAGAAGTTGATTCTTGAGAAGACTTGGGTCTTACAAAAATTGGTAAGCCATAGTTACTTTTAGAAGCAGTTCTATTCCAGGCATTTGTGTTATTTTGATTTCTCCTTCTAGAACGTGACCTTGAGGGTTTTCTCTTATAAGATTTCCCTTGTGGCACATTCTGCAAAAACTGTTCATTTTCAGATCCATACATGTGTCAAGGACAATTTTTGGCAATATGACCAGCAATTCCACAGTTAAAACAAGTCTGTATTTTTAAAGGAATGTTGGAATTTTGTGCAGGTCAAGATTTAATCAACTTATTTCCACACACACATGCAAACAAAAGATTTATCAAACAAATTCTTCTTGTTAGCAGTTTTTGAATCAACATCACACAAAGTTTTAGAAATAACAGGAGTCTTAGGGTCAAATTTAACATCAACACAAAAATTATCAGAATTAGTCTTCAAACAAGTTTTAATATGATTAAAAGCAGGCGAGTCTTCAACTTCCTCAATCTTTGTTTTAAATTTATCTGCACATGAGATAGAAACATTAGTATTTTTCATTTCAGAACTCTCAGCGGTGCCAGATGTACTTGGTTGAATGTAATTTGATAAAAAACAATCTTCAGATTCTTCAGTGTTTGGTGATGGAGTAAAATTATTATTGTATGGAGGGGGAACAACACTATATCCAAGACCTTCACCTTGTATGTTTGACCAAACAGTTTGTTTTTCAAGAATAGTTTCAACTACTTCACTAGATACATATACCTTTTTAAAAGTTGATTCAGCAATTTCAAAATTTGATTTTAATGCATTTAGTTCATCAGTCAAACTAGCAATATCTTCATTGGCAAACCTAAGGTGACATCTTCTTGTGCTAAGTTCATCTTGCATTTGGTGATAGTGTGAGATTTTGGCATCTAAGGCTTCTTGAAGGGGTCTTAATTTCTTTTTATATTTATAGACAAGACTTTCGGTTTCTAAAACTTCTCTAACTAAATTTTCATTCAGTTCACGATATCTAGCAATTATATCAATACAGGACTGAGAAGAGCAAGAAACTTTACTAACCTCATCACTGGAAGGAGTGGTAGATACCATGAAGGCAAACTGCAAGTCCATCATCTCTCCTTCAGCAGCATCCACATCGATCTCTCCTTCAATCTGGGCCAGGTGAGCTCTACCTTCTCCATTCAGGTTCAGGTCCTGCAACTAATATTCCCAGGTAAACTGCTGAGCCACCATCTCCCTTTCAGCATTTTAGGATGAGTAGCCTCACGATTCGTTCTAGCTGGCACCATGGTTCTGTCTTGATTCTCTATTCTTGGTTTGGTGCACTTGCGAGCAAAATGACCAAGCTCGTTGCAGTTGAAACACCTCAGATTAGCTTTGTTGAGAATCGTCTTCCTCTCACCAGTGTTATTTGTCCAAGTATTCCTTCTAGTGCTTTGAGTAAACTTCTTGGCCCTATGCATCGCTATAGCAATGTGCCAAGAAGTTTTCATCTCTTCCAAGTCATATGGATTGATTTGATCTAGGTCTCCAGCAGTCATAGGGTGAAACAGTTCACCAGCAACTAAGGCATTATAAAAGTTTAAAAGACCAACCATCAAACCAAGATTCTCTTCAGCACCTTGAGGAAGAGATTGAGCAACAGTTGGGGTCTTGCTAGAAGCAGCAACGGGTGGAGCAGGAGGTGCCACAGATGATGAACTGGATTGAAATTGAGTTGGGGTTTTAGAAGTGGCATGACTGGTAGCTTGGACAGAGAAAGCATTATTAGTTGAAGTACTGATGTTAGCAGACTGGTATGAGCTAACATGATTCATTTCTCTCTGCTTGTCATCCATGACACAAGATTTTATGATAGCCATAATATCATAAAGTGAGAGTCTAGGTAAGTCTTTGGTCTTCTTGATGACAGCCACATTCATGTCTCAGCTTCTAGGAAGTGAATTGAGAAGCTTCTTGTTAACATCAATCTTGGGAAATGAAATCCCAGCTGTGGATAGCTCTGTGTGAAGGGTAATAAACCGTTCAAGTTGTGCTTCCAAAGATTCTCCAAGGACGTGATTAAACATGTTGAACCTTTGGTGAAGCATATCTTGCATACATTGTTTCATGTCTTCATTTCTCTCATACACGTCAATCAATGTGTCCCATAAAGATTTAGCAGTTGTATATTCATGGAAACCCTGAGTAATTTCAGGAGAAAGTGCCATAGACAGGGTAGCAAGGGCTCTTTGATGTGGTTCCACTTTTTCAAAATCCAAGTCAGTGTAATCTTCAAACGGTTTGTCCACCAAAACTTCACCTCTCCTCAAGGTAATTCTAACAGGTGGACGAAGAAAACATTTCCACAGCTTCACATCTTTTATTTTAATGTACTGTTCAAAACGATACTTCCATTTGGTAAAACCTTCAGCTTTAATCAAATAGGGAATTCGGGTAACGGTACCCATAACCGAATCAAGGTCATTGTTAACGGTTGACATTGCGGGATCCATCGGTAAATAAATTTTAAAGTTTTGAGAAAATTTATATCACAAAATTTAAAATCGCAAAATTTTTTTTTTAATGTCACGGGACCAAACAACGGATAAAGGCACCGAACAATGGTAAAAATCGATCAACAAGGGGCGAGAAACAATGCAGGCAAACAAATGGCTAGACCGAGCAACAATACCGAACACCGAACAATCAACCCAACCGATCAACAAAAATACCGAACAATGATCAAACGAAAAATCAGAGGGACCGAGTAACAAGCCAACCGAACAACACTTCACAAACCGAGCAACTCGCTAGACAAAAAAACCGACCAACAAAAAGCCAACCGATTAACCAAGGAGGGACCGAACAACAAGGTTTGACTGATCAATCCACCGAACAGCTCAAAAAAAACTTGGTACACCGATTAACTACTATTGGGCCAACCGAGCAATCACAAGCAGACCGAACAACAAAAATAAACCCTAATCTTCTTTTCCACCGCCGAGAAACTCACTAAAACCCTAGTCCGAATTAAAGAGCCGCCGAACAACACCTTAGCCACCAACCGATTAACCCAAAGAAACCCTTTTCCGCCATCGAACAACACCACACTTTCGACCGAGCAACCCAAAATCACGACAAACAGTGCCGCAAATCAGCCAAAAAGGATCAAAAAGTGAATGTTTAATGCTTTTGCTTGAAGATCAACCAAGACCACCAAGATCTTCAAGAACAAAAACACCAAAAACAGTCCAAAATGGATCAAAAACGGATCAAACTCTCCAAATCTCCAAGAACAAAAGATTATTGATATCAAAACTAGCTCTGATACCAATTGTAGGTCCAATGATCTCACAATAACACAATGATATCAATCAAAACAATAAGAACACAATGAGATTTATCAACTTCAATGCACTTTTTGTATTGATCAAAGAGTAGTACATAAGTTGTGTGATTGCCAAGAACACAATATTTCTCTCTCTAGCTTAGCAAAATTTCCAAGGCAATCAACCCTTACAAATGATGTCATAAAGACCTTAAATACTCTAGACCTAATGACCTAATGACCTAGGCCCATGAGAATCGATCCAATAGCCCAAATTAGGCGTGAATCACAAGGACCAAAACCGAACAACCCTAGGTTGTTCGACCCCTACCGATTTTACAAGTAAAACCCAAAATTAATATCTTTTAAAATTTTAGTCCTAATAAATAAAAGATTAAACCAAACTAAAATTAATTCCCAACACCCGTTCGACCACCCCGTGACATTTTGAAAAAAATTTCCGAGTGATATTTTGACAAAATAAAAACTAAAAATTAAAAAAAAAACTTATCGAAATGCCGGGTTGCCTCCCGAAAGCGCTTCTTTGATCGGTCTTTTAGTTAGACAATATTTCTGCGGCTACGGTCGACCATACGCCATTTGACTCCACTGAATTCCAGTCACCACCATCCCTTCGTTGATTCTGTACTCCAATTTCCCCAGGTCAAATGGTTTGTCGGTTCTGTTGTCGTTGCCCGGTTGTCGTTTTCTGATTATTTCGCACGAATGTTTGGAAGTTGCTTTAAACCTCCAAGCTCGGTTTTTCCTTCGGTGACTCTTCAACATCACCGGCTTAACGTGGAGCGTGCCCAGTGATTGTTTTGCAAATCTCATTTTGCTAGTGTCTCGCGTGCCATCTGCAGTTTGCAATTTTGGCTTGCAGTACCAATAAAGATTTTCCAATCGAATGGGATCGGAAGGCATGATAGCGAAATGCTTCCATATGTCCTCATCGATGGTATTAATCACAACTGATTTTCCATTCATGAATGGATCATGAGTGCTAAAGAAATCATGTTTATTGTCCTCGAAGACCAACTTGTCGGCATCATCTTCTTGATCATCGTCCAACAGGTGGGTGAGGACCAAGAGTGAGTGACCGGTTTTATCTGGTGATGGTACAGATACACTCCTCACCAGACCTTTGCTTTCAAAATGTTCAAAATTTTCAAAGATTACAGGGTCGGGGGTGGTATTGTCATCTACGCCCCCTTTCTCGATAACTGTTTCGACCATGTCATCTGGTGATGGTATGGGTTCACTCATCACCAGATCAACGTTATCATCATTCTCAAAAATTTCAAAAGATGTTGAGTCAGGGGTAGCATTATCACTTACAACCTCTTCCTCAACAACATTTTCGATCCTTTCAATGGTCTCTTGATTTTCGCAAGGTCTATGTCCTTCCATCACATGTTCAGGTGATGCAGGTTCACACACATTATCATTGGTATTAAAATCACTCGTCTCGGGTTTTGGCGAGGGTGGTAAAGATCCCATATTTGCCTCCAACAGATCTAAGGAACCTTCCAATCTTACAAGAGCATCGGCCTGATCATTCTCCATTTGGTAGGTATTAAGCATGAGTCCATGAGTTCCAAGAATAGGGCCCAAATTGCAGAATTTTCAGGTTGAGATGACTCCTCGGTCCGCCATCCATTGTCATCGAATGATCCATTGTTGCAATCATACTCGAAATAGTTGTCGGCCGGATTTTCATAATACTCGTATTTATCCGGGTATATGTAATCACCCATTATGAGGACGTACACATACCAGAAATCAAAAGACTAAAATTGAACATCAAAAATCAGAAAAAGAAACCTATTGATCGTCTATCCTAAGCTCACAACTCCCAAGACACGGCGCCAAAATTTGACATGCCTGGGTCGTCGTGCGGTCAAAAATAAGAAAATAAACCTCATACACACTAGTACAGCGGTAGTAAGGGTTGATCCACGAGAGTTTGGTGGTCAAGACAAGCGATAGCTTACCAACTGTAGTGTCATGCTACAGCCAGAGGGACTAACTCCACTTTCCCACAAACAAACTAAAACAAAATTTCCAAACAAAGTCCAATATCCCAATCAAACATAAACTAAGCTAAACCAAACCAAGTTCTAACCTAAGATTGCTTACTGAAATCAGAAACAAATCTTAGAATCCAGAAGCAAACACACCAATCAATAGCATTCAACAAGCATTCAAACACAATAAATACCGAAAAGTGCAACAAAACCATAAAATGAATGATTACGTGTATTAAACTAAAACCAGAAGGTCCAAAGTACTGAAATACGAAAAATAACTCTAACCTACTACTACTGGTTGAAATATATCCAGAAACACTAAGCTAAAGCTAAATCAAACTAAACCAATAAAGAAATTAAAGTGAAACATAAGAAATACCAAAAGAGGTTGCTGAAATCCGAAACTTGGAGTCAAATAAGCCTTAAGTCCACCTTAGGGGTCGTTCCTTGCCTGCTGATTTCGACCTAATGACCTATATTTGTACTTGTGGATTTTAAGAATCCGCGGCGCGCAAAGCCTCTAGCTGGGTCGCGCATACTGCCTTATCCCCGTTTTTTTCGCTATTTGAATTTCTCTTCATCGCCTCATCCTTGACGTGGCGCGACACACATGCCTTCACTCCTGCGGCGCGCGTACTCATTCGAATATTTTGGCCTTATCCTCAAAACTTCTTTCATTTGTCCGCATTTAGTCCATGATTGTAACATTTTCTTGCATACAAGCACTAGCACAAAAAGTGAGAAATACCAATATATATATATATATATATATATATATATATATATATATATATATATATATATATATATATATATATATATATATATGATATAATTTCACCAAGAATAGGGCCTAACAATGGCTAAAATACTTGATATTACTAGGCGCTATCAAGACCGTAGGGGTTGAGGAGGTGAAGGATATGTATGCAAATTATTGCGTACTAATGGGTATGCAGTGAGTCCTTATGACTCGATATTGTAGGTATTGAGGAGGTAAGGAACGAGGTTTATAACCCGAGTGGCTTGGTGATAGTCTATATAGTATGAAGGTAAACCTAGGTGGATGATTCTTATCTTAGTGGCTTGTGTACATACGTTCGTATTGGTATATGTTAGTTTAATGGTGGTGGTGTATGTATACTTGGTGTTATATTTATTTAGTATTTGCAGGTGTGATATGCTATATGAGGGTACTTGGTGAAATATCATATTATGAGATTGCTGAGAAATCTCATAATCCATACTCGGTGTAATTTTATGGGATTGGTGACAAGTCTCTTTAGTTTATTGGGGTTATGGCTGGTGTAATTGCTGAACGATATATGTGGCATAGAATAGGACTGGTGTTAAATCCTATTTGTATCTATCTGATTTGGTGTTTCCCATATGAGACTGGTGAAAAGTCTCAAGGCTGGTGAAAAGTCTTTATTCTTCAATCGGTGTCGCAATAAAGGGTTGGTGAAAAGCCCTTGTATCAGATGATTGCATCCTATAAATGTCAGTTAGTGTGTTTGTGTTTTGGTCGCTGAATAAAGGTGTTAGGGTTTAGTTATTTAGTAGGCTTATAGTCATTATGACTAGTAGACTAGATTACCGGGATGTACGTTAAAAGACTGATTATTATGATGGTGTTTGGTGATACATGTCATTATTCGTTAGGCTAATATGTGAATGTGATTGTGCCTCACAGCCAGATTACTTACTTAGCATTACAAGCTAAATCGTAGTGTTGTGTACTATTAGGTGTTAACTTTATGATAAGTCACTATGTATGAATAAGTTGAGATGAATAGAACGAGTATAAGGATGATGGTGGTTGTGATTGATAGGACCACTTCCTTAGTAATGAAACGAATCACTGCCGAGGGAAGGAATGTTATAATAAAAGCTAAGAAACTAAAACAAGGACATAATTCCTAATGAGTATTTGGAATTATGGTTTGAGGGATGAAAAATGTGTGTGTTACAAGTAGATTTGAATCGCGATACCTCCTGAGAGATTCTGATAACGAAATTTTAAGGGGTAGAGAGCTTGTAACACCCATTTTTTATTAAAAGGGTAACATTTAAAATTTAATAAGGACAGGGGAGTTAGGGACGCTACCACTTGTTGGTAACGGCGTTATGGTGGAAATTGATGCGATAGGGTGCTGGTGCTTTTGGTATTTAGCGATGCTATCGCAAGTAGATAGCGACACTATGGTTAGGTGGTGTAGTTAGTTATGCTACCTGTAATAGTATGACATTATCCTTAGCATGGACAGGTTGTCTTAAAGCCAGTTAGTCGGTCATTTCGGCTTTAAAGGCCTTCTCAACTCCTATAAATAAAGAGAAAATGAGATTTTGGAAGCCTGGAACACTAGTTAAAGGAGGTTAAACTTGGTGGGAGATTTACCACTCATTCTTTAAATTAGAGGTAAGGTTTTTCTTTAATTCTACCATATGAGTGATGTGGGTTGAATTGGACAGAAGGGTTGCAACCCCTTGTTGCCAATAGTTCTTTGTGGCAAATGAACCGAGTAATAGATTAATGGAATGATGATTCTGATGTCTTGTTAGTCAATATGTACATCTTACTAAAAATAATGAAGTTTGGGGTTAAATCTAACCCAAGATGTGTTATAGCTCAATTTGGGAGTTGTGGTACCTCTGGAATTGTAAGACAGCTGAATAGACATTAAAAACGAGATTAGAAATAGGGCTGGATTGATTCAGAGGTGAAACTGTGGTTGTGTTTATGTTTAGCGACGCTATGGTTAAAGCATCGTGTCGCTATAATTAAAGGTCTTCAATAGCGGCACTATCCTTGTAGAAGTGATGCCTTGTAGCCTGTTTTGTAATAAAAGTCTGTTTTGACCATGGAGTTAAGGTTTTATGGCTTGTGGTGGTTTAGCCTTTGTGGCTGTGGCGATAATATATCACAAGGGGTGTCGTGAGCTATAGCTCGATACTACAGGGGGTCGAAGAAGAGACGAGAGCTGATCGTTGTAGTTATGGTGGTGATGGAAGATTGTGGATGTGATTTATAATGAGGTTAATTATTCATATGGTTAAACACTTGTTTGTGGTTATTCTTGCATCATATGTCTGTTGTTAAATATAGTTATTCACTAAACTTCTGTAGCTCATTTGCAGTGTTATTAATCTTACATGTAACAAGTAGTTTATGCTCTTACCATATTGTGGATAGTCTCCAGCCTGTGATCACATGAGACTGTGAATAGTCACTCGCATGTGGTAGTGTTGTATAACAAGTATCTTGCACATTTATGATATTGTGGAAAGTCTTTGTACTAGTGGAAGACCCAATTTCACTAGTAAAATAATTCAAGGTTAGTGTAAAGCCCTTACATGACCATAATGGAAATGAGAAAAGTAAAATAATAGTTATATGTTGTGGTAGTTGCTTTATATAAACAAATGCTAAGTGTGGTGTAACGCCTCTACCCGATTTTCGCGTATGTTCCAAATTTGACTTTTAGTTGGTGAACGTACTCAAGTGTTAAGAAATTTTGGTACAGAGGATCAAAATGATAATTTGAATAGTGGTGGCGATTTTTGGTGAACGTCGTTTTTTCCCCTTTGATTATGTGCAATTGAACCATTATGAATGTTGGAAATGAAGGGTGATGGATTAGGTATGAATTTGACTGTTAAACATAAATTCTGGAAAGAAAAGGGCTGATCATACAACTTAGCAGCGCCATGCTTTATAGGTAGTGATGCTAATTATAGAGTAGATTGCCTTAATTGATGTAAACTGGAAAGTATATTACTACATAAATAGCAATGCCATAAGATATTCATAGTGTCGTGGCTTGGCTTTAGCGACGCTATGGGCTCTTCATTGCAATGCTATGTTGCAACCGACTTAAGTAAGAAAAAGGCTTAATATGGTCAATTCTGAAAGGGAAAACCCTTATTGCTCTTCCTAGAAATAGGGACTTACGAACTAAGGCGAGAAACTAGTTGAAGGAAGGATTGATTGAGGAAATCGTCACAAGGGAAGTGATACTTAACTTCATAAGGTAAGAGCTTCCATCTTCGATGTATTTCCTTGATGTGGTTGTTCATGTGGATTATTAGTTAGAAGGATTTTTTATTGGACTTCCTTCCCTAAAAAGAATGTTAAGGAGACTTTTTAGATGAAATGTGGAAATTAGTTGTAACATTGAAACCCTAATGCTATAAAAAGGTATAAACCTTGTCCTTGTGGCATAAAATCATCGATTTGCTGTAAAAATGACCCAATGGAGTGGAGATATGGACATGAGTATGCAGGCCTTAGAATATAAGGAACAAACGTTCATGCTTAGTGGTGCTAAGTCTTGGAGATGGCGCCTCTATTCGACAAATCATCACAATGGATTTTTGTGGCCATGACGTTAGTGACGCTAACACCTATGGATTGCGCCACTGATAATTTGGCAGAAACTATTTTTAGACATCTTTAAAGGGTTGGTTGGGCTTGTAAAGCTAAGGTACGATTCCTAATGGTAATTATGTTGGATTAGGTGTCTAAGCCATGACTAATAATTAGTATTTACCTACTTAATAGAAGCACAGTCCATTTGGGTTGCCCTCATGCCTGGAGGTTTGGTAGAAAATTCGGTAGAGAAAAAGGTTGATTTATTATAGGATTAATAAATCAATAGGAATTAAATATATGGTTTATTAATATATTAAAGTCATAATATATTAATTAGAAACTATATTAATTAATTAGAAATTAATCTGGAATTAATTGGATTTAATTTGGTGATTAATTTAATTAATTAAAGGTGCAGGGACTAAAACTGTAATTATTCAATAGTTGAGTAAGTGACAGTGTGGAGTGTCCAATTGAAAGTCGAAATCTATATATGGATATATATAATTTCAAATTTAATATAATAAGGATAAATAGGGTTTTGAATATAAGATAAAAGGTTTATCTTATTTGAATTCAAAAAGGTTTATTTTTAAGGCTTATCAACTAATCATCTGGAAACTATAAATAGGGATCCCAGGCACCATATGAATTTTGCCAATTTCTATATACCCTCTCTCTGGAATTTTCGATCCATATACCTCTCAGCTTGGGTGTGACTTTCATTTGAGGCAGGATAATTTTGCTGCTCAGCTTCCAAGAAATTAAGGTTGGTTTTTCTGTTTTGATCTTTAGTTTCTTTTATTGGCCTCTAGGTTTTTTGTTATATGTTCAATTAGAAGAAAACATAGATCCTCATAGGTTGCATGTGAACTTAGGTTTTTAGTTCATGGTTTGCAGAAAACTTTTTAGTGGTATCAGAGCCTGTTTTGTTTTCTTGTTGAATTGCTATAACTGTTTTAGGGTTTAAAGCCTATAAACCCTAATTTTAATCAGGATCGATATCTAGGATTAGGGTTTTGGAAACCCTAATCCCCCCTTGCTAATTTCGAAAATTCCATTAGGGTTTTAGGAGGTTTTCTATTTTTGGTAACTTTATTTGTTATTTAAATGGATAACCTTAAACCCTATTATTTGAATTCGAAATCTAGGGGGTTTAGGATAGGTTTTAATTAATTTGATTAATTTGGATCAACCTATCTTCATTGAATTAATTTAATTAATTGTTAATTAAAAGATAATTCAAAAGGGATTTAATTAATTTTAAATTTTCGAAAATTAATGGAAAAAATCGGGAAAAATATTTTAAAATGTTTAAAATATTTAGATTTATTTAATTTAATTAATTGGTAATTAAAATTGATTAAATCGATTTTAAGGTTTGATTTAATTTAAAATTTAATTGTTAAATTTGGTAAAATTAAAAGATAAACCTTTAATATTTTAAAGGGTTTTAAAATACATCTTATATATGTTATTAAAAGTTAATACTATATATATGAGATAAATTTGGTTAGTTAAATCAATAGTAGGCCTCATTCACGAAGCTGGTCTATAAAGTGGGTATAAGGAGACTGCCTATAAAATGGTAGTCTAATGGGTGAACACTCTCACCCACCGCTCGCCTGATCAGTGGAGGGTCGTTAGCCGAACAGGTTTGACAGAACTGCTTAATCATTAAAAGTATAATGATCAAAGTACTAGAACTATTTACAAAATCCAAATCTAGTTACTTTAGGAAAAATGTGAATTTGATGCTAACCCATGAAATTGCACATTGCACTTTATGAAACGTTGGTGGAGCGTGTGTGGTTTACCGGCACACCAATGGGGGTTCATAAAGAGTGGCAATGGGTGTCTCGGGTGTTATCGTTGTTGATGGAGCATGTGTGGTTTACCGGCACATCAATTTGAGATGATAATGGACCCCGAGAGTACCAAGCTAATTTGCATGGTTATTCACACCCGGTTTGTGATCCTCGGCATCCCAGTCACAAACGGTGGGGCATATCCGAGATTAAACATGCTATTGAACAGTTCAATATATCTCAAAAGAAACTAGGAATTCCATTTATAATAAGATTATTTTTCCGCGGTGGAATCGGCTGAATCGTCATTCGCCTACCTTTATAAAATTTGCTTATAGATTACGGTATCCCTCTTCTATGTTGCAAATTGTTATAGTTGGATCCTAGCCTTATTTTATATTGGGTTATTATAAGGACCGACATGTATCTAATTAAACTTACCTTCTTTTATAGATGTCTTCTGCTGATCAATCCGCTCCCCACTCAAACTCCAGTGTTCCCTCTATCCTCTCACTGTGTTCCAAGGGTCAATTGAACGGGACAAACTACAATGACTGGATTAGAAATATCAAGGTGGCTCTGAGATATGAGAACAATGAGTATATCCTCGAGACCGAGCTTGTCGATATTGACCCTGAAACTGCTACTCCCGAGGAGATTGCCTCATACCAAAAACATTCTGATGATGCGACCAAAGTGGCCTGCATCATGATCGCCACAATGAACCCCGTATTGCAAAGGATATACGAAGACTACTGGCCCTTTGAGATGCACAAGGAGCTTGCGGAAAAGTTCCGCAAGCAAGAGCGCATCGAGAGGTGCGAGGTGGTCAAGGACTTCACGAACAGCAAACCTAAAGATGGAGAGTCCATCTGCGCTCATGTACAAAGAATGCAAGGTTACGTGGAGCGGCTTAGAAAGCTTGCGATGCCTGTACCGGAGGAGTTGGCCGTTGACATAGTGCTTAACTCCCTACCGAGTTCTTATGACCAGTTCAGGCTGGCTTATCATTTGAACAACAATCAGGCTAACCTGACTGAGTTGCATCGCATGCTCCGAGTTGCTGAGGACGGGATGAAGGGTAAAAGTGTACCCTCGGTTAATCAGCCCGTCCTAGCCATTGGAAGTGGCAAAGGAAAGAAGAGGAAGGGCCCTCCTAAGCAAAATTGGAGGGAAAAGGTTCAGGTCGGGTCATCAAGCAATGGCTCGAGAATCAAGTCTTCCCAGATTCCTTGTGTGGCCAACCCCGATGAAGCCAACTGTTTCTACTACAAAGAGAAGGGCCATTGGAAGAGAAGCTGCCCCAAATACTTGCAGGATGTCAAGGATGGGAAAGTAAAGCCATCGACAACAGGTATATACACTATCTCTAAAAACTCACCATCTTCTAATTATTGTGTCCTTGATACAGGATGTGGTTTTCACATTTGTTCTGATCTGCAGGGCCTAAAGGAAAGCAGGGAGGTGGAGCACGGTAGACTGAACTTGATCATGGGCAATAGGAGATCGTCCCCTGTTACCAAGATCGGCGTTTACAGATTAGTGCTTAGTAGTGATGTTAGTATAGAGTTATTTAATTGTTGCTATTCGCCGGAAATGGCAAGAAACATCATTTCATTTCAAGCATTGTTCAGACAAGGATTTCAGTTTTCTTTTGATAATAAAATTGGTTCAATTTCTGTTTTCCAAAATGGTATTTTGATTTTTACTGCTTATCCTTGTGATGGTGTGTATGAAACTGTTGAATGTGTTGAAAATTTAGGACATAGTGTAAATTATATTGATTCTACTAGTGGTTTAGAAAAGGCATGTCTGTGGCATAGTCGGCTCGGGCACATCAGCAAGAAACGCATCGCCCAACTCCAAAAGGATGGAGTGTTGGAATCATTCGACCTCAGGTCGGATGATGTATGTGAATCTTGTCTGTTGGGCAAGATGACTAAATCACCTTTCAAAGGGTCTTTTGAAAGAGGTGAGGGTCTGCTGGACATCATTCACACGGATGTGTGTGGTCCATTCAGATCAACCACAAAGGATGGCACGCGGTTCTACGTAACCTTTACTGACGATTTTAGTAGATACGGTTATATCTACTTAATCAAGCACAAGTCAGACACCTTTGAAAAGTTCAAAGAGTTTAAGAACGAGGTAGAGAATCAATTAGGCAGGAAGATAAAGATGCTCAGGTCCGACAGAGGCGGAGAGTATCTAAGTATCGAGTTCCTAGACTATCTAAAGCAATGCGGAATAGTTTCGCAGTTGACACCTCCCAGGACACCACAGTTGAACGGTGTTGCAGAGAGGCGCAACCGAACCCTGTTGGACATGGTTCGTTCCATGATGAGTCGAGCTTCACTTCCCATTCACTTCTGGGGGTATGCCTTAGAGACTGCCGCCCATATCCTCAATCTTGTCCCAACTAAGAAGGTTGCCAAAACACCTCATGAGATGAGGACGGGGAAAGTTCCGTCGTTAGCACACATCAAGGTCTGGGGTTGTGAGGCTTTCGTTAGACGAGAGACTCAAGACAAACTCGCAGAAAGAAGCGAAAGGTGTTTCTTCCTTGGTTATCCTAAACAGTCCTTTGGATATCTATTCTACAGACCGAGCGAGGACGTGGTCTTTGTAGCTAGACGAGCGGTCTTTCGAGAGAGAGAGCTCATATTCAAAGAGGACAGTGGGAGTACCATTGATCTGGAAGAAATTCAAGAGTCATCAGATGACGCAACCTTAGGAGAAACTAGCAACCAACATGAGGAAGAAGTTCCTGTTGGTCCGACAGATATATCCTTACCTCTTAGGCGTTCCGGTAGGGTTAGCATGCCACCCTAGTTTTATGGGGTCCATATAACTTCGGATGGGGACACGTTTGTCAGTGATAGGACACTGATAAATTTGGATGAACCAGCTAACTACCAGGAAGCAGTGGCGGGCCCTGAGTCTGCCAAGTGGAAAGAGGCCATGGATAGCGAGATCAAGTCCATGTATGGCAATCAAGTTTGGAACTTGGTTGACAACGTACCGGGTCGAAAGACAGTCGGATGCAAATGGGTCTTCAAGAAGAAGACCGACATGGACGGAAAAGTACACACTTTCAAGGCAAGAGTGGTTGCGAAGGGCTTTACTCAAACCCCAGGGGTTGACTATGACGAGACCTTCTCACCAGTAGCTAAGATAAAGTCTATTAGGATTATGCTGGCCATAGCTGCATTTCATGACTATGAAATTTGGCAGATGGACGTCAAAACCGCTTTCCTTAATGGGAAGTTGACTGAGGATGTAGGATCGATCATGTACGCTATGACGTGTACTCGCCCTGACGTGGCCTTTGCTTTAAGCATGGTCAGTCGGTACCAGGGTAACCCTGGAAGGGCGCATTGGATAGCTGTGAAAAATATACTCAAGTATCTACGAAGGACCAAGAACATGGTGTTAGTCCTCGGTGGCAGTGATACTTTGAGAGTTGAAGGATATACAGATGAAAGTTTTCAGACAGATAGAGACAGTGGTCGGTCTCAGTCGGGCTGGTATTCCTTTTGAACGGTGGAGCAGTTACTTGGAAAAGTTCCAAGCAAGAAACAGTGGCTGATTCTACATGCGAATCAGAGTACATAGCAGCAAGTGAAGCGTCAAAGGAAGCGGCTTGGCTGAAGAACTTTATCGGTGACCTTGGAGTAGTCCCGAGTATTCAGGAGCCCTTAGAACTGTTCTGCGATAACGAAGGTGCGGTCGCCTTGACAAAGGAACCGCGAGATCATGGAAAGTCCAGACATATCGACAGAAAGAACCACTACATCAGACATAGGGTAGAAGAAGGTCACCTCCTTGTAAAGAGGGTATCATCAGAAGATAATCCTGCAGATCCCTTGACAAAGGCTCTGAGTAGGATTAAGCATAATCAGCATGCTAGGAGCATTGGATTAAGAAATGATATAAGTTTTTGTAATTAGATAGGTTTTGAAACTTGTAACAATGTTATTGTATTTGACTTTTGTGATTTAATAATGGAGATTTATTAATGAGTAATGGTTTACTAATTTTGTCAATAATATATCATTGTGTTTCATTTTGCATGTTTTACTTCCTGAATAATTGGATTATTCAAATATCCACAGTCGCTCATACTTTTAGGGAGTAAGTATGAAGCAACGCTGTCATGAATTAGTTGTAGATTGTCTAAGGAGTTAGACATTGCAATAAGATTGCTGCAACATTCATGAGTACTTGGAAATGGAGATTTGAGTATTGGATAAACCCGCGCTCAATGGATTGCTTCATGGATTTCATCACGAGCAATATTGAGACGATAATATCTTTTGATCTTTAAGCTAAGACATATGAGTTATGATTTACTAGATGGTTGTTCATTGATAATACGAAAATGCATCGGTAACTCGGTGTTATAAAACGTATTGTTGTGAGTAATTTGTCTGGTAAAAGACATAAGTATATGAGTCAAAGTTTATTCGTCCCTTGACCCTAACGGGGAACAGATATCTGTAGGCCTCTCGATGATTTTGAAGTTGACTAAAATGGTTGGCCAACCGGGACTGAATTGGTAGTCTAAGAGTCATATGCAAATCGGAAATCGAGGAATAGTGAATCAGACCAGATTGATTTTATCCATGTCTTGAGTCTGAAAAATATCTACTTGGACGGAGGATCATCTGATCACTTATCTTTGGACAGAACTGACTAGGTCAGAGTTTCGCAGTACTTTCTAGGAAGCTTAAGGTGCTGGTTAATTAGAGGCTAAATTGGTAATTATAGTCATAGACTTATCCAAGTGGGAGACTGTTAGATTAGGTGTCTAAGCCATGAGTAATAATTAGTATTTACCTAATTAATAGAAGCACAGTCCATGTGGGTTGCCCTCATGGCTGGAGGTTTGGTAGAAAATTCGGTAGAGAGAAAGGTTGATTTATTATAGGATTAATAAATCAACAGGAATTAAATATATGGTTTATTAATATATTAAAGTCATAATATATTAATTAGAAACTATATTAATTAATTAGAAATTAATATGGAATTAATTGGATTTAATTTGGTGATTAATTTAATTAATTAAAGGTGCAGGGACTAAAACTGTAATTATTCAATAGTTGAGTAAGTGACAGTGTGGAGTGTCCAATTGAAAGTCGAAATCTATATATGGATATATATAATTTCAAATTTAATATAATAAGGATAAATAGGGTTTTGAATATAAGATAAAAGGTTTATCTTATTTGAATTCAAAAAGGTTTATCTTTAAGGCTTATCAACTGGTCATCTGGAAACTATAAATAGGGATCCCAGGCACCATATGAATTTCGCCAATTTCTATATACCCTCTCTCTGGAATTTTCGATCCATATACCTCTCAGCTTGGGTGTGACTTTCATTTGAGGCAGGATAATTTTGCTGCTCAGCTTCCAAGAAATTAAGGTTGGTTTTTCTGTTTTGATCTTTAGTTTCTTTTATTGACCTCTAGGTTTTTTGTTATATGTTCAATTAGAAGAAAACATAGATCCTCATAGGTTACATGTGAACTTAGGTTTTTAGTTCATGGTTTGCAGAAAACCTTTTAAATTAGGACTAATGTGAATATCGAGTTGATATATATTCATTAAAGATTTGGCGAGAAACCCATGTGGGTTGATCGAGGCGTAAGTGAACTTGCGGTTTTGGATTATGAGTATTCATCTATAGCTGCTACGTAATAAAATAAGGTGAGTAATCTCACTGCTGATTAATGTGATGATTTAATTGCGGTATATAGCCTTTGGTGCTTATTATATAGCTTTTGTGGCTTGTGGCGGGTTAGCCTTTATGGTAGTGGCGATCTTGTATCGCGAGGGGTACGATGAGCTCTATGCTGGAGACCGTATGGGTTGAGGAAGGGACGGGAATGGTGGCTAATGTGGAAATGAGAAATATGTGGAAGTGAATATACGATGTGATCATTTATTCATATGGTTATAAGCATTACTTATGCCTATTATTTCCGTTATATGTTGTGTGAAATTTAGTTATACACTGCGCTCTTATAGCTCACTCGTGGTGTACTAACCTTGTAGGACACAGGGATCCTGTTAGAAGGAAGCAAGTGGCGGACCCATAGGACACTAGAGATAGATACTTTTAGACTTTTGTAAACTTCATGTTGTAGTTCCAAGGCATCTACTTGTGGTTCCAAGGCCCGAGTATATGCATTTTGTATTAAATGTAACTAAATGTTAAATTTTTTTGGGTATACTCGGTGCCAAAAATTGAGGCATTACAGGCTACTACTGTTACATTCAACTATGTCATTTCATCTAAACTGTCATAACTACTTATTGTTATTAAGTACTGAAGCATTGAACATGCTACTATTACATCACAGGTAAGACACATTAGTCAATATTAAGAAACTTATTTCTCCTAGCATGTTTTACTTCCATGCATAACCACTAAATTCATTTACAAGAAGCCTGAAGATTCTACCAAGTCACAGTGTGTGCCATGTGTCAATAGTGAAACTAAATATTAGTAGGCAACATATCCGTGCACCTAGTCATCTTCATTTCCTTAGAAGCTGCGTATTGAGGACTGACACGTCGCAGTCGTTGATGCGGTCAAAAATAATAAATAAAATCATATTGTCGACTAGTTATGATAAAAAAGGGTCGAACCAAGGAGTTCGTGGTTGACTAGATATGTCGATAAAAGACGTACTATAGTGTCACTCTATAGGAATTAGCAGGAGTATTACTAATACCCAAAACTTAATTCAAACTCATAAACATGAACAAAATCATATCTAAGCACCAAGTACTATAGATCAAAAAAGCACTCATGATTAAAAACAACTTTCTTTATAAAAAACGAATAAACAAACAATTGTTCCAAAACAAACCAACTACAGGAGCCGAATGATTACTTCTGAGTCTAAAACTCAACCTCAATGATCAGACAAATTCCTGAATGCGGAATACCCTTAACACCAAGAGTTGGTGCAAAACCAAAATAATAGAATAACAAGCTAAAACTAATGATTCTAACCAAAACTAACTATGGAGACTGAAAAGATACAAAATTAAGCTAAAGGATCAAGAGATCTCACGTTATATGGCTTCTCTGCTCCCTGAATCTCGACATGGAGACCTTTATTTACAGTTGAAAATCGAAGGGTTCACACCGCCAAGTATTTCTTTTCGCGTCACGAACATGACTTATCCCCAATATCTTGCACTTTGAATTTCAAGTCAAACTTCAGATTATAGTCTAATCCCTTTCTAGTGTCGCGACCTTCAACTTTACGCGTCGCGAGCTTCTCAAAGATCTTATCCTTTCATTCTCATCTCTATCTTTGTGCAATTTTCCACTTTAAACCATGCATTTTAATACTTTCCCTATACCAAGCAACTTACACCAAAAGTGAGCATATACAGTCCTTTTATAAAGATAAAACAACTCAAACATAGTTAAATAATGTGTAAATAAACTAACATCAAGACACTTGGGCTTTTCTTGTCCAAACAGAGCTTTTAAGACTTTGTATCTTATAAAAATCAACATTTTTTAAAATTCATCGGTTTCAAAGTTTATTGCTGATTTCAGTAATTATAGTTAAATTAATTTAATAATATGACTAGAATACATTTGGAAATCGTGACTTTCTATAGAGCTCTTGATTACAAACTTTCAGTTTACATCTGTGCAAACATACTTGTTCATATTCTAAAGGCTGTTAAAGAAACTTTCATGGCTTTATATGATGTCCGTCCCATATCAGTTAATATTAGGTAATGAGGTGCATAAATGTCCTAAGGCCATCTTTTTCGATTCTACCAGCTCGAACATCATAGGTCACTGATTAAAATTTCTTTCCTGATTACCAATCTCAAGATATTTCTAAATCAAACACACATTTTTATAAATTCCTGAATTCAACTCAACTTATTTTAACCGAGACTAGCATAAAAACGACTAAACGATATTTCTCTAAAAAATACCAACATGCTAAAAATTTCAAATTGTTCATTTCCTAATATATGATTTCTCAAAAATAATAATAATAATAATAAATTTTAAATTTTTCGTAAAAACACTATCTTTTTCATCTTATTCGACCGTCCCCACCCCATGCTTTAAACCATGCAATGTCCCAAGTATACATAAAGTAATTCAAAACAAGAGAGAAAAAGATTGTACCCCTTTGGACGACGAATGACTTGAGGAATGGAATCGGTATACATTTCAAAGCTGATTCGTGTACTTGCATTGTGTTGATAGTTGTCGAGAGACTCAGGCACAACAGTGAACACGCTAGGAATAACCCAAGTGTAGGGGTGCACAAACCACACACTTGTGTTAACCCTAGTCTCCAATGTTGGCAATCTTCTTTCACAATTGTAAAACACGATCATATTATAGAATTTGGCAATCACTATCAAAATATATCACCTTGTACCCAAAAGATTAAGTTTTTAAACATATACAAATGTACAGAATTTAAAACTAAAAAAAAAGTAAAAAGAAAATAAAAACAGAAAAAGAAAAAAAAAAGGAACAAGACAAATACTTTCACTTGTCATCCTCGTTATGCGTGCTAGGGTTCCAGATCCATTCAGGTATGTTAGCGGCGTGAGTAGATGTGGCTAAGCCAAGGAGGCCTTATCGAACATGTTTGAACTTTAGCAGCGCTAAATTGGCACTTTACCGACGCGATCCTTGTAGTTTGTCTTTTCAATCCATTCATCCAATTCTATCATCGTACACACATAAAGGCAATTAAACAGCATTTATTTGTTTATTATGATCCTAAAAATACTAAATCCTAGATGGGAAAATCGGAGACCCATAAGGCTACACGGAGTGGTGGCCAATGGCCAAGGGATGGCCAACAAGTTTTTGTGGGTTGGCAGGCGTTGACCATTTTGTAGGGAGTGGTGGCCAATGACCAATGAACTACCAACCAAATTAATTTGAGAAATTACAACTTTAATCCTTGTACAAATATAAAACAAACAGAATTGGTTTTTTTTACTTAAAATTTAAACATTTCATTAAAAATAAAAAACACAAACAACTAACAATTAAAAGTTAAACAAAGACACAAACTAAAACACAAACAACTAATCTACTCATCGTCGAACGTGTAACCCAATTTCCTAGCAGCATCCTTCTTCGCTTGAAGTGTAATTTGATACTCGAACCCTCGTAGATCGGATATGTTTCTCGTCACAATATCCATCAGCTTGGTTTT
Source organism: Cichorium intybus (assembly GCA_023525715.1). NCBI lineage: Eukaryota > Viridiplantae > Streptophyta > Magnoliopsida > Asterales > Asteraceae > Cichorium > Cichorium intybus. The sequence goes on along the minus strand of CM042012.1, from coordinate 110,940,706 downwards.
GACTTTCTCTTCATGTAAAGTCTGCAAAGTGGTGACTTGCTCGTTCAATTGTTGCAATTCTGCGCTACTATTTGTACCAGAACTACCTCCCTTCATCTTCCTCTTTGCTTGATCACGACGAATCGGAAGAACGTCAACCTCTGGCTCCTCATTAATATCGAATCCAACATTTGCATTAGACGACTGAGAGTGTGTGGATATGGATGACTTGAAGTGTTTGGAAGTATTTATTCCAATGGCGAACTGATGAAAGGATGTTTGTTCCCTCCATTTTTCGTTGTCTCGGATTACCATCCAAAACGCTTCCGCATGAGCATTGAAAGGATGTTTGGTGCCATTTTTATCGATATATTGCTGCCGAGCAGCCATCATCACATCATCTAAATTGGCATCACTTGGCCAATTTCGTTTACATTGTGAAAAAATCGCCTCAAATTCCTTGGCAATTTTACTTACACAACGCCATTTCGAGTATATTGACTGGTGCGTACGGTATGTACGACCCATTCGACGACACCATAATTTCCAAATCCTTTCTTGGAAAACTTGGGATTCTTGGTCGTTTCCGTGAACCGCATCCTCCGATATGTCCACCCAATTTTTTGCTAAAGCTATCACCTCATCAACTTTCCAAGGCTCTACCTTGGCTCTCTGTTTCACTGGGGCTTTCTCTTTTCCACGACCTTTTGATGATTTTTTTGGTTGTGGTTCTTCTTCTTCTTCTTCGTCTTCTTCTTCTACTTCTTTTTGTTCTTCTTCTTCTTCTTCCGAGTCCGATGCAAGAATACGTCATGGTTGAGTTGAGAAGAATTGTGTTTCAGAAGCTTGAGAGTGTACTTGTGGTGGAGAAGGTGTGGTGAAAAGATTTTGAGATTGTGTGGGAAAAGTATTTTGGTTTTGGGATAAATTGTAGACAAAGTTGGCTAAGAATTGGTTTTGTGTCTATGAAAACAGTGGCTCATCGGGTTGTGGTGAAAACATTATAGGATGATAAACATTTGTATCTAGGTTTGATGGATGGTTTGGAGGTGGAGTGATATGAGTGTTGGAAGATTGGTTCTTGGAAGATTTTGAACCTTTCTTTTTGTTTGAAGACATTTTGAGAGAGTTTTGGAAGGGATTCTTGTGTGAAATGAATGAGATTTAGATTTATATATATAGGGGATGAAAGAGGTTTTAAAAATATGATTTAAAAAAAACGGCTACTTTTTATATATGGGTTAAAAGTGTAAATTTTTAAAAACATTCCAAATTCTAAATATAACCGTTCAGGGGGTGTTTTTGCCATTTCTTGAAACTTTCTCATCACTTGGCATCTCACCAAGCCGTTGGCGAATGGAGGATGGCGATCGGATGGCGAGGAGGTCAGCATTGGAGATGGCGAGTCGCCAAGAGGGTTGGCGACCTCTTGGCGATCGCTTACTCCGTCCAGCCTAACTAAGTGTAAAAAGGTCAACTAAAACAAAAGAGACTATAAATGTTCCTAGTTCTCAGAGCCCGAGGAATCTCCACCGCCACCAGGAACGTAATCAGGTTCTTCCTCTGGCTGTGGTCGCGGTGGCTTGCTACCAAAATCATCCATGAACTTAACCATACAATCGCTAATCCACCAAATTTTTGTAAATGCCTGCTTCGCCCGCTGATTCCTATCGTATGTCGCTTGCGTTGGAAACTTAATTTTCGTCTGTTGCTCAAAGACTTGTCTATTCAAGATGTGGATCTCCCCGGACATATGTCGGAGATCAACATCTGTCGGTTGTGTTCTCATGGTTAATTCATCGAAGCTTCTCTTCTTATGACTCATCCTTGCATCCTTGGTTCCTGATCGCCCGACTCCATGTCTTATAACGGCCACAGGAGGTGTTTCTGTAAAGATCTCATCATCATTGATATAGACCACCTCTCGAGAAATGGTTATCTCGAGATTCATGATGGTAGGTGTAAAGCAGGTCAACGTGCTCAAGGTCTCCAGAATCAGAATCTCGTAAGATTTATCTAGTCGAGTGATGAAGTATCCGCTGCCTAGAATCCATACCTCCGTCGGCTTTGATACCATCTTGTGGAAGTAATATAATTTGCGATGATATACTAAAGATTACACGTCTCCATTTGGGAAATCATGCACCACATAAAGAAGAGATTGGTCCGATAAACCATCTCGGGGTCAGCCCGTTGATCGAACAATGTAACAATCAATCGATGGAGTAAGCAGTGGGCTGGAAGATACAACTGGAACTCAAAGACAATCTGTTTGTTGTACCGAGTAGAGGCAATGGAACACCATAACTCCTATCTCGGCTCTCCTAGCTGCATCCCAGTTTACAATCTCAGCCGGTCGAATCTTGCGTTTTCTAAATTCCGTCATTATTTATTCAAATAGTCATCATGCAAACACCGAAACATATTTAGGACATTGAAGCCAGTCGTGCAACAACTCGCCAGTAGCTTGTCATGACATTTTTTGCAAAATAATTAATCAATTGGAGTTCTAGATAGCATCGCGTCGCTAATATACTAGCATCATGTTGCTAGTGATAAATATTCATATGAACACAGTCGAGTTTTTAACAGATTTTAGCCTAAATTTTGACTTTTTATGACTCTAATGTTCTGCGAATATTACTGGTGATCCGACATTGTGTTTATGTATGAACAATTGCACCAAAGTTGTCTAATTTCGGATTAAACATGAATTTTAAGAAAGAGAAAGAAGAAAACTTCAAAATTAAAACTTACATATATGCTTTAACGGTTTCGAGACTGAATGTACGTAGAAAGGATATGAGACATACTTTCAGATGGTTAAACACGGTGTGAATGCCTCGTTTAAATAGGTTGGGATTAGCAGATGGAGATAAGCACGAGTTATCTTGTTTTAAATTCAAATTAGGTCGCGACGCGACATGCTTACCTTAGCGGCGCGAAGACAATTTGTGTTTATCCAAAAAAACGTATGTCTGTGATTATCGTGATGCTAAACCAGGAGGTTAGCGGCACGAAAAGCCCCATCCTCTTGTTCCTCAATCTTTCATATCACCAAGAGCCACACCACATTTGAGGGATGCTACAGTGTCTGTTGAAGATATTTTTGTGATAAAGTGTTTCTGTCCATCCGAAGGTCCAGTCATCTGAAGAGTCAAGTTTTGTTCCTGAAGATCTGAAGTTCTTACACTAGAGGATCCGAAGACCTATGTAACAAACCTTATTCTGAGAGCACGTTGTGTGTCAGACACGCTTGTAACACTGCTGCTCTCCCATTGGCTGATAGTTATACATAATCTGCTACAATATTCCATCGTACTATCAGTCAGATATTTTGTACTATGGTATCCTTGATCATGCATAAATATCAAGGATACCTCACTAGGTCGAGTGTGCTTGTAATCAGCATCAATTGTAAAACCTACAAAAGTTAAATCAAAGCATTCGACAACTTGTTTCCCAAATTCATCTATTCTTCATTTTATCGTTTATTGCTTGAATCTTATTCCTGATATTATTCTATATCATCATTGTTTGAATTCTTCACTTAACAATCTCTTTTATATAAACCCTATTACTATGAATTGCACAAGGAAAGATGATAAACAAAATTTAAAAGATATGAGGTACGGGTTGCCTCCCGACAAGCACTAAGTTTAAAGTCTTCAGCCAGATGATTACCTTCCTGCCGTTACGTCGAGTATACCGGTTGTTCTTGGAGGAAATCCACCATCTCCACTTTTAGCTCTTTGTGAGTCCCCGATACGACATATCTCTTGAGGCAATGAGCATTGACCATAAATGATACACCTCCTTTTCCGTCTTTAATATCCACCGCACCATATGTTGTGACATTAACTATTTCGTAAGGGCCCATCCACTTGCTTTTAGCTTTCTAGGAAACATCTCGAGTCTTGAGTAAGTCTTGAGCTTCAACTTGGCATCATGAAACATCTTCATCTTGGATTTATTGGTAGCTGCATTATTCTAAGCCTCGTCGCAAAGTTCTTCAAGTTTCGACAATTGGAGCTTTCATTCCTTCATGGCTGTATCGTAAGTGTTGACTTTTTTAACATCCCACATAGCTTGGTGTGTCAGTTTTATAGGAAAGTGGCATTCTTTTCTATAAACTTAATGATACGGAGTTGTCTTGGTTGGCGTCTTGAACGCTATCCTATATGCCCACAATGCATCATCGAGTGTGAGTGACCAATCCTTCCGATCAGGTCACACAGTCTTCTACAAAATCTCCTTGATTTGGCGATTAAAGACTTCAACTTGGCCACTTGTTTATGGGTGATAAGGAGTGGCGATGTGATGATTTACACCATGTTGCTTCAGAAGTCACGCAAACTTGAAAATTTTAAAGTGAGATCTGCCTTCACTAACGATTACCCTCGAAACACCATGTCTTGTAAATATATTCTTCTTTACAAACTTACAGACTACATAATGATCATTTGTCCTGGTAGCCTCAGCTTTAATCCACTTGGAGACATAATTGACTGCCACCAAGATGTAGATGTATCCTGGAGAAGTCGGTAAGGGTCCCATGAATTCTATCCCCCATACATCGAATATGTCTACCACCAGGATTGGATTCAAAGGCATCTAATCTCTTTTTGAGATACTCCCAAGTTTCTAACATCTAACGCACGCCTTCACCATCTTGTGTGCATCTCTGAAGATTGTTGGCCAAAACAATCTCCCGACTCCAGCACTCGATTCCCAGTTTTCTTTGTGCTAAAGTGTCCCCCACATGCATACGAGTGACAATGTGTAAGCATTTCTTGAATTTCGTCGACTGGAATGCATCTTTGTATCATTTGATTCGGTCCTACCTTCAACAAGCCATGATTGTCCCAAATGAACCGTCGTGCATAGGTTATGAACTGTTTTCCATTACTTCGTCCAGTGCACCGGCATTTTCCATGTGGTTAAAAAATTTACATAGTTAACATACCAAGAAATATTAATTAGCATAAACAGCTGCTCGTCGGGGAATGAATCTCATATCCCTGCTTCTAGCCCTTATGATGGAAGGCGTGATAAATGATCATCAACCACATTCTCGGTTCCCTTCTTGTCTTTTATATCCAAGTCGGACTCTTGAAGTAACAATATCCATTTGATCAACCTGGGCTTGGACTCTTTTTTTATCCAGAAAGTGGCGTATAGCACTGTGATCAGTGAAGATGATGACCTTTGATCCCCAATTGTATGATTTGAACTTATCTAATGTGAAGACCACAACTAACAATTCTTTCTCAGTGGTCGTGTATTTTAATTGTGCCTCTAGAAAAAATTTTACTGGCATAGCAAATTACCACCGGCTTTTTCATTTCCCCAAAACTGCACCTGCTGCTTAGTCACTTGCATCGCACATGATTTCAAATGGTTTAGGGCAAATTGGTGACTTCAAGATGCTTCCATGAGCTTGTTCTTTAAAACAGTGAATCCTTGGAAGCATGCCTCGTCGAGAACAAATGGTGCGTCTTTAAGCAACATGCTACACAACGGCTTCGAACTAGCACTGAAATCCTTTATGAACCTCCTATAAAACTCAGTATGTCCCAAGAATAATCGGACACTTTTGCCCGACATAAGTAGTGGGAGCGTGGAAATCACTTTTACTTTCTCACGATCGACTTCAAAACCACATTCAGAAACTACATGACCCAATACAATGCCTCCTCTAACCATGAAGTGGCTTTTCTCCCAGCTCAAGAATAAAGTGAATTCCTTACATCTTTCAAGTACATTCTCTTACTGGAGCAGGCATGTGACAACGCCTAGTAATATCAAGTATTTTAGTCGTTGTTGAGCCCTATTCTTTTTTGAAATTATATCATATATGTTGTGGTATTCTCATTTTTGTGTCAGTGCTTGTTTGGAAAGAAAAGATGTAAACAGGGGCTAAAAGTGTACAAAACGAAAGAAGTTTGAAGATAAAGACAAAACGGTCGAATTCGCACGCATGCCGCGGTATGTACAAAGGCGCGACGTGGTGACTCAGCAATGAGGCGGTGGAGAAGATTCAAATGCCAAGAAAACGGGGATAAACCAGCACGCGCGCCGCGGATTCTATTTGTGCACGGCGCGGTCTTTTATTTTTCACAACTATAAATTGAGAGTTTTAGGTTGAAAAAAGCAGCAAAGACCTGGCATATGAACGACTCCCAAGGCTTATTTGACTCCGAGTTTCAGTTTTCAACAACCATATTTGGTATTTTATGTTCTCTCTTTTATTTAGTTTAGTAGTTTTGGTAGATCTGGCTAGTGTTTTTGGGTGTGACAACCATTGGCATTAGTTCTTAGTTTCTGAATTTGATGTTTTCTGTTTTGGAACATTTGGATCTGAGTTTTTAATAGTTAATCATTCGGTTAGTGTTAATTGCTCTCTTTCCGGTGTTTTATGCTTTTGAATGAATTTTGGATGTTTGATTCTGTTGGATGTTTTGATTTGATCTTTGTTACTTCTGATTTTCAAATACATTTCTGATTTCAGTAAGTAAGTACTTAGGTTAGTAGTGGTTTAGTTTAGTTGATGCTTGAATTGGAATTGTTGAATGTTTGTGATTTCGGGATTGTTTTGGTAAAAGTCGGAAACTGGATCCTCTGGCTGTAGAAGCGACACTACAGTTGGTAATCTGTTTCCTACCTTGACCACGTAACTCCTGTGGATCGACCCTGACTATCGCTATACTAGTGTGTGTTAGGTTTATTTTACTATTTTTGTTGTCGCCAAATATTCTAAGTAAGTACGGAAATGAAGATTGCGGAAAGTAAAGGTCCGAAACTTGGAAGTTTCGGAGGTGGACAAGTCCGAAGACTTGATATGGATGCGGAATTATAATGAAGAATTAATACTTAGAACAGATCTTAATAGCTCAACAATAAATAATAAGAATTAATAGTTGTATAACTTGGAAAAGTAAAGACTGAAAGTTAAGAGCGCTAGAAAGATAAGGACAGTAAGAAATACAGATAAGAACACAATAGTTGATGGAATGAGAGATTGTATTGATAAGTGAAAGTGTTACATAAAGTCTCTCAAAACCATGAGGACTGAAGATAGAATTGGTCTCCCTTTTATAGACTAAGGGAGGACCTTCGGATAATAACCTATGGACTGAAGAGGAGACCACGTCTCTCTTCAGTCAGATAAGAAACGGTGAATCTAATATAATAATACGATGTCAGACTAGGGTGGCTTGTCTATAATATAATAATACTCTAAAGTTCAACAGACATGCTTCTAAAGCGCCACGCCTGATCTAGTCTAATCATATCCTATAAGTTAAAGTGCTTATCCCTTGCCTTATCTTTGAGATGTTCTTTGATCTTCAGTCTTCTTTGTTGAATGTTTAAGTATGACATTTCCTTAAATTTGTTGATATTGATAGTCCGAAATCCTGAGTGGATTTCGGAGTCCTGGCTGGTCTAATCAGAGTGTCTTTGGAAATATGGACATGTATGTCTTGATCTTCTGAGTTAGTTCGGAGTGTGGTCTTCCAAGTACTTTCTGATCTTGAGCTCCTTTGGAGTTCCGAAATCCATTACTGGATTTCGAATGATTACGTTATTATCCAAACATAACTTATCCGAGATATTAATTAAGAGAATACATCATACACAAGATATAAGCAATTGTTCATTCCTTAAAACATTCACATAAAAGAATTTCATTCCATCAAAATAAGAAGCTTGATATTACAATCCTAAAATATCAAACTACGAGTTGGTCAATGATTTGACTTTCAGTACTAACAATTTTTGACCGCACGACGACCTAGGCGTGTCAAATTTTGGTGCCGTTACCGGGGAGTTGTGAGCTTGAGAGTAGGCGATCTGTAGGACTTTTAGTTTCTGATTTTTGGTTTTGATTTTGAGATTTCAGTTGGTTAGTAATCTTTCTTTTGGTTTTGGCGGGCGTGTTGCACTAGTGCGTGCGTACCCGTCGGGGTGGGCAGCTATCAACCTTGCATTTTGACTCGGAGATTGAACGAACCGCGCGCAAGAACCGTGCATGTAGGCGTTTAGATACAATGAATTTTAGTAATGTTAGTAGTAGTTTAGAGAATGTTGCCCATGAACCTTCGGGTTAGGTAACGGGGATGTCGTTTATTCCCCCTGTTTCAGAATTTCAGTTTGGGAGCACGAGTGCTACTGGTGGTGCAGTTTCAGCCCCTACACCAATACCATCATGCACTCCGCCTTCTGTTCCACCATTTCAACCACAATCTACAAACCCTTTCACATCTGCTATGTCCTGGGAAGCGCCAACCCGTGATGGCACCCTAGTGACTATGCAGCACACTACTCTTTCTCAACCATAATCACAACCCTTACAACCACCATTAATATTTAAACCACAAACCACTTTTCAACCCATACCACAACAACCATATCAACCACAACCTCCACAGCAGCAGCACCAGTACCAGGAGGTTGAGCAGAACTATGAGGATGAGAAAGAAGGATGGGTTCCGCAGCAGCAGCAACCGCAGCAACAATGGAACCGGGGTCATGGACCTCCACGAAGAGCACCACAGCAAAAACCACTGCAAGGACACCAAGGGTACAACAATGATCATCAATATAACGGTAACTTAGCTAAACCTTTGTACTTTGCACAACCGAGAGGGCAGTCGGTTGCATCGCACTTCCAACCGATGGAGTACGATGACTCATCGCCCATTTATATTCCAGATGATATAGACACTCAGGTAGAAATTAGACCGCAACTCTTAGGAATATTGCCTAAATTTAGGGGATACAAACAAGATGATCCATACAATCACTTGTATGAGTTCATGGCAATAGCAAATACCAATACCCCTAGGAACACGAATAAGAATATTTTTAGGTTAAGGTTGTTCCCGTTCACTTTGAAAAACAAGGTTAAGTATTGGTTCACGTCTCTTCCATCTAATAGTATCACTACATGGGACCAGCTTAAAGCTAAATTCTTGCAAGAGTTCTATCCGGCGAGTAAGACGACGGAGATTAGGTGAGCCAGCCAGAATTTTCAACAAAAGCCTAGAGAAGCTTTTCACGAGGCTTTGGATCGTCTGAAGGAGTTGATGAGGTCATGCCCTCATCACGATATTCCGAAGTGGCAGTTGGTCAGAGATTTCTTTGAAGGGGCGAGCGAGACAAATAAGGCAATGATCAACGCATAGTCCAGTGGTACTATCATGATGATGGATCCTGATGAGGCTTGGCAATTTTTGGAGCAATTGAGCAATGGATCTAAGGCGAATTTCTCTACCAGAAAGATGGTAGATACATCTGCAGCAGTGGGAGCTGATGTAGACTGGAGGAAAGAGGTCAAGAAGGAAATAAGCGAGCTGAACAAAAAGTTTGATAGACTGATGTCTTTATTACAGAACGGACCTCAGAATCAACAACAAGGAGGCCAGGGAGGACAAAGAATGCAGGAGGCAAATCAGGTTTATGGTCAGGGTCAGGGTCAACACAATAATGGACGACCTTATAGACCATATAACTAGGGCCAGCAAAATTTCAACAATCAAAGGCAGAATAATTATCAGGGCCAATCATCTAATTAGTCTAGGCAGTATCAACCAGCGAACAACAATGGCAATGCAAGTGGGAACGGTAACAACAAAAGGGGGCCGACTAATGCCAGCAATAACAATGCCTCAGGAACTCAGGAAGATTTGACCGCAAAGATGTACGAGATGTTCAACACCACGTAGCAGCAATCTCAGGCCAATGCCAAGGCCATCGCCAACATGGAAAGGCAGATCGCTTAGATGGCTGAGGATCAGCGAAAGAGAGATAGTGGTAAGCTGCCTAGCACCACGGAAATCAACCCGAACCATACTCAACGAGCAGGAAAGGAGCATGTCAATGCTATCGATTCAGAATGGAGGAAGGTGACCATGGAAGATTTGCTAGGTCATGATAGTGAAATTGAGGGTCCGAACAGAGGGAATGAATTTAAGGACAAAAGTGAAAGCAAGAAAGATGAAGATGTTGAAGTCGAAAAAGTTGAAGTTGAAAAGGATACAAAGGAAATTCAGGTTGAGAAGGAACCTCAACTAAAGAAGGACAAGGATGTCCATGAAGAGGAGCAGCCAATAATAACTGGAATTAAACAAAGGAAGAAGGGTAAGAAGGAAAAGAAAAAGCAGGAAATGCCAAGCAACACAACTGGGCCATCAATGAACCAACCAATGTGGGATGAGCTTAAAAACGCTCCTGAGGATACAAGGATTCTTCAAGAGATGTGTGAGAAAAATGGAAAAAGCAAGACTCCCACACCTGACACTGTGAGGTTGACAATCAAGGCTACTGAGGCATTGTTGGGAACACTGCCCAAGAAGGAGAAGGATCCTGGATCGCCACTGATTACTGTCACGGTAGGAGATATGGTCATTAGGAATACCTTGCTGGATTTGGGGGCAAGTGTGAATGTGTTACCGGGATACTTGTACGATAAATACAAGAATGAGGAGTTAGAGCCGGCAAAGACAGTATTACAGCTGGCTGATCAGTCAACCAAAGTATCCTGAGGTAAGTTGACCAATGTCATAGTGAAAGTTGGGGATTTCTTCTACCTTGTGGACTTCTTAGTTATGGAATACGAGAGTCAGGAGGACGCGCCTGCACTGATACTAGGACGCCCATTTTTGGCCACAGTCGGCGTTGTTATTGATTGCAAAATGGGGGATTTAGATATCTTCTTTGGGTCGAGGAAACGAAGGTTAAATATGTTTTGAAGTCCCGTATCTCTACCTCGAGGGTACGATGACAAGTATTGGAGCAGCAGTATGCTGATGGAACCAGGGATTAGAGATAACGGAAAAATATGGACCCGAACAGGAGAAGGCGGAAAAGAAGAAATTTTGAAGGAAACAAAAGAGCATCCGTTGTCCACCATTGACAAGGAGCAGCTGCTAGATATGATGGAAATGCTGGAGACAAGACATCAGCAATATGAGAAGGATACGAGGGATTGGGAAGCGAAGGTCTTTCAACTTCTGGAAGCGCAGCAGCAATGGATTAGTCAGTTCAGTGAAAGGATGACGCAACTCACTTCATTACTGTCAATCATGGTCTACAATTTCGCACCAGACCATAAGATGATGCCACCAGAAAACCGAGAAGAATAGGATCAGGAATAATCCGTCTGACTGAAGACGTTAAAATTAGCGCTTGTTGGGAGGCAACCCATCGTTTATAGGTAGGTACTGTATTTCTTAGGAGTAATTAGGAAGATTATATCATCGTCATTGCAGGTGTTACTGGTCCAAGGCAAGTGTGGGGTCATTATGAAAGAAAATTGAATTTTGATGGCCGCGCCGCGGTCATGCGTTTTACGCGCTGCGGGATCGTAAACCAACCCGATGCGCAGGGGTTGATTTGGGAATACGCGCGCCGTAGTTTGCTCATATCCGTGCCGTGGGAATCGATCGGTCGGTTTCCTTCGTCATAAAGGTACATGGCATTCACTATTCACACACACAAACCCATGTCGCGCCTCAGAGCTCCGATCGACCAACGTTTTTCTTGCATTTTTCTCGTTCATTTTATTCCCGCTATCGAGGTATGTCATCCTAACTAGTTTTTACTTGTTAGAACTAGCGATTAGGCTGTAAAATTGGTTGATTTCTCCAAAAACTCAAAAACTTAGAAATCGGCAATGCTGACTTGTAGGGTGTTTTGTTTGCCAAATCACCCTAAAGGGGCTAGTCGGTGCTTAGGCTACCTTGTAGTGTGTTTGGATCGAGTTAACAGGCAGAAATCAGTGAAATGGGGTTTGGATTTCATAACAGACGCTCGCCGCACCGCGTCCTAGTTCTTGGGCCGTGCCGCGGTGCGGTGGAGAGGATAAGGACTAAAATTGCAAAATTTTTGTGGCTATTTTCTTTTGTGCAGATGTCTTTCAGACTTGACCACCCTTTTCTCCAGTTCCCCGAGGGACCGGAGAGTTCTGCTGAGTATGTTTCGAGGAGAGAGGCACTCACGGGTCGCCGGGTTCACGAGGCAACGATTATCGACCGAGATATTTTGAGGGATGTCGGGCTTTGGGCTGAGATCGAGCCCTTTCTTCACCGCACTTGGGTCGACGGGGATGCTACATTCATATGTCATGGTTGGGACAGGCTCATGGCCAACCAGGATGATACCGTTTACACCGAGCTTCTTCTGGAGTTCCTGTCCACGGTCCGCTATGCACCAGCTTCCACAGAGGCTCGATCCAGGCTTGTCCGTTTTCGTTTGGGGGGAGTCCCCAGGGATTGCAGTCTCAGGAAGTTCGGAAGACGCACGGGCATTTACATGGAAGAGGACCTCCAGCACCGACACTTCACGCCATTCTTTCATGCGTGCATTCAGGGGCAGCCCGCGAGGGAGGCCAATGCTGCTATTTGGGTACCTTTGTCCAACGTGTACTTCGAGGCGGGGTCGGCCAGGGAGAGCCAGCTCCGCAACCTGCTTCACCGGCTCATGCACCGTATCGTCACCACCTCTATCATGCAGAGGGAGGGGGCGAGAAGGTGTCCGGTGAGGACATGATATATTTGTAGGTGCTCCTCGACCCGGCCAAGTTCCTCCACCTCCCGTACATCTTAGCAGTCTCTCTATCCACCCGTGAAGTGGGTGCATCATCCAGCAGTCCTTTGGCCGATGGCCACTACATCACCCGCTTGGCCCGTTCTTACCGGATACTTACTGCTGCGACCGTGGCCTCCCTAACGGCGATCCCACCTGTCCGCACCACAGCCTGAGCCTTGGAGAACATGGGGCTGATCCAGCAGCCACGTCTAGGTCACTACGTGAGGGTGGCGACCGAGGCACCCTAGGCTCCCCAGCCAGGCAGGAGAGGCCGGAGACCGGCAGCACCAGTGGAGCCACAGCCACAGCCATAGCTATCCGATGTGCTGGCGGCTATCCAGGACCTGAGCCAGAGGATGTCTGCGAGGGAGGCACATGACCTGTGGATGGCGGAGACACAGAGGATGATCATGCTCCGGATGCAGATCGATGATATTCCACCTCACCCTTCCGGAGGAGATGATGGGGCAGGTCCATCTGGGACCCGCCAAGATGACGAGTGATGTACTTTTCTTTTCTCTTGAAAATATATGTAAAGTACTTATGACACTATCTTTATTTTTGCTTGTTTATATTTTATTAAGTTGTTTTATGTTTGCATTTAATGTTCTTTGTGAGTGATGCATGTAATACCAAATGGAGGAGTTGTTTCAAGCAAGTGTGGGGTCACCGTGCCCCCTCCACTTGCCTTGACCACCGGCGTGTTTTACTGTTGCGCTACAACTCCTGAATTCTGAGTCGAGGAATTTTGTTCGTGTTTGAGTACCTGTGACAATCAAGTAATCTACCGTCAAAAGGGGTAACTCTTTCTCCCTTGATTTGAATCTATTTTATGTACAACGGGGACGTTGTACGGTTTTAAGTGTGGGGTGTGGACGGTCGAAAGAGATTTTCTTTTTGAAATTTTTGCGGGAATTGAGTCATTTTCAAAAATTTTAGCAATTTTTAATAAGTTGTAATTTTGAAACGAATACTTTTGAATGTTATAGCTTTGGTATTTTTCAAGAAATACTATTTAGCTGTGATCATGCTATTAGTTTTGTCAAATAAGTTGAGTTTTAAGAGTTAGAAGATTGGAGTGACTTAGGGTTGGAATTTAGGAGGGAATTGTCAATCAGTGGCCTTTGCTGTTTGAGCCGGTAGGTCCGAAAAGGGTGGCCTCGAAAAAGGCATTTATGCACCTTACCACCTAAGATCGTCTGGTCTGGGATGGTATTTCTGAAAGCTCGTTACACGGACAACATCGAAAGTCATGAACAGTTCTTTAATGGCCTTTAGGATCTGAATGAGTACGTACACTTCATTGTGGACAAAAAATTTGTAATCAAGGGTTCTTTAGAAAGTCATGAATTCCAAACGATTTTCCGATTATGTTTTCGCAAACTATTTCACTCTAACTCCTAGGGCAATAAGCTTTGAAATTAAACACATTCAAAAATTGTTTGAGTCTTTATTAGAATTTGTTAAAAACTCTCTTGCTTGGGGACAAGCAAGGCACAAGTGTGGGGTGTTTGACAACGCCTAGTAATATCAAGTATTTTAGTCGTTGTTGAGCCCTATTCTTGGTGAAATTATATCATATATGTTGTGGTATTCTCACTTTTTGTGTCAGTGCTTGTTTGGAAAGAAAAGATGTAAACAGGGGCTAAAAGCGTACAAAATGAAAGAAGTTTAAAGATAAAGACAAAACAGTCAAATTCGCACACGCGCCGCGGTATGTACAAAGGCGCAACACGGTGACTCAGCAATGAGGCGGTGGAGAAGATTCAAATGCCGAGAAAACGGGGATAAACCAGCACGCGCGCCGCGGATTCTACTTGTGCGCGGCGCGGTCTTTTATTTTTCACAACTATAAATAGAGGGTTTTAGGTCGAAAAAAGCAGCAAATACCTGGCGTAGGAACGACTCCCAAGGCTTCTTTGACTCTGAGTTTTAGTTTTCAGCAACCATATTTGATATTTTATGTTCTCTCTTTTAATTAGTTTAGTAGTTTTGGTAGATTTGGCTAGTGTTTTTGGGTGTGACAACCATTGGCATTAGTTCTTAGTTTCTGAATTTGATGTTTTCTGTTTTGTAACATTTGGATCTGAGTTTTTAATAGTTAATCATTCGGTTAGTGTTAATTGCTCTCTTTTCGGTGTTTTATGCTTTTGAATGAATTTTGGATGTTTGATTATGTTGGATGTTTTGATTTGATCTTTGTTACTTCTGATTTTCAAATACATTTCTGATTTCAATAAGCACTTAGGCTAGTAGTGGTTTAGTTTAGTTGATGCTTGAATTTGAATTGTTGAATGTTTGTGATTTAGGGATTGTTTTGGTGAAAGTCGGAAACTGGATCCTTTGGCTGTAGAAGCGACACTACAGTTGGTAATCTGTTGCCTACCTTGACCACGTAACTCCTGTGGATCGACCCTGACTACCGCTATACTAGTGTGTGTTAGGTTTATTTACTATTTTTGACCGCACGACGACCTAGGCATGTCAGCATGCTTCGAATGAATATCCAAAAATCGTCCATAAAGATCTCTAATGAATCTTCGAGCATATTCATTAGTTCAATAAATCTTCTTTTTCATGGAGAATGATCTCCACGTCACTATCTTCATATGCTGGTGGAGCACTTACCTTGTTGTCCACTTTCTTCCCACTTCTTAAAGTAATTACCTCATTGACTTGTTGTTCTCTTTTAGTTTGAGATGAGCTTTCTTAGCAGGCATGGTGGTGTTTGTCATTATCTTTCTTTTCACTTCGGCCAACTTGATAAGTTGATTCCCCATTCTTAGGAGTGACTTGGTGTTGACCTCCTCTCCTTGCTGGGTTTCGATGAGGAATTATATAAGTTTGTCCAACTTACCATCAAATTATTATGTATTTGGGGAGACTGCCTTGTTATCCGATACTGATTGGGATTGCTTTTTATAATATTGTTTTTTTATTTTGGTAGCTCCCCTGGCGATTGTTGTTGTATCCTCCTTGATTGGTAGTTCTGAATGGTCGTGGAATGTTGTGAAACTGACCATATATGTGAATCTGACTAACTTCTTCATGTGTCATAGTGCAATTATCACATATGTGGACAATTTCTCCCTAATTATTGCAGATTGTTTGACTGTGTAGCACATATGCTCCTTTCTCATTCCTGAGCTTTGAGAGTAAAATATTGAACTTATGTTCAGAGCATCCATTTCTGACTTTATCTCCTTCTTCCAAGCACTATCAATGCCTACCGATGCTTCTGATATGGTGTTGTCTTGTTTCTTGGCAGAATAGTTTTTCTTGGAACCGTTGCTCAGTTTCTCAAGAAACCTCCAACAGGCTTCACCTTCTTGCATCATGATCGTGCCTCCTAGTGAAGGGTTGATGATGGCCTGGCTTGTACTATCGACTCCATCAAAAACGAACTTCACGAGCTCCCATCGGGAAAATTCCTGATGCGGGCAGGAGCGTAACAACTCCTTGAGATGTTTGAATGCATCGTGGAACTCCTCGCTCGACTTCTTCTGGAAGTCTTGTATTGCCTTGCGATCTCCGCGGTCTTCTGGCACGATAGAATTACTGCAAAAACTTAGTTTTCAGCTGGTCCCAAGTAGTGATACTATTGGGAGGCAGCGAGGTGAATCAATACTTGGATTTATCTTTTAAAGTAAATGGAAATAAATGCAAACAAAATGAGTCGCGATGTCCCCATGTGGGATATTTGTGTTGGCGATCACCAAAAACTCATACAAATGATTATAGGGGTCATCTTCGTTATAACTCCAAACTCAAGCAAAATGGTAACAATTGTGGTCGAATTTCTTCCTGATGCTCATTTACCTCCGGTAAGAATATTCGCGACGCATCGTTATATTCTCTCAGCGGTAAATGAGACGCAACGGACTGCGTAATTGGTTGCAAAAAACAAAGGAGAAACAAAGTTAACGTCGTTATACAACCCGTTATTCTAATATGTTTGATCCTGCCAATTGTTATTCTGGTTCTGATGTGGTCCTCGACCTTGGTTCTATTGGGTTCCTTGATTGTAACTCGGCATCCAACCTTCATTTACATCTTCTTACTCAAGATCCCCTAGCTGGGTTTAATGTTGATGTTACGGTTGATGTGGTTGACGTTGGCATTAAGCGCCATTGTTGTTGTTTACACCCCAAGCCGACTCGTTCCCACCATTGGGTCAATGGGGGTTGGGTTGTTGTGCTGGCTGAAAGAGTGGTGGCCCTGCATTGTTGCCACTACTGTTTCTGACTAAGGCTCCATTAGTGTTAACGGGAACTTGTGGAGGAGTAGCTGCTCCCCTACTACCACACCATGAGGTACATTGGTAATATATTCTATCAAAATATCGTCTGGATGCATTTTAAATAAACATATAATGACTCGACTCTTTCGAGCGGTCCTCTTCAATCTCAAGATCAAACAAAATAGGTTATGAGTGCTCATATCGACGTGTACGCATGCACTAGGTGCTTGTGATCAAAGAAAGAAAAAACTTAAAACTTAAAAATTGACACAGCTATGTAAAGCGCACAACTCCTAAGAAACAGCACCAAAATTTGACACGTCGTTGTCGTTGATGCGGTCAAAATAGTAAATAAAAACTTACTTTCTACTAGTGAGGGTAAGCAACAGTCGAACAAAGGAGTTCGTGGTTGACTAGCTATGTCAATAAAAGTCGTACTATAGTGTCACTCTATAGCAGGATTATTACTAACACCCAAACTTAATTCAGACTCAAAAACATGAACAAAATTAGATCTAAGCATCAAGTACTATAGATCAAAATCACTCATGATTAAAAACAACTTTCTTTATAAAAACCAAATAAAAAACAATTGTTCCAAAACAAACCAACTACAGGAGCCGAATGATTACTCCTGAGTCTAAAACTCAACCTCAATCATCAGAGAAATTCCTGAATGCGGAATACCCTTAACACCAAGAGTTGGTACAAAACCAAAATAATAAAACAAGAAGCTAAAACTAATTATTATAACCAAAACTAATTATGGAAACTGAAAAGATACAAAATTGAGCTAAAGGATCCAGAGATCTCTCAATGGATGGCTTCTCCGCTCCCTAAATCTCGACCTGGAGACTTCTATTTATAGTTGAAAATTTGAAGGGTTCACGCCACCAAGTATTGCTTTTCGCGTCGTGAACATGGCTAATCCCTGATATCTCACATTTTGAATTTCAAGTCAAGCTTCACAATATGGTCTAATCCCTTTCTAGCATCGTGACCTTCAGCTTTACACATCGCAAGATTCTCGAAGATCATATCCTTTCATCCTTACCTCTATCTTTGTTCAATTTTCCACTTTAAACCCTACATTTTAATACTTTTCGTATGCCAAGCAATTACACCAAAAGTGAGCGTATATAGTCCTTTTGTAAAGATAAAACAACTAAAACGTAGTTAAATAAAACGTAAATAAACTAATATCAAACCCCGTTATCAAGGACTAAATAGCGCCATCTCTGTGAACTTCTGCGTCATCTCAGTCACGGTCACCGTTGTCTGCTCTAATGCCATAAACTCATGGGAAATCTGCTCCATCTCCACTCGAGGCACATACTACCACCGGAAGCGTGTCACAAAGTCCTCCTAAGTCAATGCCCCAATCTGCTTCAACGTCCTAAATACGACCTTGATCCCCCACCAATCCTTTGCCGCCCCTCGTAAAAGGATCAAGGCATAGCGAACCTTCTGGGCATACGGGCTGCCGCTCGTGAGAAATATTCGCTCGACATCGGATATCCAACGCATGCTAACAATAGGGTCTGTCACCCCCATGAACCTAGAGGAGAACAAGTAGAAAAGTCATGGTACGTGAACTCCCTCAACCAAGTCTGTACGCCCTCGGCCACTGGAAGGTAGCAATCCGTTCCTCCATCATGTTCCTCATCTCATCCCTAGTCCTGGTAAACATACCCAGGATTGTCTCTCTACTCGTCCACGACACCTCTGCCACTATCAGATCCCAAATCTTGTGGGCGGTCAGACCAGAACCTAAAACATTCTCACTAGATCTCGTGTTCACCATTCTGTATTCGGATGGATAAAGTTTATCGGATTTCATTAACATAAATCTATCATGCTAGTTACTTACACACTCAGCTTCTTGGATTCATCATGACTATTTCTCGACTCGAACGTGAATCCCGTGCTTTCGATAGTGGGAGCTCTACTACTATCTTCCACACCTATCCATGTCCGTTCTAAGACCCGTCCCAAAATGCCTAATTCGCTTCTCACCGATAATTCTAGAACATATGCCCCATATGCCAACACTTTTCTTAGACCGCTAGGAATCCCACCACACCCTGCTACTCTAACTAAGATGAAACTTCCACCAGTGATGACGAATCGTCTCGTAAATGCATAGTCGTACAAAGTGTAGAATCAAATAGACATTTGAATAAATGATCCTACCCTAAGGCAACAACCAAAAAAGGAACATGAATAACACTAGTACAAAATTGCACATTGGTCACACCGAAAAATGTGACCATATGCGTTTGGTGACAATTTTTTTCCACTGAAAGTGTTGCCATAGTCTTTGCGATATTAGGTGTCATATGGTCACTTTATAATATTGTGTCCGTATGGCATGAAAAAATGTGGCGGTATCATAAAAGTGTGGCCATTGAGTCGATAAATTTGTTAAAAAATCAGTCAAATTTTCCAATATTGTGGCGTTAAAGCGTAAGTAGACACACATTTTCAATATTGTAGTGACTGTATATAATGAATGGTGACAAACAAGTACATTCAATGAAGCGTTATACTAGTAATTTGTCACACAATTAGAAGATTGTTAAGGCTATTGGGTTATTTTTTGTGACAATTATTTACCATGAACATGACCATGTTTACTAAATGGTGACATGTATGTAATTTCAAAAGTGACAATTTGGTAGCATCTAGTCATACAGACAATATATCTTATGTGACCACTACTAGTTTATAGCGACATACAATGTCAATATTATAGTGACTGTATATAATGAATGGTGACATACAAGTAAATTCAATGCAGCGTTATACTAGTAATTTGTCACACAATTAGAAGAGTGTTAAGACTATTGGGTATGTTTGCAGACAATTATTTCGCATCAACATGACCATGTTTACTAAATGGTGACATGTATGTAATTTCAAAAGTGACAATTTGGAAGCATCTAGTCATACAGACAATATATCTAATGTGACCAATACTAGTTTATAGCGACATACAATGTCAATATTGTAGTGACTGTATATAACGAATAGTGACAGACAAGTACATTCAATGAAGCGTTATACTAGTAATTTGTCACACAATTAGAAGATTGTTAAGACTATTGGGTTATGTTTGTTGACAATTATTTACCATGAACATGACCATATTTACTAAATGGTGACATGTATGTAATTTCAAAAGTGACAATTTGGTAGCATTTGGTCATACAGACAATATATCTAATGTGACCAATACTAGTTTATAGAGACATACAATGTCAATATTGTAGTGACTGTATATAATGAATGGTGACATACAAGTAAATTCAATGAAGCGTTATACTAGTAATTTGTCACATAATTAGAAGAGTGTTAAGACTATTGGGTATGTTTGCAGACAATTATTTAGCATCAACATGACCATGTTTACTAAATGGTGACATGTATGTAATTTAAGAAGTGACAATTTGGTAGCATCTAGTCATACAGACAATATATGTAATGTGACCAATACTAGTTTATAGAGACACACTATTTCAATATTGTAGTGACTGTATATAATGAATGGTGACAAATATGTACATTCAATGAAGCATTATACTAGCAATTTGTCACACAATTAGAAGATTGTTAAGACTATTGGGTATGTTTGGTGACAATTAATTACGATGAACATGACCATGTTTGCTAAATGGTGACATGTATGTAATTTAAAAAGTGACAATTTGGAAGCATCTAGTCATACAGATAATATATTTAATGTGACCAATACTAGTTTATAGAGACATACATATACAATACCACTAAAAGTGACCATAAACCAAAATGCAAGGATAATAAAAAAGAAAATGATATTATAAATAATTCAAATGATATTCTGTACATTTCATATCCAAATAAAAAAGCTAAACATAAGTGTTTGTAAAAACCATTGTAATAAATACTTAATTGAAACTAATCTTTCATGTTGAGGGAACGGATCCTTGTTTTCTTGGCAAGCATCCCATTGGGTATATAATTCTTGTGCTTGTGTAAGGTTTGAAGTGCATTCTCTTTATCTGGTTTGACAACTGATTTGCCATATTGTTTGACAACAGCTTTGGCAACTGGTATCTCTTCAGCTTGTTTGTCACCTGTTTTGGCAGCTTCTTTGACAACAGACTTCAAAATAGTTGTCTCTTCAGATGGTTGCACAACGGGTAGATTAAGTTTAACTAGAAAACATTTGGTTCCTATTGCAACAACATTGTAACAAAACGGATTATGTACAGAACTTATTAGAGTATTTTATGAAGGAAATAGTACAGTAATATACAAACAAGTTTAGTGAATAAACTAACCTTTGCAGCAGATTTGACAAGGGATTTTGGCCATGGGACAAAAGATTTATATGCGTCCTCAACTGTTTTTATGTTAGCAGTTTCATAAGGTAAATATGAATCCTTTTTGACCATTTCTAAAATTGACACTTTGTAACACTCATGTTGCAAAGGCAGTCCATGAATTGTTTGTGGTTGTTTTGATAAGTGAATTTCACCACGAGCAACAGTGTTCCTCTTATCAGGATACGATAGAGAACACTTGATTGGCTGCAATAATTTTTAACATCAGTACTAGTAAATAAAAGACAGAATTGTAGACAAATTGCGTAAAATTTATTACCTCATCAATTGGATTATTTGGTGAAATTGCTGGTAATTCAGGATTTGTTTTTGAAGTTTTTAGGGCAGTAACTCTTTTGGTGTTTTTAAGAATTTCCTAAAAAACCAAATTATGTTAGATATGGCAAAGATAATCAAAATAGTACATGATATATGATACATACTGGTCTTGAAGTTGGTGATGGTGTATCAGCAATTGCAGACATAGCGTTATTCTCAATAGGTTGTTTACTTGTCTTTGTAATTGGCTGAAAAAACATAAGTTCCAAATTATTTAATAAATAATGTTACAGACAAAGTGTATAATGAGATTAAATTGATGATTAATGACATACGGGTGTTAATGGTTCATGTGTTGGTTGTTGAGATATGTTGATGTCAGCAGTTACTTGAGATTCAGCCACATTGTCAATTGAAATATCCTAGGCAATATTATCTAAAAGTGATAATTACTATGACAAAAGGAGATTAAAAAAATATTGAAAAAGGATGTAGTTATGGGAGTTGACTTACAGATGTTTTAGGCAGATCTGGAAGCTTGACTCCTGTGGCAGCAAGATGAGCTAAAACAAAATGCATTTGTTTTGCTTGTTCATCAACCCTTGTATACAAAGCCTTGACTTCAGCATCTTTCTTTTCAATTGCAATTTTCCCAGCATGCACTACATTTTTTAGGCTCTTAATTTCCTCCTTAGCAGATCCTTTGTTGCGAGGAACACCATAATATGTAGTGGCAGTCACACCCGTTCCCACACCCTTTAAAAAGCGACCCTTTTCCGATCCAAAAACTAAGGTCATCGCATCCGTACCCGGTTCAAGGATTACATTTCCATCTTTTATCTGCTTTTGATGTTCCATCTGAAGACAAAGTTTGTATACATAAAGTAATTATAATATAGATGACAGAAATTAAAATATTATAAGTATCATAAAAAAATAGTAAACTTACTAGTTGATCCGCCTTCTCCTTAACGTTATCATCCGGAATTTCGCCTTTTTTATCTTCACGACCTTTACGCCACATTAATGATCTTGGGGGCTCTTCATCTTTTGCAATGACATTGTTTGCAACCTTGGTGAAGAAATAAATTTTATGTTATAAACACTATTTACCAATACTTATGTACCCTACCATAACATATATGTATAAAAGATGAAGCTTACCAGCTTATCTCTTAAACTGGTATATCCCCCTCTTCCCATCCGATGAGTATATTTGGAATTCTTTCGTGCTTCAGTCGTCGTTTGTGACAAATCCTGCAAGTAACAATTTTTTCCATATGATATAATTAGCGTACTTGGTAAGTAAAGGATAATTAGATGTATAATAAAAGGTATAAGAGTTTAACATTAAAGTTTTTAGATTGTGTGTGATTAACGAAGTTGTCCCAAGCATCTTGTTCCTTGATTAGGGTACGATAACATCTGGGAATTTTTGCTAGCTTCCTAGGATTGTGTAAGTTAGGCTTTATGTAGTTTGTATACAATTTCCTTCTGAAATTTTGTAGAAGCATACCCATCCTATTCATCACAAAGTTTCTTCGAGTCTCCTCAACATCAAAAAAACGCTTCAATGAGGAGTTACATGATTGTTAGTGGTGGATATAAATCATTAAGAGGGATAAAAAAGTAGTATATCAAATATAAAGTAAGTAAGATAATTTGTTAACTGTAATCTCTTCCCATAGTTTGTTCCTGACTTCTTCTGGGGTTACATCCTTCCACGAATAGACACTTATTCCCACCTTCTGTCGGACAATATCTCCCAAGTAGCTCACAAACAATGGCCTATTCCTCCCATATAACCTACCCATTGCATCAAACTTTATATGTTTTCTTTTCCCACCAAATCTGTTGTACTCTATGCGTAGCTTTGGCAATCGGGTCATGCCCCTCTTCCTATCTGGCCTTGGAGGACGTGGGAGTTAGATTTCATTCTTAGACTCTGTGTTACTATTATATTCAGCATTGCTATCCGATCCAACATCATGGTCTGCATCCATGCCTTCTCCAACTTCAGGGAGAGTGTTGTTGTCTTCTCCACCATTAGAGTCTGTAGTTTATTCTTCTCCACCTTCTTGTTCAGAATGATATATGAATTCCTCATCATCATGATGAAGTTCATCATCAAAATGATGTGTATCTTCAGGCACTAAGTTGTTGACATCCATTTCGCTTCACTTAACATGCAATTAAAATCATGAAATTCATTAGTAAATGACCAGTATTAAGGTAATTGTAAATACACATAGAAAATAGCCATTAGCATTTCATCAAACAGTTGGAGATCAACATGATCAACGTATGGTAAAGTTTAATACAAGTATCGTACATGATAATTTGCCATTCACATAATGTGTACAAAAATTTGTGTTTTTTTCAGTAGCATTTCAACAAACAGTTAGTGTGCAACAAGCCCACTTATTGTTAATGTAAAAAACATGCAATTTGTGAGGATCGCCAGTCATAGCAATAAGAAAGACTCACATTATAAACAAAAGCAATAGTTAATATAAGAAAACATTACACTTACAGCAGATTGAGAGCAGGAATTACCCGATAAAATAAGTATGAAGCCAAATTCGCCAGAAAGAATATAAATTCGATACAATGGTGGAATGAATTACAGTTTGATACCTAATATCTCAAAAAGAAAAGGATTCATGGCATAGAATTTTCGAGTTTTGGCGGTCAAAATGATAAACACTTCCCGCCTTGATTTGGAACGCAAAACCCTTCCAAAGATGAGACTGGAATCCATGGTAGCCCCGAAAATCAAGGTCATTACTCGAATTTCTGGGGAAGGTTGATCTACATGATCCATTCATGATCTGCACCTTCCATATACGTATTAGGTATTTAGGTTTAGGCGTAGAAGTTCGAAAGGGCCGGGTAAATTGAATTGTGAGAGAAGTGATCCGACCCAAATATGAATTAGGTAAAAACATATAATTAAAAGTGTCATAATATGAGTATATATACAAGTTAATTAATATAATTCATATTAAGTATATAAAAAGAAAATACGTATCATAAATTATTAAAAAAATAATTGACTTCTGCTAGATCTGAATTATGTTGCACAGTTGTCTACCAAATATTGTATTTTAATTGAAATCCATTTATTTTTATAAGGTTGTGATGGGTTATGGTCAACCAGGTAGTGTTGTGATGGGTTATGGTCAACCATGAAGGGTTGTGATGGGTTATGGTCAACCATGAAGGGTTGTAATGGGTTATGGTCAACCAGTTAGGGTTGTGATGGGTTATGGTCAACCAGTTAGGGTTGTGATGGGTTATGGTCAACCATGAAGGGTTGTGATGGGTTATGGTCAACCATGAAGGGTTGTGATGGGTTATGGTCAACCAGGTAAGGTTATGATGGGTTATGGTCTACCAGGAAGGGTTGTAATGGGTTATGGTCAACCAGGTATGTAATGGGTTATGGTCAACCATGTAGGGTTGTGATGGGTTATGGTCAACGAGGAAGGGTTGTGATGGGTTATGGTAAACCAGTTACGGTTGTGATGCGTTATGGTCAACCAGTTAGGGTTGTGATGGGTTATGGTCAACCAGTTAGGGTTGTGATGGGTTATGTTCAACCAGTTAGGGTTGTGATGGGTTATGGTCAACCAGTTAGGGTTGTGATAGGTTATGGTCAACCAGTTATGGTTGTGATGGGTGATGGTCAACAGATAGGGTTGTGATGGGTCATGGTCAACCATGAAGGGTTGTGATGGGTCATGGTCAACCAGGTAGGGTTGTGATGGGTTATGGTCAACCAGTTAGGGTTGTGATGGGTTATAGTCAACCAATTAGGGTTGTGATGGGTTAAGGTCAACAGGTTGGGTTGTGATGGGTCATGGTCAACCAGTTAGGTTTGTGATGGGTTATGGTCAACCAGTTAGGGTTGTGATGGGTTATGGTCACCCGGGAAGGGTTGTGATGGGTTATGGTCAACCAGTTATGGTTGTGATGGGTTATGGTCAACCAGTTAGGGTTGTGATGGGTTATGGTCAACCAGTTAGGGTTGTGATGGGTTATGGTCAACCACTTAGGGTTGTGATGGGTTATGGTCAACCAGTTATGGTTGTCATGGGTGATGGTCAAAAGGTAGGGTTGTGATGGGTCATGGTCAACCATGAAGGGTTGTGATGGGTCATGGTCAACCAGGTACGGTTGTGATGGGTTATGGTCAACCAGTTAGGGTTGTGATGGGTTATGGTCAACCAGTTAGGGTTGTGATGGGTTATGGTCAACAGGTAGTGTTGTGATGGGTCATGGTCAACCAGTTAGGGTTGTGATGAGGTATGGTCAACCAGTTAGGGTTGTGATGGGTTATGGTCAACCGGGACGGGTTGTGATGGGTTATGGTCAACCAGTTAGGGTTGTGATGGGTTATGGTCAACCAGTTAGGGTTGTGATGGGTTATGGTCAACCAGTTAGGGTTTTGATGGGTTATGGTCAACCTGTTAGGGTTGTGATGGGTTATGGTCAACCGGTAGGGTTGTGATGGGTCATGGTCAACAGGAAGGGTTGTGATGGGTCATGGTCAATAGGAAGGGTTGTGATGGGTCATGGTCAACCAGGTAGGGTTGTGATGGGTTATGGTCAACCAGTTAGGGTTGTGATGGGTTATGGTCAACCAGTTATGGTTGTGATGGCTGATGGTCAACCCGTTAGGGTTGTGATGGGTTATGGTCAACCAGTTAGGGTTGTGATGGGTTATAGTCATCCAGTTAGGGTTGTGATGGGTCATGGTCAACCAGGAAGGGTTGTGATGGTTTATGGTCAACCAGGAAGGGTTGTGATGGGTTATGGTCAACCAGTTAGGGTTGTGATGGGTTATGGTCAACCAGGAAGGGTTGTGATTGGTTATGGTAAACCAGTTAGGGTTGTGATGGGTTATGGTCAACCAGTTAGGGTTGTGATGGGTTATGGTCAACCAGTTAGGGTTGTGATGGGTTATGGTCAACCAGTCCATGTTTGCATATTTTAACATATTTGGTCCCTGTTTTTATATCTTTTAGTAGAATCGAGTTGCATTTAACATATTTGGTCTATTGTAGCCCCGAATATGTTAATTTCTGTCCATGTTTGCATATTTTAACATATTTGGTCCCTGTTTTTATATTACAAAAGTAGAATCGAGTTGCATTTAACATATTTGGTCCATTGTAGCCCCGAATATGTTCATTTCAGTCCATGTTTGCGTATGTTAACATATTTGGTCCCTGTTTTTATATTACAAAAGTAGAATCGAGTTGCATTTAACATATTTGGTCCATTGTAGCCCTGAATATGTTAATTTCACTGCATGTTTGCATATGTTAACATATTTGGTCCCTGTTTTTATATTACAAAAGTATAATCGAGTTGCATTTAACATATTTGGTCCATTGTAGCCCCGAATACGTTAATTTCAGTCCATGTTTGCATATTTTAACATATTTGGTCCCTCTTTTTATATTACAACTTAGCACATAGACATATATCACAGCTTTTATTTATAACAAAATTGGTCCTTTTCTGGATATTTATTTTATAATTGGTTTATATTTGTGGTTTTTTGGAAAATCATTATTTTAATATATCTTTAATGTTTTTATTCTAAGGTTAATTGTTTTATATCAATATCAGTCCATGTTTGCCTTGTTTTAAGATAATTGGTTGTTGTTTATATTTGGTAACAGATATGCAATAATTAAGGAATTCATACTGATCGTATTCAATACGTATGCATTGTGCCCTGCGGCTGATTGCCTTACCCCATTTTTCTTTAAGAAATTTGTTAATGAAAAAGATCAAACATCGAGAATAACGTTTATATACAATCAAACATCAAATTAACAATGAACATCTACAAAAACATAATATATTATATACGGAATAGTTATAACACAATATATAGTATCATCAAAACTATACATGATGATACATTACGCAAAAATAAAAAATACGAAATTAAACATGATCAAACACTGAACAAAATTCTAAGTATGTTATCATATTTATTTCTTACTTGTTTCACTTGAAGGAGACTTTCATATTCATTCATCGTTTCAACCAACTCATCTATGAGTTCGGTCAAGATGTCCATGGCTTGGTGGTTTCTTCGTATTAGTTTCTTCAGCATATCTCTCTCAGGGGTTGGGGGGAGACAAGGAATTTCCCGAAGTAGATCATATTGATCGTCAACTTCTTGTTCGATTAAATCTCTTGTTTGGTTTGCCCAAACATATTGTTTTCCTACGGTTTCATACTATTGTTCGATTTCGTCCTTGCTAACTTCAAAGATATTGTCTTGTATTTTTTATGAAGATGCGATTCCTTCCTTGCTAACTTCAGATGTTTTGTCTTGTATTTTTGATGAAGACGAAGCCATGAATGCTGTGTGTCAGAAATATTTGAATTCTGATATGTGATCGATAATTGTCAAACAGTTTGCGTTATAAAGGTATTTTTGGTTTTCGGTCAGTTTCCAAATAAATATAGCAATTATTTTTTACTTGCGATAATAACTTCTTAGGTCATATAGATATAATGATAGTTTACGCGCGTATAATACTGATGGATGACGTTATGGGGCAGTTACTGCAAGACGCCTGATCAGATGGCTAGCCGTATTAGTGTAACCGTTATGATGATTTAGCATTTAATTCGCTTTGTAGTTGTATATTGGAATACATACCGTATTTAAGTTATCGAGGAAGTTTATTTGTAGTTATTTTTAAATATTAGTATACTATTCTAATAACTGTTATTATATTCCTAAGTTATATTCTAAATACTGGTTTTTCAAAAAGGATAGATACGGTTTTCCAATCAAATATTACAACTTTCATATTATCTCTCTAGAATACTTCTATCCCTAAGCCACAATGGACGTGATTACACAAGAGAGTACGCCGATGAAAAAAGGGACAAGATCCATGAAGCCAGGATCAATATGATGTCTTTACGATTCCATCTACAAACACGAGTGTGTTTTAGGGACTACATGTTGGAATCTAAAACAAAGAAGTACATTCCCACCAATTACTACAATCAACGTCTTCAAAGCATACATAAATAAATCGAGGCCTGTAAGGGTTTTCATCAGAAGATGGAACAGGTTTGTATGGCTATGTCATTCCAAGTGGAAGCAGTGGATGATTTACTTAAGGAATAGGTTCGTATGCAATATTATATATATATATATATATATATATATATATATATATATATATATATATATATATATATATATATATATATATATATATATATATATATATATATATATGTTTCGATTATGGACCATTTTGTATAAATAGTTAATGTTATGTCCACTTTGTGAATTTGTGAATCTTTTGGTTATGGGTTTGATGATAACTTTTGTGTGTTTTCTGTGATAAATATGACGAATTTTTTTTATACCAACAAACTTCACCATATTTTCTTCATTACATGACCAACATACGATAACATAAAACATACCAACCTAAAAAAAATACTTACAACATACCAGATCAGAACATAAAGTAAATCATAGAAAAGATAACATATCAACATCGATCCTTTCCAAAAGACAACCAGGTTTCCCTACGCAAACTGAATCAATTTCTTCATCTCCTCGTACCCTTCAATCTCAGCCTCCAGTGACTCCTGGAGTTTGTAAAGCATCTCCAACATAGTTGCAGTCTGCGACTTCCCTTCATCAATCGCCCTTTTCCCATTCACAAAGTTCATATATCGAGGCCTCTCAACCAACTGATCCAACACACCTGTTTGGCTTCCATGTCTCTTTCTAGTTTCATTTCAACATCGTTGATCATTTTTTTGGTAACTTCGGCTCTACGGATCAGATTGTTGAGCATGAATTGTAGTTCCATTCCCTTCATAGTTTTTCTGTTGTTTTTCATAACCGTAATTTCCTGAATATGGATATACATTTGAACCTTCTCATGGCTTTATAAGATGTAGAAATCAGTGGGTAGATAAGATTTCACATTTGTAAATAATAACATTAAATGTTGGTTATGTCTATTGTGAAAGGGTACAATTGCAAAAACCAAAAAACGTTTACTCTTCTACACGAATACAATATAATGATTATGCTATCTCATCAACACTATTGAATGTAGATGCATTACAATTTAATACCGGTTTGCATTTATTTAATCGTTTGTTTCAATACAAAAACCAATAATTAATTTTAACCAGATTCGTATTAATTAAAGGGTAATCATAAAATACGACATTTTCCACATATTCCAAATACTACAACATTACATAGTAACCCAAAAAGAAAACACAAGAACAAATTAAGAACATTTTCATCTTCCAGACTTTAGCTTCCAACCGGTTCATTGCTTTAAGCAAACTTGGGATCACGATAACAGCCCTGCGGCACATTGGAGGGTCTGCCCACCCTATGAACCCACATTTCGTTCCTAACCTTGAACAACACCAAAATTGCCTACCTGGGTTTAGATCAGTCCACGACGTCACCTTGATTGCTGGACTTCCACATCGACATACTACCATTTCACGTTGATTGAACTGTTTGCGACTTGAGGATACCGGCGTCCTCCAGTGCGAATCGATCAAACAGTTGTCAATTGAATTATGTGAAAGTAACCTGCTTATAGGGAAGCCCTACCGAATATTGCCCTTTTACCCTCACATGATGGAAAAAAATTGTGGACCTAATTTGAAAATATAATATGGTAATAGCTAAAGTTGTAAAAAAATTAAACAAAGTTCATAAAAATAATTAAAAAACGGAAGACGCCATGTAGTATACTTCAAAAAAAATAAGTGAAGGCAGGCTCGAACCCGCGACCTATGGTAAGAATACACACGCATACGTCAGCCTCCCCCTTAGCAAATGAACATTGCAACGATCTAAACCTAACTGAATACTATGTTCGTAATCCCTTGTCCACACGTATTTCATTGTACTCCAAGGATTCTCCTTTAATCATCGTCGTAGGACGTTTCGAATACAATTGCAAGTGGAAATTTTATTGCAACAGGTAAACCTTTCCCATATGCAATTTCGTTTAACTAGACTAACTACACGATTGGAAATACATTTACAATTAACCTTCAACACACAAATGTATGTAATTGGTGATTATTCAGAAACTTATGTACATGCTTTATTCAAATTAAACGTGGATTACAGTTACATATCATTCATTTAATTGTTTACAATTGGTTTGTGTATGCACACCAACTGCTCGACAAAATGCCTCTTTTAACAATGCATAAAGAAAAACAAATGACACATTCAATAACTATGATAGCAGTTAATGGGTTTATTTAAAGCACCTGATAAATTGTATATCTAATTCAATTTACGTTTTCTTGTCACTTTCTGTGAATGGATGATAGTAGTAGTTTGAGGAATCATGATGGACAAGTCTTGGATGGGAGCCAAAAGAAACACATCACGTTATATAAGTGGAGTTAAAGCATTCTTGGAATATGCAATAAACAATTACAATATTAGTAAAAACATCGATCCTTTACATGCCAAAAAAACCATAAAAATTCCATGTCCATGTATACAGTGTGTCAACCACATCCCTCATTCTGTGCGAGTGGTAGATGACCACTTATTCACTCATGGAATTGATGAAACATACACAAACTGGACATATCATGGAGAAAAAGAAGAACCACCTTTACCTTATATTGTTGATGAAGACTTTGGCATGGACACTACATACCTTGTGGATTCCATGGATACAACAAACCAAAACCCAACAGATGCTGCAAAAACTAAAGAGTTGGTTTAAGCTGCAGAAGAAAATTTTATGGACGACCCTACCAAGTTTAGAGAAATGCTACAAGATGCCGAAAATCCACTATATGAAGGGTGTCCGAACTTCACAAAGTTATCTGCTATCATACAACTGCTCAACCTAAAGAGTAAGTATGGAGTTTCAGATAAATACTTTAACGAATTATTAGTTTTGCTCAAACGTATGTTACCAAAAGGAAACGAAGTGTATAGTTGTACATACGAGGCCAAGAAAGCATTAAAACAAATGGGTTCAGGGTATGAGAAAATGCATGCATTTGTAAATAGGTGTATACTTTACATGCACGAGTATGAACACTTGATAGAATGTCCAAATTGTGGTAAATCTAGGTGGAAGGTGGATGAACAAAAAAATAAAATTTACAAAAACGTTCCGGCAAATGCAATGTGGTACTTTCCAATTATTCCTAGAATGAAACGACTGTTTCAATCTAAGAATACAGCGAAAGAATTAACATGGCACGCAACCGAAAGAAAGGTGGAACCCGGTGTTATGTGTCACCCGGCAGATTCAACCGCATGGGCTGCCTTAGATCACAAATTTCCCGAGTTTGGGAGCGAACCAAGAAATCTAAGGCTAGGCATTTCCACTGACGGGGTCGATGTGAATAGGGGAACTAGACATCATAGTATATGGCCTGTTCTATCTGTCATCTACAACCTACCACCATGGTTGTGTACGAAAAGAAATTTTATAATGCTTTGTTTATTGATATCAGGATCACCAGGAAACGATACTAATGTTTTCCTAGCACCTTTGATCGATGATCTGCAAATATTATTCGATCGAGGAGTCAAGACTTTTGATGCATATGCACAAGAGAAGTTTACTCTACGTGCGGCTGTGTTATGGACGATTAATGACTACCCTGCTCTCGCTACATTATGTGGTTGTCCTCACAGCGGATTCAGGGGTTGTGTTGTGTGTGGAGAACAAACTCACTATATTAGACTTCCAGAATCGAATAAGCAATGTTATGCCGGGCACAGGCGATATCTTCCGTATGATCACCCGTTTAGGAAACAAAAAAGGCATTTAATGGGGAACAAGAGCCCTTACTTGCTCCAGAACCTTTGACTGGGGAGGAAATATATAACAAGGTAAAATTTGTAATTAATAAATGGGGAAGGGTAACTAATGGTAAGGATCGGGAAGTCTAACATACTTCGACCGGTAGGGGTGGGAAGATAAAAAAAAAGAAAGAGAAAAGCAAAGCACGTAGATAGTTCGGATCTTTCCCAACAACAAGACCCTTACTGGAAGAAATTTAACATATGGTATAGATGTCTTAGGTATTGGCGCCATAATTCGATCCAACATTGCATAGATTTTTATGGATATTGAAAAGAATGTGGCGGAGAGTATAATCGGAACATTGTTGGATGTTCCAAATAAGACGAAAGATGGTCACAAAGCACGTTTGGATTTGGTCCTTTTTAATTTAAAACCAGAGTTACATCCTAAGAACGAAGGGAATAATTCCACACTTCCGCCAGCATCATGCACACTGACGAAAGACGAAAAAGATAAGTTTTGTCAAACTTTATACAACATGAAAGTTCCACAGGGGTATTGTTCTAATTTTTCTAGTTTGGTCAATTTGAAGGACAGGAAGCTGATCGGACAGGAAGCTCATGCAACAATTTCTGCCCGTCGCAATTAGACCTATGAAGCATGCACCAACCAGAATTGCTATTATCAGGTTTTATTTCTTTTTCAAATCAATTTGTAGCAAAGAAATAAAAGTGGATGAACTCCAAAGGTTGTAAGAAGAATTATGTGTGACCTTATGCCTTCTTAAGAAACACTTTCCACCAGCATTTTTTGATGTGATGATTCATCTAACCGTACACCTTACTAGGGAAGTTAAATTATGTGGTCCAATTTTCTTTCGTTGGATGTACCCATTCGAAAGGTTTATGAATGTTATAAAGGGACACGTACGAAACAGAAATAGACCGGAAGGATGCATTGCGGAAGGGAATGTTGCAGAAGAGACGATTGAGTTTTTTAGTGAATTCTTTAGAAGCATGGATACGGTCGGTATACCACATGACACACATAACACATGTGGACTTCATGAAGATACTATTTCTCTGATAGACGGCACTCCTATATCGGCTCCTAAAACAGGAGAAGTTTGTCCAGACCTCTTCGAGAAAGCACATTTCTTTGTGTTGCAAAATACATCTGAAGTGGAACCGTACATCATGTCAGTTTTTGTTTTTTCTATGCTGACATACTTTTTTTTTTAGTTTTACACTAAAGCTTTAAACTTTTTCCAAGAGACACATGCAATTTTTACAAAACAAATACCTTACTAAACAACAAAATCATCTCCAGCAAGAGCACACTAAAACGTTTGCTACTTGGTTACAGCACGAGGTAAAATGTTTTTTTATATATGAGTTACATTTTATAGCAATGTACTATGCATGTTGGATGCAGCACCAAAATGTTTTCTTTACCTGTTATAGCAATGTACTATGCATGTTGTAGGTATTTTCCAATTTTGGGCAATTTTGGTAGGAATTTTTTTACAGTCTTTATCTGTACCAATTAAGTGTAGCTATTTACTACCCATCTTCTTCTACTTTTCAGGTATATAGAGAGTCACAAGTCTGCAAAGATAGTGTACCAGCGACTCTTGATTGGCTTTCACATAAACCAAACATTAATGTACTGAAATATGATGTATATGCTATCAATGGATACACATTCCGTACAAACAGTCGAGAATGTAAAGGTTACCAAGACAGTGGTGTTAGTGTTGTTGCAACAGATACACACATTTACAAAGATGTTGTTACCCATGTTAAAAACACTTATTATGGTGTTTTACAAGAGATATGAGTATTAGATTATAATTTCAAAAGAATTCCTATTTTTAAGTGTGATTGGGTAGATAGTAGAAATGGGGTGAAGAAGGATAAACTAGGGTACACACTTGTGGAACTAAAAAGGCTGGGCCATAAGGATGATCCCTTCATATTAGCCTCACAAGCACAACAAGTATTTTACGTGGCAGACCCAATCGATCACAAAAAATATATTGTCTTCAAAACACCTCAGAAGAATTACAGAGATGCGTACGATGATGTAGATGAAGAATTTAGTACTACAGTTTGTCCTAAAAATAACAATATATTGCCACGTCTACACCCAGTTGACTTGCATAAGGAAAATGATTATTTTCGTACTGATTGTCAGGGCATTGTTATACGTAAGGTAAGTATACCTTCATCATAGCCTAATGTTTACATATATCAGATATCAACTCTACATTTGTATAAAATTCATGCTTTAAACAATTACTTTTGTTTGTAGAAGGAGAAGGCAAAGGACAAACAAGTTGATGCAGGGGACGTATAATTCATTTACTTGCAGAAAAGACATTACACAATTTCTTACAAGTTCCCTTGATTATGCATGCTATTAACTAATCCATATGGTGATTACGCACCAACTTGACAGAATTACCCCTTTTTTAAACATTTTGGTTAATTGTACTACATACAACAATTTTCTGGGATTTTATATTTAATAAAATTTATCTACTTAGCCATTGCTTTTTGGTTTGTGTGATCATAATACAAATCGATACCTTTAAAGTTTAATGATATTGCTGGTATTTTCTGTGATCATAATACCAATGGAGACCTTTGGACATAACATAACACAAAACACATGGCAATTACATATCAATAGTCACACTTTCAATGAACATAAAATATGTATAATACCCATTAGTCACCATTGCATACCTACATAAACATTTTTAATTTTTATGATGACCATTTTTACCTTTGGACATAACATAACACAAAACACATGGCAATTACATATTGATGGTCACACTTTCAATGAACATAAAATATGTAGACTACCCAAACAATGGTTTTCTTATTCAACTATATTTACCTATGGACACGCTTTTTAATTCTACGCTTACCAAATACTACATACAGTCACACGTATTTAAGTTTTCCAATACAATTGATCATATTTTGACACATGTAATAAAAATGCATATGACAATAAACCACTTAAATCGACTTCTTTTCTTACTTTTAATATGTAACCAATAAACACCATCCTATAGACACACGACTATTTTATGTGGCCATATTTGTTATCTTTTTGGACACGTTAGATTTGATGTGGCCATATTTATTATCTTTTTGGACACATTAGATTTGATGTGTCCAATATGGCACAATCACACAGTCACATGTACAATTTCCTTATGTGACCATTACGTATCTATAATCACTAATAAAATAAATATCACATTCTTAAAACGGTAAATGTGGGTGATTGTATCATTTGGTCACATTGAAGTCCAGTGTCACGAATGAGTGTCACATTTTTGTAAATAAGTGTGGTCATTGTTTTGTTTCTCCATAAAATGGTCAAACAAACTAATTTACATGTATCCATACACGTTCTCGAAATTTCATCAGTGCCCTTTGGCCACATTTTTTTTAAAATGTCGCAGGCGTTTTTCGATCAAGTGTGACCAATGTGCGATTTTGTACTAGTGTAAGGCCAAATCATGCATTCTAAAGCTACTTAGTTCCTACAGCATACATCTTTTATGGCATTCACTAAGCAACTTATCAACACTAGCATACATTCCTTATAGTAAGCAGCATGTAATTAAAACATTCAAAGCATTATTTCTAACAGGCAATCTAGCATACATCATCTTATTTCCTAGAAAGCAATCCTAAAACTAAGTACTTCGACCTTTTCCCCTAATGGCACCGACTGACCGTACACACTGCATCTTTGATTCACTGTTCATCAACCCTTTCTTTTTAAAAAATAATTTAAAAAAAGACATTTGAGCCGCAAACTTGAGTTCAAAACACACCGAAGTGAGCCTGATTCACTCAAGCTAGGCTCTGATACCAACTTGTAACGTCCCGATTTTCATAATAATTTTAGTTATTTGGAAAGTGTATTTCCAATCATAAAAACATAATTTCATTAAAACTTTCAAATATAATTCATGTATCAATCATACATACTCCAGTCCTATCAAAAAGAATATAGTACATACATCAAATTAAAGACTAGTATATACCTTACCAGTGCATCAAGTCATGCTACCTTGCTCAGCACTTCGAGCTATGCTACCTTGGTCGGTACTTTGAGCGATGCATACATTGCGTAGTACTCCGAGCTATGCATGCCTTGCTCAGTGCCTCTTGCCATGCATAACTTGCTCTTTACTTAGATGCTTCTAATCATACATCTACCCCAGTACATCGACCCATGCTACCTTGCTCAACACTCCGAGTCATACATACCTTGCTAAGTCCCTTTCGCCATGCATACCTTGCTCTGTACTAACATACTTCTAATCATGCATCTACTAGACATCACAACATCCTAGCACTACCCAAGTACACATCAAACACATACTAGACACTCAAGCAACCTAGTACTACCCGTATACATTCTATAAGAACATACGAGCTAAAGTAAAGGATGGACAACATCAGCACAGCGTTGTGAGGAACTCACATTAATCAACAATGTAGGATTTGTGTAGCTACTCTGAGAATCCAACCCAAGACCAACACGTACTCCTTATACTCTTTTAAAGTGTTTTAAAGTATTATAAGGTATAATAGATAGATCTTAATCCTTCGTATATATACTTTTTTATTATTAGCTCTGTATCTCACGTTATGTCCCACAATAGTAGTTTATTCAAGACTACTTTAACCGCTCTCAAACCCTTCCAATTGATAAAAATATTACATATTATTAAAATTCGGTCTCTTAGCTAACCAGGGACATATCGCAAAAGTCTTAACTATTTTTCTATGATTTTATACAAATTTATGAAGTTAGAGTATCAAAACTGTCCAAACCAAACCA
This sequence comes from Cichorium intybus, assembly GCA_023525715.1. Taxonomy (NCBI): domain Eukaryota; kingdom Viridiplantae; phylum Streptophyta; class Magnoliopsida; order Asterales; family Asteraceae; genus Cichorium; species Cichorium intybus. The sequence continues at coordinate 110,903,546 of CM042012.1, read as the reverse complement.
GTTTGTAAAAATGGCACTTTTGACCTAATTTATGAAGTTAGAGTATCAAAATTGTCCAAACTAGACCATTTTGTGAAAATGGCACTTTTCACCCAACTTAGGATTGCAATCGGGCTAAGCCCTTTTGGTGGAGGGAACTACACTTCCATACATTTCCAGGGACATAAGATTCATACAATTTGGGTCTACCATTGATTTTATATGATTTTTCAAAGTTCATGACATATTGTTGTCATATGAATTCGCGTTTAGTTTTAAGCGTCATAAGTTCTTAATCATTAAGTTCTTTAAGGCACATTCAAGCACCAATCTCTCACGACTAAAAAAAGGTACTTTTTAGAGCTTTAGCAACATTATAACATCACTTAATGACTCTTAAAAAAACCAAAACAAAAGGTTCATAACTAGGGTTTCAAATTGAAAATTCTATGCAACAAAACCAAGACCTCACTCAAGCTCTTAGCACCAAATGACACAGCAACCCAAGACCAGCCACAAACATGGCTTTTGGTCTACCTCGAACCACCACAAATGTGGTGGTTTATGGTAGTGGATATGGTAGTGGTTTAATGGCGACTCAAGGGTGGAGAAAAGAAATAAATATGAGGAAAACCAAACCAAGACGTACCTTATCACTTGGAAATTCTCGTACCACAAGTTCTTCCTCCGTTCTTTTCTGTTCTGCCATCCAAGCTTTGCAGCCAATGGAATTTTATGCTAGCTTGTTGTCTCCTTCTTGTTGCTCTCTCTCTCTCTCTCTCTCTCTCTCTCTCTCTCTCTCTCTCTCTCTCTCTCTCTCTCTCTCTCTTCTTCACACAAACACACACCTCTTTCTCAGTTTCTCCTTATTTTTCTCGGTTAGGTGGTTAACGACTCGCCAAAAGGGTGTTGGTCTTCTCGTTTGACATGCACTACATGAAAGGGGAAGGGATAAGGTGTGGAAATCTTGCTGGCTGCACATCCCGCTATACTTCTTTATCAGCTGCCTCCCTTCTTCTCGATATTCCTTTGATCAAGACTCAACAATGACTAGGGTTTTAACATAGAGCCGAAAATGTCACAAAGGGAAGGAAAGGTCCCCGGTGAAAAGAAAATAATAACTTGAGCCCTATTTTCAAAGTTAAAATCAAGCACACAGGAGGAAGAACACCTATGAGATGTAAATTTCATACACATTGAGGTTTTGACAAAAAAAGGTCCCCGTTCATTGCCATAATAACGTCATGCAACATTAATATTGCAATTTTAAGTGTGTTCTAATGACAAAGTCAACCATCCAACTTATACTTATAATTATAGAATATATGTATTGTTATTATTTTATTTTGTATTACTGTTATTATTATTATTATTATTTTATTTAATCGTTTCTCCTAAATAGAAAATTTTGAAACATGTAAATAACTTATTAATGTTAATATATATATATATATATAAATAAATATATATATATATATATATATATATATATATATATATATATATATATATATATTAACATTAATAAGTTATTTACATGTTTCAAAATTTTCTATTTAGGAGAAACGATTAAATAAAATAATAATAATAATAATAACAGTAATACAAAATAAAATAATAACAATACATATATTCTATAATTATAAGTATAAGTTGGATGGTTGACCTTGTCATTGGAACACACTTAAAATTGCAATATTAATGTTGCATGACGTTATTATGGCTAACCACACAATATCATACACTTTCCTATTCTCAAGAAATATGTCTTCTCATGATTCCTCAATAACACCACCCCACATTCGAATGGAAACCACTCAAACGCCCTTGGTTTCAAACAACTTTACCAACTCCAAATAGACGCTCCCATTTTCTAGCAATGGCTCAATATTACCGACCTGAAATGGACGCTCCAAGTTACTCACCAAACATTTACACATATTAAATGTAACCTTATTTGGCTATCCCTCCCAAAAACCTATACACGAATCTTAATCCTTTCTCGAATACATTCAACCCCAAACCCAAAAAAGTTCCGTCCCAACCCCAAAGTTAATTCCCGACACCCAAGAATCACACGGAAAAATGCCCGAAACTCAACTAGTGGTTCAAAAAAAGGAGAGTACCGATAAGGCGACCGGGAGTACCGATCACGGATGGACCGTGATGGCCACGGTGGCACCCATCACGGCGTGCACACCGCCCCGTGCTACCGTGATGGGGCGTGATCGTGGTCTAGCGTGTTCGTCTTCACGCTGCATCACGCACAATTAGCCGTTCAACGGCTAGAATTTAAAAAAAAATTACCTTTTTTTTAATTACACATTTACACCCATATATATATATATATATATATATATATATATATATATATATATATATATATATATATATATATATATATATATATATATATATATATATATATATATATATATATATATATATATACACATCTTTTTAACCTCAAACACAAAAAAATTCAAACTTCTTTTGTAATGGAACAAAATCCAAACACCCCACCTTCAAACCAAAACCGCAAGTATGATCCGTTCGGATTAAACTCGGCCCTGCGTCAATACCCGAATCTTGAATCGCCCCGCGGTGGTTTTATGAATTTACTTCAAGGCGGGTCTCCGATCGCACAACCACCACTTTTTCAACAACCATATCTGTCATTCAACCCATATCAACAATTTCAACCCCCGTTTTCGTTTCAACCGCAAGGATTCCAAGGCCAATCATCGCAACCACCGATGTCACAATCGTCGATGTCACAACCACCACCAGAACCGCCGGTGTCTCCCGATATCGTTCGAGAGACACAAGAGGAAGACGACAACCAAACCCGTCGGGCCGCAAGGAGGAAGACAAAACAAACGGGGGGCGAAAAACGAACGAATTGGACGAAAGACGAAGAATTAAACTTGGTGAAGGCGTACATTTCCGCTTCCGTTGACCCGATCGTCGGGGACTCGCAAACGCTTGATACTTTTTGGAACAAAGTTTAAGCGTTTTTTACGAGTTAATGGGCGAAAAAAAAGCAACATGGATAAAATTACAGGGAAATTTCGGGAGATGCGACTAAAGCTCAACCATTTTAACGGCATCTTCAACAATCTCTCGAATATGCGGAAAAGCGGATCCAACGACTTCGACGTTTTGAACGCGGCGTTAAAACAATACGAAACAACAACGCCCACTAAAAAACCGTTCCCGTATATGCAAGCTTGGAGCGAGTTGCGAAAACAACCGAAATGACTCCTTGTCGAAGATTCGCAATCTTCGGGAACGAAACGCTCGAGGTCGGTCCACCAAGAAACGTCACAACAATCGGACGGGCGAACGTATATCGACGTGAACGACGGGCCAGTGGATCTCGATGAAGACGAGCCACAACCGATCCGTCGACCGATGGGGCGAGACTGGGCAAAAAAAGCCGGCAAGAAAACGGCTTCGGGTTCCGGTTCGGAGTCAAGCGTTATGGATATGTTTGGCGAAAAATTCAACCGATACGTCCAATTATAAACCGACAAGGTCGGGATTATGGGTCGGGTCGAAAAAGAATTAATCCAGACGCAACGGGAGCTACAACGAAACGCGGATCTCGACTTGTTGTCGAAAAAAGCATCCGATTTCGAGGGCGAGGATTTGGAGATTTTTTTGGCGATGCGGGAAAGTGTCCGCGCTAAATATCGCCCTATGAACGACAACTAGTTTACGTTTTTATTTTCCAATTGTCGTTTTTTTTCTAAGTCAGTTTTTTTTTTTTTTAATTTTAGTGTAATTTTATTTTTAATGTAATAGTTTTTAATTTAAAAATTATGTTTTAAATTAGTTTTGAATTTTTTTTTATTAAAAAGATGATGTGGTGTGATGAAAATATGATGGGTATAAAATAGGTAATGTGATAGAGTGTGATAGAGAAAAATCGTACGTGGTGCCCATCACATTTGGTAATGCGATGGATATCTTTTTAGCCTGAGTGGTGGGGAATGTTTTTATACCCCACACCCTTTGGTTGGTAAAACGTAATTTTGAAGGTACCTTAATTTGATTTCTTTTAATATATTAATGATCGTAATTACGAATTAATTCAAACTAAGCGACTAACGCTCATGGGTGGTCAAGAATTCACATCCATGAAGGCATTTCCCATTGTGGTAGTCTACCCAAGATGGCTATATACCCAACAAATACTCCGTCTTTGAACATAAAAAAGAAACTCCTCTCTCTCTCTCTCTCTCTCTCTCTCTCTCTCTCTCTCTCTCTCTCTCTCTCTCTCTCTCTAAAATGGAACCTTCTGCTTACATAGAAACGCAGAATCCCCAGGAGGTGGAGATAGCATCTCATGCGCCGACACTACAAGAACATCAAGGAGCACTTAAACGGACTACTAATGGTGAAGCCGAAGGTAAGAACATCAATGGTCTCTCTTTGACATGGAAAGACTTGTGTGTTACGGTGCCGGATGGAACAACTAGTGGGCGCCGTTCCATACTTGAAGGTGCTACTGGGTACGCTAGGCCTGGGGAGATCCTTGCTATCATGGGCCCTTCCGGCTCCGGCAAATCCACCCTCCTTGATGCCTTGGCAGGTAACATAACTATCATGTTCAAGAAAACCAGAACTTTACAAAAAAACATATAATTCTCACGATGCATCTCTCGTATAGCAACAAAAGGCAAACTTTAATGTGTTCTGCAAAGAAATAACTGACATCATGATTAAAAAGAAATCGATCGTATTTTGGGAAATAACAGTTTGAGTTTTACTATTTCATGAAGGGAGACTAGACTCCAAGACCAGGCAGAGTGGTGATATTCTGGTTAATGGATTCAAGAAAACCTTAGCATATGGAACCTCGGTAGGCCCAAATAAATATATGCATATTTTTATCATCTACTTTCTTGGTCTCATTTTTGATACGATAAAATGGGCAAATTAAACTATATGCATATATGTACGTAGGCTTATGTGACTCAAGACGACACACTCATTACAACACTTACTGTCCGAGAAAGCGTCTACTATTCCGCGCAGCTCCAGCTACCAGATTCCATGTCAAAAGCCGAGAAGAAGGAGAGAGCTGAAATTACCATAAGAGAAATGGGCCTGCAAGATTCCATGAACACCAGGATGGGAGGGTGGGGAGTTAAAGGATTGAGTGGAGGCCAAAAGAGACGAGTTAGCATCTGTATTGAAATCCTGACTCGTCCTAAGCTTCTCTTCCTTGACGAACCAACAAGCGGCCTTGATAGTGCTGCCGCATACTACGTTATGAGAAGAATCGCAAAACTTGATCAGCATGAAGAAAGGACCATTATCGCATCCATTCACCAGCCTAGCAGCGAAGTGTTCGAGCTTTTTGATAATCTCTGTCTTCTTTCTTCAGGAAAAACAGTTTATTTCGGGCACGCTAGCTCTGCGAAGGAAGTAAGCATAAACAATTTTTAATCCTTTTCTAATCGGTCAACGCAATTGTTTATTAGAACTCTCAGCTATCTCTAACTAATTTTAAATTTTACACAGTTTTTTGCTTTGAATGGCTTCCCTTGCCCCAGTTTCCAAAACCCATCGGATCACTTTCTGAGAACAATCAACAAAGATTTTGATGAGGTATATTCTTTATAGAACATGTTGCACTAATTTGTCATATCTAGATATGGGCTTCGTACCTATTATTTTATAGTGCCTGATTCGATGATCTTTATTGTAATTGAAAGGATATCGAACAAGGTTCTGGAAGGAAACCTACCGAGGAAGTGATTGATACCTTAACAGATTCATACAAGTCATCTACTTATTACCACGAAGTTAACAATGAAGTTGCTAAAATACACAAAAAGGTGCGTTATAACACAAAACTTATAGGTATTTAATTTATGTACAGATTGATCAACTTTTGCTAATAACTACGAACAAAAATTATCTCATGGCATTTTCTCAGGGAGATGGGACACTTGAGAAAGAAAAAAAGCATGCTAGTTTCTCTACTCAATGCCTTGTGCTCACAAAGAGATCTTTCATCAACATGCATCGTGATCTGGGCTACTATTGGTTGCGCCTCGGTATATACATAGCTTTGGCGCTAGGTATTGGAACAGTCTTCTATAATGTTGGCTCAAATTACAGCTCGATTCAGGTGAAACACTCGATTCATCATTCATCTATAACCGATACAACCGTATATATAATGATACGATCCGTAAAAATCATCCAATATTGTTTTTAATATATGTACGCAAATAAAACCATGCAGGCTAGAGGTTCGATGCTGATGTTTGTTGCCTCATTCTTAACGTTCATGGCCATCGGTGGATTCCCCTCATTTGTGGAGGACATGAAGGTATTCGAACGTGAAAGATTAAATGGACATTACTCAACTGGGTCTTTCGTTGTTGCCAACACGCTATCTTCAGCACCATACTTGTTGCTAGTATCCGTGATACCTGCGGCATTAGCATATTATCTAACAGGACTTCGTCACGGATTTGATCACTTTGCATACTTCACATCTGTACTGTTTGCTTGTATGCTGCTAGTTGAGAGCATAATGATGGTCGTCGCGAGTATTGTTCCAAATTACTTAATGGGAATCATAGTAGGTGCGGGGATCAATGGATTTTATATGTTAGGTGGCGGGTTCTTTCGATTACCCAATGATTTACCGGACCCTTTTTGGAAGTACCCAATGTTCTACATTGCATATCACAAATATGCGTATCAGGGACTGTACAAGAACGAGTTTGAAGGAGTAGCGTATGAATATGACGAAGGTGGGGTGCAGAAAATCATGAATGGAGAGTATATATTGAGAAACACATGGCAAGTTGAAATGAGTTACTCAAAGTGGGTCGATTTGGAGATCTTATTAGCGATGGTGGTAATTTTTAGGGTTTTGTTTTTGGTTGTAATAAAGATCGTTGAGAAGGTCAAACCTGGTTTAAGTGGTTTTAGGTTTCTTGTTCCCAAGAAGCAGATCAGTCAACTGACGGTAATTCCACTTGCGACACCTTCGCAATGAGTGGGTCGGTCTTAAGATTTGTGGGTCGTTGTATCTATCTCGATTTATTAGGATCAAATTTTATAATATAATCAATGCAAGTGAACCTTATTTTACCATGACGCGTACCGTTTCATAATGTATTGAAAACCGGACTAATGATCGAACGGTTTGACTAATTGATGATTAAACCGTCAGACGGTTAAAAATTCAGTCTTCTCTATGTGTGAATGAATGTGTGTAAAATATAGAAATATGAGGAAAATATAAAACAACAGTATCATAAAAAACCGGTATAAAATTATTATTCTTAAAGTTATTTATTACACGAACACGTCTACAAACATAAAGTAAAATATATAGCGTGATCTTAAATAAACTCCTTCATATAAATGGGTATGTGTATTGTACGGGTTAACCTTCATACACACGTGTCATAGTTTTTTTTTTTACCAATACCAATATATAACTACTTGCATATGTCATTGTTGGCGTCATCATTCCCCTCGTTGCTTCTCTCGTTATCATTTTCTGGTCAACTCTGATTGAGTCATCTTTTCAATTCTCACTCTAAACGTCATGTCATTAAAAATATGATATATATATATATATATATATATATATATAGAGTTAGTATTAAATGAAAATACTAATTATTGTACATATGTAAGACATAATCTGGGCCTTTAGATTGAAATAAAGGAGGGCTGAGATCACAATGGCATTTCTGTAAAAACACGTCCAAAATCAACCCGCGTGTTTTAATTGAGATCGTTGAAGGGCAAAACAGTCAAAAGAAAAAACAACCTGAAAAGGTAATGTTGCATGTATCACGGGCACGATCAAATCAAATCCCAACTTACAGAGGAGAATCACAAGCCTAAAAAACCCACAATCGGCGATCATTTCTAAAACCACCACATTCTCTCCAATTAGGGTACAACCGTTTACACATTTCTTCAAGCATACGAAGATTTCGAAGGCGAAAAAATGTCAAAAAGAAGAACTAGCCACCGATTGAAGGAGAATACACCATTGAAGTTTAAAAACACTATGGAGAATCCCATTACAGATGACGACCTGGATGATGACTTCGTAGAACCAGTTCCAGGTAATGTTTTCTTAAATTAGTTGTATTCCCACCAAAGTTTAGTTGTACGTAAGGTTATTCTTTGTTCAAAACAATAAAGTAGATGAACTATAAAACTAGGGTTTCTAGAAAATGGTAATGTGGTAAGTAATTTGCGAAAATTGAAAGTTATGAAGTTCGAGTAGAGTATATGTAAAAGGCATTTTACATTCTCTGAGAATTTTGAAGCATAGTCAACAGGGGTTTTCAATGTTGGCACAATGAGGGTCGGTAAAACATGGGTCATTCTCTTAGAATGTGAAAATTTGTTTGATAAAATAATGGTAACAATTAAAGTTTAACATTACATTCTCGTGGAATATTAAGTTAAAAATTGCATAATTTGGAACACCTGATTCTCATAGAATAGTATGACAGTATGTCAATGTTGCTACATTCTATGAGAATTTAAGAATGTAACAGAAATGTGAGAGGCATATGAAATACAATGTCTGGGAATGTAAGTAGTTAATTCCCAGATAATGTGAAATGGCATTAAAAATGAAATGCAATTTTAAATTACCAGTTAACCTGATTGAGAAATTAAAGAATATGCTCTGAGAAATATAAGAATATACGTATGCTATGAGAATTACATGAATTACTTATAATTCATGTAATTCTCAGAGCATATGTATGTACTTATAATTCTCAGAGCATATGGTTTTTAAATTTTCATCAAAAGTACGTTGTGAAAATATGATGACAGTCTATTACTTTGGTGTATTCTATGAGAATGAAAAAAAGAATTGGGATGCATATGAAATACATTCTCTGGGAATATAAGTAGTTACTTCCCAGATAATGTGAAATGCCATTAAAATATGAAATGCAATTTGAACGAAAAAGAATATGCTCTAAGAATTATAAGGATATACATATGCTCTGAGAATTGTCAGAGCAAATCTATATACTTATAATTCTCAGAGCATATGTTATCATGCATTAAATACAATGTAAATTAGTTTTTTAAATTCTCAGCTCAAGTACGTTGTTATAATAGGATGACAGTCTATTACTTTGCTATATTCTATGAGAATGTAATAAAGAATTGGGATGTAATAGGATGACAGTCTCTGGGAATGTAAGTACATTGTTATAATGTGAAATGCAATTAGAAAACGAAAATCAATTTGAAAGTAAATAATTCTCAGAGCATATGTTCTCATTCATTAAATATAATGTAATTTAGTTTTTGTAATCGTCAGCTATAGTACATTGTTATAATAGTTCCAGAATGTTTAGGCAAAGTTAATTGTTGTAAATGAAAAAGAATTCTCAGAGAATGAATATGCAGGAATTATTTACAGGACAATGTCTGAGCACATATTCTCAGAGAATGTTTAGGCAGGAATTATTTAATATCTGAGAATAATATCTGAGAATGTTTACTTAATTTCAGGGAAAAAATCATCATCAACAAAGACAAAAAAAGACAACATTCAAGAAGAGCCAAAAGTGATTGACATTTCTAGTTCAAAGCCCAAAAGAAAGAAGGAAACAAAAGAAAGTAAGCTAACAGACAAGGGGAAAAAAATTTTGAAAGAAAAAGAAAAACCGGGGAAAAAAAGGAAAAGTGAGGAACACAAAGAGAAGAAACAACAACAAAGGAAGAAAAAGAAGATAGAAGAAGATGACGATTCGGATAGAGAGATAGAAAAAGAGCATAGAAAGCTGAAAACAAGAATGACACCATTCAAATTTACAACAGCTATCAAGTCACTATCTACAATGCAGAAAGAGGCAGTAAAAACAATGGGTCTAGGTAGTTTATTAGAAATCGATCTAGGAGAGTTACCACCAATTTTAACATACTACCTATTAGACAACTACGACCCGTCATCAAATAGACTTGTGTTGGAAAATGGAGCACTGGAGATTACAAAAGACATAATTCATGACATTCTTGGAGTTCCAAAGGAAGGGGTAGATTTGAGCACATTACCATCTTGTGACCCGCAAGAGAAGCTGTTAACAGACTGGAAAGCACAATTCCCTGGAAAAAAATACTCCAACACAGCATATCTTGAGTTGATTACATCAACAAACATAGATAATCAACTATTTCGATTGAACTTCTTGTGTTTGTTTATCAACACATTTGTGGAGTCGATGCTGATGGGTACAAGCCTTATTAAACCACTTGAAAAGATTGTGTTACTGGATGACTATTCAAAGATTGATTGGTGCGAGTACATAATGCAAAGCCTGAAATCAAGAAAAGAACTTTGGAAAAGAGATGATCCTAACTCCTACTACACAGGCCCAATCAATGTGATTCTGGTATACATCATTCTCTATAACATTGTATCTCATGTATATCAATTAGATTATTCTAATAGAATACAATGTCAATGTGTCAATATGTTCATTCTCACAGAATACACAGTGATTGTGTTGATATTATTGTTAATACACATTTATATTCTAAGAGAATGAACAGATAGTTAATTAGCTAACCACTGTGTTTATGATAATAAAAATTAAAAGATTGATTGTGTATTCTATGAGAATAAACAATCGACAGATTGACATTAATAAATGAACATGTAAACATATGCACATATGTATTCTATGAGAATGATCAGATTAAAACATTTACTAAAAACTGTGTTTAAAAAATAAAATTAACATTTTTTTGTTTATAATATATTATTAACATTTATCTTAATCTATAATGCAGTTGACATATGTGTTTGCCATAAACACATCAGGAATTGTGATGTTGAGAAAAAGAACACCATTCATAAATCAAGTGACGACGTTCAAGTTAAAAGCAATTCAGAAGTATGAGTTGAAAAACAACAAACTGGGAAAGGGACAATTCATTCAAAGAGAAGTGAATGAAACTAGTACAGATGAATCTAATGAAATATATCAAGATGAAGAGGTAAAAATCAGTTAATGCTTATGTATGCTTAGAGAATATGCACATTCTCATAGAATAAGCTAACACATTCACTCATTCTCTAAGCATAACATGTACACACCTGAAGGGATATTAGTACACTCAGTCACATATAATATGAATTAAACATCCTATATGACAAATTGTGTTGTAACAAATTCAACATGTTTCATTTTTCCACACACAGGGGTTTCTTGCGGTAATTGGGAATTCGTATGTGACGATCTTGAACGAGAAGCATAGTATGGAGAAGATCATCACTCAGGGATTGTTGAAATTTCCCGACAGCCAACAATTAAAAGATTGGAAAAGAAAGATAAGGAAAGAGTTCAAAATAGAAGACGTGGAAGAAAATTCTGAGAAGAATGAAGACACTGGTTCAGACAGTGATGATGAGATTGATGGGATGGGCAAGGGAAAGGAACTTGTAGTTGTTCATGAACCAGACATTCTAAACAAGGTGTCACCAGAAAATAAAGAGACGGATGAGAATATTTCTGACCAAGACCCTTACACCACTCCAGTTGCCAACAAGAATGAAGGGTGGGAGCCTTCAGAGAATTTATCAGCCACCCAATTTTTCAACCAACCAGGGGTAATGGCGGAGGTTACAAATCTAATGGAAAAGGCAACAGGAACAAAAACAGTCCCAGAGACTAAGAAGAATGAAAAGGAAGATGCTAATGTGCCTTCCAAAGACGTAGATGAGGTGATGAAGGTAGGTAAAAAAGATAAACCAGAAACACAACATGTCGGGAAAAGTAAACGTACCCAAAAACCAGGACCTGCTTTGTGCTCCCCTTACCTAGAAAGATTAACCTCGTGCGAGAAGGTGAACGCAGAAGAGTTAAACTTGTACAAAGCAATTTTATCAACAAACAAAGATCAAGAGTAAGACACATAACTTTCATTAATATAACATATATTTTTTACAAATTTAATAACACATCTGTTTAATTTATACAGTGATTTCATTTGGGAGATGGATGATGTAGAACAACTAACAATTGGATATGCATCATATTTTCAAGTTGATGTGCCCATACATTGGGCAATTGTTGATTGTTGGGCTGCATATCTAAACAGCCTAGAAAAATTCAAATCTGCAGAGGCACCAGCACGCTTGTTCTTTCACACTCATATGATGGTAAGTAGTCAAATTAAAATGCAAAGTTAAATCCATATAACATCAAAATAAGAACATATAATTCTTGGAGAGTTGGCAATCATCAACTAGTTAACTGCTAACCAGTTGTTGTATGTCATTCTCAAAGAATACATATGTACATAATATGAAAGAACAAATCTTGGGCTGTGAATCAATAACTCATGCTCTAAGAATGAGTTCTTGATTGACAATTGTCAGAGTGGGGACTCAAAAAATCATGGTTTATGATTGGCACACATGTCATATCTGTGACAATCAATAAATCATTCTTATAGCATGAGTTATGGATGCGAAAACCATGGGTTGTCCATTCATGATTCTCAAATATGTATTGTCTGAGAATTAATGTATAAATAGCATTCTCAAAAAATAACTCTAATACAAATGTGTATAGACACCTGATGCTCTGTATAGCAAAAAAGGCAAAGTCTGGTAATAGTTTTTGATCTTCATTCTCAGAGAATATAGTTGTGAGACTGCTGGTTCATCAACTAATTCTTGGAGAATGTATATTGGTAATTGGGGAAATACTAATGTATGACATATATTTTGCAGTCTGACATGCTCTTAAATGAAACTAACCTTGAGTTTAATCGCTTGGGAGACTTCATAGAAATGATGAACATGTACATCCCACATTGGAAAGTCAAACCAAATTTGATAGATGTTGCATTGGTAAGAAAACCAAATCTCTATATATTTATTATGTAGTCATAAATTTTACAAAAATAACATGTTACAATTATGCTTTTGAAGGTTATTTTTCCAATTATTGATGGTGACAAGTATTACATGCTATCATTTGACTTAAAAGAAGGCAACTCTACTGTTATTGATCATATCAAGAGGAAAGGAACAATTGAGAGGATCTATGGGCCCGGACCTAGAATACTGGTATGATAGCAATATTAACTTAATTTTCGTTTAAGTTAGAAAACTCACAAGATGAATACTTTTAAATGCAGCAAAAATTTTTCTGTCACTGGTTAGCAAGTGTTTACCACCCTCAACATATAAAGTTAATGGAAGATGAACCTTCCATGATGAAAATGGAGTGGCAGGTGACTAAACCAGGACCAAATTGTGGTGTTTATTTGATGAGACACATGGAGAGCTTCAGAGGAGAGGTTGGAGGTAAATGGAAAACAGAACTTACTGGAAAACAAAGGGAAGACGCAAGCTGCATAGGAAGATTAAGGTACCGGTACATGTATAACCTGTTGACCAGTGACCACAACCTGTACAAGGATGAGGTTTTAACAATTGCAGCCGAATATGGAAAAATGGATGTGTACAAAAAAGCAAAACTTCTTGATGAAAAAAGGGAAATGACTAAAAAGAAAGTGGCTGATGAAGAATCCAAAGCTGCAAAAAAAGGAAAAGGGAAAAAGAAAGTTGGATAGAATGATGAGGAGGTTTTTAAGACAATGGTTTAGAATTTGGATGGATATTGTGGGTTATTTGGATTGTGTGTGTTAATGGTTATTTTGAGTCTATAAAACAATTAGTAGGATGTTTTAAATTCTGGTTTTTGATTAGTACAGTTTAATAGTAAATGTGTTTGTTTTATGTTTAACAACTTGAATCTGTATTCTCTTAGAATGGCATGAGATCAGTACATTAACTGGAACTGTCATCTGCAGACCCCCAAATAGTAAAGCGTATTCTATGAGAATGAAATAAACAAACAAAATATTTTTACTGCCATCTGTGATCAATAAAAAATTGTATAATGGTTCAATAATTCTTAGAGAATAATTTCATGGAAAGTTACATGAAAAACTGTGCTGCACCCCAACCACACAAACCTTTAACCTTTATCATATACAAACAAAGAACAGGGAATATATATAATGATCACATGCACTCAAAACTAAATCCACCTTCACACACGCCAAAAATTGATATGACAATACTATATTTTTTTTATATTTTTAATAAAATATTAAATTAAAATAAAAGAAAATTATATAAAAATTAGGCTATAAATAGAATCACATGTACACTTCTTTCCCACACCTCCTCCAGTCTAAAAAAATGACATTAACCATAGGAGATCGTGTTGAAGTCAAGGGAAAGGAGGCTGGCCTAATAGGGTCATTCTATGCAGGTACAATTTTGTCCCTGTCCCATGGAAGGTATGAAGTTCAATATGAGAGACTAATTAAAGACGATGGATCACCACTAGTTGAGGTGATTCCTAAAAAAAGGATAAGACCATACCCATTGGAGCTAGTGGCTGAATTCAAACTAGGGGAAATTGTTGATGCATGGTACAATGAAGGATGGTGGGTGGGCAGGTACATCCGATACGATAATGGTCGGTATATAATACAGTTTGACCGAGGGAATGAGTTGTATTCATTTCCTCGAAACAAACTCCGACTTCACCAAGAATGTTGTTTTGATGAGATAACAACTCAATGGATGTACTATAAACGTTGAGTGTTGAATGTGTAGCATTCTAATAAATTGTCGTTGCCTCTGTAGTATTAATGAATATGTATTACTATATTGTGAAATAAGAATGTGTTGTGTTGTTAAAGTTCATGTTAATGCATGATTCTCTAAGAATGGAATGTAATGGGTTATTAAAAAACAAATTCAAATATGTGTTAACAGTAAAAAAGACATCAACTGTAATATGTAGCATTCTCTGAGAATAATGGAAACAAATGTGGAACCCTGTTTACAGGAAACAGTAAAAGAAAATAACAAAATGATACCAATTCTCTGAGAATATTGGAAACAAAATTAGAACCCTGTTAACAGGAAACAGTAAAACGAAGCAACAAATTGATAACAATTCTATGAGAATGAAAAAAAAAAATTTTCTACAATGTTTTTGGTTTATCAGGACAATTTCTTTTGTCATGGTGAACCATTTTCTTGCAACAATGACACAATCTTTTTGGTTTAGCAGATGCTTCACCCAAAACTTCAGCTTTACTCTTCAGTCTTTTACCTCTTGAGCCACTTCCTTTATTTCTAATATCTGAAGGATTCTCAATTTCAACTTCATCAGGAAGTGAAACACCCAAAATCTTCTCGTACTCAGCTTTCCTACTCAAATCTCCATGATTAGACACACTTTGACAAAATGTAGCTTTAAGTTTCTTCAATTCTTCAAGGTACTCACATAGCTTCACAGAATCTTTACTTAACACATTGACACAATGATCAACAATGGAAAATATGTCAATGGCTGTCCGGTCAACATCGCCATCAGTGTGTAAAGTTTTGAACCGCCGCCTCAATAATTCCGAAGGAATAACACCTTTGCACCATCGCCTACATATATACCGGTTGGGAATTTCCTCATATTCACAATACTTCATAACACAAAATATGTGCCTGCATAACAACCCATACTGTTGAAACTTCATACACTCACATGACAAGAATTGATCCTTTTTTAAATGTTTGACCTGTCAAAAATTCAACCAAAAAAACAAATAAATAAAACATGAAAAATACATAATAAACTCATATGAAATCAATATAAGTTATCATACCTTATATGAAGAATCGTTATACAACGAATCATAGTGATATTCTTCAACAGTTGGGTTCTCATCTTCATTTAACACTTTCTTTAAAGTAACATTCTTCTTCTTCTCAAGGACATCGTAATTCTCAACATCTTCATCCAAGTTGAAGCTCCTAATCAAACAAGTATTCTGAGATTGACACAACTCCTCCTGCACTTGGTAAAATACTTTCCTTGTATACACCTTTGCAGCATGCCTTTCATACGGGAGACATGTGACCATTCTTGGATACTTTGAAGAAGTGTTAAAATCAGCCAAGTTTTGGTTGTGCCTTTGTCTCTCCATTGAAGAATCAAAAGTCATCATAAAATTCAAAAGATAAGACCCGGAAAGTGTAGAATTTTGAAAAGACCAATTTTGACTCTCAGAAAATGATGTTGTTCTCATTAAGCCAGACATAGGGACATCCCTAAAGAATGCTGGTATCCAACAACTACGAATACCGTACATCTTCTTTAACCACTTGTTGTCAGATAGTTTAAATTCATCAATCATCGCATGCCATCCATCTTCAAATTCTGAAGCATGTAACTTAGAATTCCAAATCAAAGAATTAAATCGATCCTTGAACTGTTTGTTATTGAAAACTTCTGCAGGGACCTGTAACAAATTCACTATATATCCTTAGTTAAGGCAATTAAAGCTTATAAATATGTCCTGCATTCTATGAGAATGACACATTCAAATCAAAGTGAATTAATCATTCTCAGAGAATGGCAGATCATATGTTAGCAAATGAAACCACCTGTAAAACACAACACCATAAAATACATTCTCTGAGAATGTCTCAGACACATCAAAGTGAAGAAATCATTCTCAGAGAATGGCAGAACATATGAATAATGAAACCACCTGTAAACACAACACCTTAACATACTGTTTTACAGTATTCTCTAAGAATGACATAAAGTATATATCATATGGTAACAATAAGATTTTTAGAAAACATCACCTTATATCCCAACTTTGTAGTTATATGCCACATACATAACCGATGATGCGACTCAGGAAAAACTTGTTCAATTGCTTTTTTCATAGCAGGATCTTGATCAGACAACAAAATGGTTGGATGTTTAGAAAACGATTTCCTAAAACATGTTAGTAACCATACATACGAATCCGTGTCCTCCCTACTAAGCAACCCGGCACCAAATGTGACACACTTTTTATGATTGTCTAACCCTGTAAATGGGACGAACACCATATTGTACCTATAAACAAAAAAAAAACACATCAGCACCACAATATTAAATATAATATTCTCAAAGAATTATAAACACATAAAAATATCAAATCACAACTTATGTAACCTGTTTGTATCAAAAGTCGCATCAAATGAAACTACATCACCAAACTCCCGATAATTGTATTTTGCAGTCTCATCAGCCCAAAACAGTGCATTCAATTGTTTCTCTTCAACCCTATATTCAAATGAAAAGTTTGGAGAATATTTTACTCTATCCTCCATCAAATTCACAATCATTTGAGAATCACTACCCGCAATGAAACAATTAAGGTTACGCATGTAATTCTTGTAATCAATCGCCAAACCGCCACGACTTGAACACCCACCTTGAATACCAGTCATTAATCTATATGCCTTTCCTCCTCCAACATTCTGTTTTGTCATGTTATAAACATAACTTTTCTGTGAAAAATCAAGTTCTCTACTAGCCCGTGATAAATGCATATTTGCTTTACTAATCAATCTATGGTTATGTCTCTCAACAAAGTCATGCACATAGTAACCTTGACCACCTGGTATGATCCTAAATACAATATGGGCCTTACATTCAGTTCTATGTAAATCTTTTCTTCTTTTAGTTTTCTTCATTTGAACATCCATAGTATCCACATTCCCAGTGTTTGGTTTGCCTTCCCGATTACATAATAAAGTACGAGATGTAACCACATCATAAGTCGTCTTCTTAATAGAACCTTTCCTTATATCAAAACCTGCTTGAAATGCATATTCCTTATACATTCCCACAGCAGCTTCTAATGAAGGATATTGAATTCCTCTTTGGGGCTTGATATGATCATCTATTCTTGGTATCCAGTATGGAGTCCCACCAGGAGAAACAAAATCATTACTAAAAACCGATTCTTCATCGTCTGAAAATTGTAACAACACAATGAAAACTACATTAAAATATACTCATTATCATTAAATAAAAAATAAACATTAAATTGAATCAAAATTGCTGCGTTATTGTCTGTTGTATATAATTTTCACTTACCAATTCTAGTAGAATGTAATCCCGTTTCAACATCCCCTGCAGCTATTGATACATTTTCACATTCCTCTGTTTCTGCATTGATTTCATATGGTTCCTTGCTACTTGTTTCGCCATGCTCCATCTGTTTCTCAAATAAACTTCCAAACAAATAAACATCCAACAAAAGATACATGTGTACAATACTTTTCCAACAATAACATCATTAAAACATTTAAAAACAAAAACACAATAAATTAAATACATATACTCTCTGATAATGAAATACAAATCAAATTAATACTAAAAAATATTATTATTCTTAATACATCTTATTCTTAACCAAAAACTACCAAACTAAACGGATCTAAAAGGACAATTCCTGCTATCATGATCAGCAATCTTATTACAATATTTGCAAAACCTCTTATAATGAGTTCTACAATCTTCCTTGTTGTAACCATCATCATCAAAATACAAGTCCCTTGCAATTTCCAATCCTACAATCATCAAAACGCATACACCTATCCAAAAAGCCATATAATCCTGAAAACCAACATTCGTTTAATACACTTATTAGTTACTTCTCATATAGTATCAACAAATCACTAAAACAATTACTCATTCTCAAAGAATAACATACAAAAGCATATATTACATCATTCTCGCAGAATTCACATAAACTATCACGTAAATACTTCATTCTCGTAGAATTCACATAAACTATCATGTATATACGTCATTCTCGTAGAATTATCTACATCTCCTGTATCGAAACTACACAATCCACTGATCTACGTAATTCTCATCAAAATTAAAACTTATTTGAATCAATTATATGAATCGCAATAGTCAAATATATGAATTAGCATCATTCGAAGAACATCATTATCGAAATAACGAAGATCGCAATCAAAAAACAAACCTGTGTCGAATTCAATTGATTCTCTACACAATGTTCACCTGCTACTGTCAATATATCCTCGCTTTGATCATACGACAACCACGAATTAAGAATTTATCAAGGAATCATTGATTCGCGAATCAATTTAGTTTTAGTATTGATTCAGTTATCGAATTTGAATTGATTGCAATCTAATTAGCGGTTACGTCCTATCTCATTAATTATTAATCTTATTTAATTAAAGAGATTTACGTTAAAATACCGATACTAACCTTTCACCAGGAAATAACGAGATTGGGTTATACGATCGCACAGTAATTACAATCCGCATTTGAACCTACATCTATATATATATATATATATATATATATTAATTAGGATACTTGCATTTATATAACTACTTGTATGTGTCATTGTTGGCGTCATCATTCCCCTCGTTGCTTCTCTCGTTATCACTTTTTGGTCAACACTGATTGAGTCATCTCTTCAATTCTCATTCTAAACTTTATATATATATATATATATATATATATATATATATATATATATATATATATATATATATATATATATATATATATATCTATGATACTATATAAAGCATATATAATTTACAACACTTTAAAGCACAAAGTCTTAATTTTTAAGACAGTACAAATCTATAATGCATATAAGTCTTTGCTTCTATTTAATTTAAATATTTAATCCAAAAATTTGAATTAAACTCTGTCAAAAAACAAGACCTTTAAGAAAGAGCTGTCATAAAGTAACCTATGTGCAGTGTAATGTCCTTTATATTCAATCGAGACCTTTAAATTATTTAGAAGAATCTAACCCATTCATTTAATACAGATCCATCTAACTTAAAAGGAACCAATCAGATTATAGGATTATCATTATAAAATACATCCACTCCCACCATTCTTTCATTCAAACATTTCTGAAACCTCCCCCATACATTTAATTTTTCCTCTATGTTGATGAACTGCAAGATCTGGTATCCCAAGAGTCACCGGCCTTTTTTGTCTTCATCTCTTCATTGTTTTTCATTTGAAACATTAGAGCTTGCATTTTTTGTATGAAATTCAGTCCTGTAATATTCCAAAAGCATACAATTTTGTCATTTATTTTGATTTTGTTATCAATCTCATGCATGAATGTTTTGGTATAGCATACAATTGTCATTTATTTTGATTTTGTTATCAATCTCATGCATGAATGTTTTGATTTATAATAATTATATTCTACTATGCAATAAATTTACTATTTATGAACATACAGAAAGGAGCAGGCATATTTGAATGCAACATTATCAAGTGCAATAAACTTGAGAATTCTCCATATTTATTTTTGTTTCAAAAACTATAAATATGTTTAAAGTCTAATAATTTAGAGATAACTAAAGGTCTAAAAACCTGATCCGGAGAATCTGAAACACGTTAAGGAAAATTAAATATACTGAGTACCATATCTAAAAAGAATCTAAAATCGTAATCAGACCCTCATGACCAGAATCTGACAGAAGCATCCAAAACCTACAAAAAATCCAAAATCGTAATCAGACCCTCTTGCAAGAACAAAACAGATCTCAATAAAAACAATATCTCTAAGGATTAGCAGATCTGAACAACGAAGAAGAATAACAAAGCAGATCTGATCTTTATATCTAGCCATTGCAAGACTGATGCGATTTTCTACATGCAATCAAATATACCAACAATGAATCGAATGATTATTAGATAGTAGTAACAAAACAAGTTAGACCAACACCCAGCTTCAAGTTCGAAATCGGAAACAAAATTGGCAAAACACATCAGAAATTCGACTTACGGGATATGAATGGGAACGGGAAATAGCGCTTGAAGCTGTGAACTTCAACTCGCCACTCAATGTCAGCTTCTCTGTGGTTTCTTAATAATCTCACTCGAACAGTCGATGGTTACACGACGAAAGACATGGAGACGACTGGAAATCGATCTTGGTTGCAGGTTACAGTCGGAAACAGATCCAACAATGGGGGTTAGGGCTGCAATCGGTAACGATTCTTTGTTTATTTCATTTTTTAGATCTGAAGGAGAAGAAGATGAAAGCAAACTTAGATCTGAAGGAGAAGAAGATGAAAGGTGGTGCTGATGGTCTGGCCGTGGTCTGCCGGAAGCGGAGCCGGTGGTCTTGACAGGATCGGTAAGAGGGGAGGCGTAGGCGTAGGGGAGCCGGTGGTCTTGATGGATGTTGATCGGTAAGAGAGGAGGCTGGAGGAGAAGATGAGAAGATGTCGGTGAAGCTTTAACCAGTCATCCGATCCAAAAAGCCATCTCCGATCGGAGAAGAAGAAGGAGGCGTGGAAGGGAGACTTGATCGGAGGTTTGGAGGCGTGGAAGGGAGGAATTCGGGAATTGTGACTATATTAGGGCTAAGACGGATGAGACTATATTAGGGTTAGGTTATAGTGAAAATATAAATTACATATTCAGTCCTTGTAATTAGAGCCGTGTTTGTGAAATACCAGATCTAAAGGGCGAATCTGTTTGGAAAGCATGTGCTATGCTAACTGTTAATACGCATGCCTGACTTTTTATGCAGCAAAGCATGGGCTCTTTCAGTTAAACAAAAAGGATTGGTGGAGTAACGAATTAGAAATTTAAGGGTCATCATGTAGAAAATAGTTTATATTAAGTGCCATACAAATACCATAAAATAGAATAAAAACTAAATGAAAATGAATATTATGCATGTGCATCTTCTCATGGCTAATTCATAGATCCGTCAATGGGATAACGTTTGGATTTTTATATTTTTATTTAAATTCATAATGAATAATGTATTTAGTATGTAAATACATAGTCGTGAGCGGTGAGCCTGTTTGTGACAGAAGACCTCGCTAACATCGAGTTCGTGCTTTTGATCGAGGATGTGGGATTGTGTGGGTTCTCCGATTTGCCGATTTACTTTACTCTTTTGATGATGCGATTTTGAACAAGGACAAGCTTTGTTTTTAAATTCATAATGAATAATATATTTTATAGGTTGCTTTGTTTTTCAATTAAATTGTCGTACCACATGATTTTTTAAGTTTGTTTGTTTTTTCTATTAATTTTCTAATGTGATTTGCGTATTTGTTTGTGTCGGTGTGTACATGTGACTTTGATATTCTTTTTTTAGTTTCTGATAGTTGTAATCCATCAATTTAAAATTATTTGATTTGGTCTTCTTTAGAAATTTATAACATATAATTAATACATGAGACATACATATTATTGCGTTAAATAAAAAAATATTATTGATCATTTTGCTTAAACTTATATAATCTTTATTAGGGATGAGAATCGGTCCGGACCCGGACCTAACCGGACCGAGAACTGAAGAATCGACAACCGATTTTATAGGAAACGAAGAACAGGGAACCGAACCGAATACCCCGGTTCCAGTTCCTACCGGTTTGGTTCCAGTTCGGTTATACAAGTGGTGTGCTATTAAGAAATGTGTTCGGTTTCGGACCCGGCCCGAACCAGACCGAGAACCGAAAACTAAAAACCTTAAACCTAAAACTAAAATCCTCTCACCTAAAAAGAAACTATCTGGTGACGAATTGTGTGTTCTTAGTAATATACCATGTTTTCGAAAGAAAATTATTCAACAAATAAAAATGTTTGCCAAAAGAAAACTATCAACCGCCCTAGGACAGAAAACTAATCGTTGAATCAAAACTATTTGCTAAAACAAAATGTTCATAGTCATGCAATTCCACTAATAATATTGTTCTTATCATTCTTGTAGTATTGTATTGATTAAGACGTTAGACTATTATCTGCTATCAATTAAGCCATGGATGTTTTCCTCTATTTTGTTATTGTTACCACATTTAATGGAAAATGATATTTCCGTATACATGTTATCTAAATATGATATGTATCCGAAAAAAATACAAATCGCTAAATGGAGACTAACCGCTATCGGAAAACTATACGTCAAAATGAACTATCGTCACCGCCGCTTTGCACAAGCATATAACTAGAAACTCTTTGCAGACAGGGAAACTAACCATTACAGATGTCAAACACCTAAACACACTTTATATCATGCCAACTAAAAGTATCGAATCTATCGCTAAAGTCACCACCAAATTCAGTTCATGTTCAAAATTTCATCATGACTTTGACTTTTTGTTGTAAAATGAGTACTTCAATGTTCCTTATCTTGGTAGCTATATGTGACTTTATAAAATTGTAGAACTTTATGTGCAAGTAAAGACCTTCTATTTGTGTTCTTATTTGCTTCAAAAGATTTGACAGGTTCGATTCAGTTAATGCTGAACTAAATTGCTTATTTCTAGAAGAAAAAAGTTACAAATATGACGTTTTTTAAGTTAAAAGCCTGAAGCCTTTTTTATACTTTTGGTATCAAAATCGAATTTTCACTTCCTGTATTTAGCCAAAAGTACATTGCTGTTTAACATAGTTCTGTGTATCTTTCTTGACTCTTTGTTTGTACTCGCCAGCCTCCCGCTGGTTCTTGTTTAATAAAATGTTGCCGTTAAAAAAAAAAAGTTAGTTACTTTTAACATATTTCAAAAATCTTATAAAAACGGTTCAACTCCTGCTAGATTGTAACGTTCCAAATTCCGCCTACCAATTTGATCGTTTTAGTGAATCATTGAACCGAATCGCGTGGTGCTCGCCCCTACCAATTCGTCGAAATGAAATTAATGTTCGCCACCGATAGTAATTAATCACCAAAAAGAAACTATTCTCCGCCGCCGCATTGCGCGGGTACGCAGCTAGTATATATATATATATATATATGTTCCGGTTTCGGTGAGGACTTTTTTTTCGGTGAGTACTTGTGAGAACACCTTAAAAACTTGAAAAAATAAAAAAAAAATACAAAACATAAAATAGAGAATAGTACTATATCATTATAAAAAAATTAAAAAAAAAAAAAATTTGTATCATTGAAAAACATAATGATCCAATTTTTCTGTTTTTATTTTGGATCATTATTTCATTATAAAAAAATAATTATCCAAAAGTTTTTTTTTTATTCTTTTTTTCTCTGATATAGTTCTATGATCCATTTTATTATTTATATTTTTGTTTTATTTTTTTTCAATTTTTTAAGGTGTCCTCGCAACTCCTCATTTTAAGAATAGTACTCACCCGACCCTGATTCTATATATATATATATATATATATATATATATATATATATATATATATATATATATATATATATATATATATATATATTAGGATACTCGCAAAATGCAACAGGCGATAATCAATTGCCCTTGGGCAGGTGGTGATTATTTAATTTCAGCTGACGATAAATATTTTCATTTGGATAGAAATAACCAAAAATTAATCACATCCTGCAATGTAGCTACGCATTTTTCAATGGAAGAATAATCAGCAACAACTACATGGCTTTGATCTTTTATTCGCACGTGTGCACGACAGGGGAGGTGGAGGAAAAGGCGGTTGTAATAACGATAATAATATTATTAGTAATAATACGAAATTATTTGACATTTAGTATGTATTATTTTTGGCAAAATGCCACTGTAGCCCTATAACGTTTCCTAAATTGGTTTAAAATGTCCCTATTTTTTCATGCTTTCTAGGAGCGTAAAGTTGAAGAAATAATGTTTAATAGACCACTCATGTGCATTTGACCGAGTAAACCGGTAATACCTCCACCAAATATTACTACCACGTGGTAGGCAAGGGGTTTTTGACTCGATCAGCATTATCTATTCCTCCCGTCAATCTTCATAGATGTCGACGGATCTGTAGAGACCGTCATCATAGTGTCTGGCTTCTTCTGGTAAAGTAGTTGCAAGGTCGAAGAATTTATCCGGCTTGAGGTTAGCATCTAATGTAATTTCTGAAAGGTAACCGTCGATTAACTTTCCGACGAATATCATCGACTGTGGCGTGTTCGAATTGAGATCTGATCTTCTTCTCCTAAATCGATTTACTCATAAATCGATTTACAGTCATCAGAATCAATGCAGTTTGATAGCAATGGAATCAATGCGAAAAATAGCTTTTTCTCCTAAATCGATTTACAGTCATTCGATCTTCTTCTCCTAATCGATTTACATCCGATCTTCTTCTCCTAAATCGATTTACAGTCCTGAGATTATCTTCACAGTACTCTTCCATCGTCTCCAAAAATTCTGAAGCACGACGGAGGGGAGCTAAAGAAACAGGATTCTCAAGTCGATATTTATGAACAAGTTTTGAAACATGAGATTATCTTCAAAGTACCTTGAAATTGCTAATTTGATTTTGATGTCTCGCTAATGTTGTATTGCCACATCTCTATTTGATTTAGCAAACCTTTAATTAGTCAATTCAATCTTGGAATCGCTATTCAACATCAGCATTTGAATCTGGTTATCGTTATTGATTTAATATGGTTTTGCAATCGGTTGATATTCAAACGTAGACCAACAAATTTTGAGTCGCCAATGAACTTCAAATATTCCAAAATTGTATTAGAGAAGTATGTTGGCACAAGCGATCATTAGTCTCGATAGGGGAATTCTATGATGACGAAGATGAGTTGCTTAAGTTTCGCAGCCATTTGACAAGCAAATATGGGCTACAGTGTTAGAATATGAAGAGGAAACCGACTTGTAAGGTTAAGTGGCTTTATTAGAAGGCAAAAACTTTCTTTATGTCCTCGGAAAGCAAGAAAAAATTGTTAAGAACCTTTTAAACCAACTTTGAAAACGTTATAGGGCTAAAGTGATATTTTGTTATTAAATTTTGCCATATAATAATGTGATGAAAAGTATAAGAAATAGAGTATGTGGTATCTAAATTGGGTTGGCGTTTAGTTTCTTTGTGCCACAAAAGTTTAGCAAAAATTGAAACGGTTGAACTTTTTGTCATATATATATATATATATATATATATATATATATATATATATATATATATATATATATATATATATATATATATATATATATATATATATATATATATAGATAGTTAGGATTTTTTGAGAACCACAAGTCCCCCGAGAACCCGAAAACTCCCAAACCGATATTTTTTTCAAAAAACCGACCACATAGGCCTCTAAATCGCTCAAATAGATGCCGGGTCGCTCAAAAAAATTTCCGAAAAAACGAAAATTTTTTTTTTTTTTTTAAATTTGCACATGTGCAAAAAAAAAAACTTTGCACATGTGCAAAGTTTTTTATACGTACACTTTTTTTGAAATTTTATTTTACAGAACGCCTTAAATATATGTTAGAAAGACATCCATAAAAAAAACTTGAAAAAAAATGTACGTATAAAAAAGTTTGCACATGTGCAAAGTTTTTTTTTTTTTTTTTTTTGCACATGTGCAAATTTTTTCAAAAAAAAAAAGTCGTTTTTTCGAAAAAAAAATTTCAGCGACCCGGCACCTATTTGAGCGTTTTAGAGGCCTATGTGGTCGGTTTTTTGAAAAAAATATCGGTTTGGGAGATATATGATTGATCTAAAAGGAGTTGGGAGTTCTCGGGTTCTCGGGAGACTTGTGGTTCTCAAAAGATCACAAGTCTATATATATATATATATATATATATATATATATATATATATATATATATATATATATATATATATATATATATATATATATATATATATATATATATATATATATATATATATATATTTGCAAATAGAGTATGTGAGGGTAATCTATTGTTCATTTCATTTGATTATTTCCGGACCAAAATATACTAAAGTCAGATGAAAGTACAATTGTTAATGTATGTTATACAAAATCCAAATAATCTTTTATTTGTAAATAGCATTTTTTATTTTTTTTATAGTAAACTTTTATATTTACGTTTTTTTCCCTCAACTAATTTCGAATTAATTGTTTTCATCCCTATTTATTATAAAGTTATATTATTAGTATTTTGTAAGTTGCGATTCTGGTCCCTTATTATATTTTAAAGTTACATTTTTCGTCTCTTATATAATTTTTTTGGTCGAGCTATGTTTTCCAATATACTAGGCTTCCGCAGCATCGCGCAAACGGTCCAAACCCTAGTTATTCAAAATTTACAAGAATTAATAAATAATCGGTAAATTTACTTGTGATTTTTAAATGTTTTCTTGTTATTCTCATTTGTAATTCTAATAATTTAGCATTTACTATCAGCTTGTTCGAAAAATATTGTTGCTATTGATTGTTCTTTTTTAAATTCTTATATTTCTTTCCTTTTAAATTGTATTATATTCATTCAATCATTTACCTTTTTTTTCTTTTTTCTTTATAGCAAGACTTTTAGGCCTTCCGGTGTGGGCTCTCAAAGTTCTCACTTTTTCCCTGCCACGTCAACTTCCAATCAACACCCCTCACTCCTTCATTCACCCTTAGAAATGGTCACTTCTCACTTCCCCTCACATTTGGTATAAGTGATTATGTACATTGTACAAGCTTTGGAACTTGTCAATGCATCTCGTCGCACGACGCCACAACCTTGCACGAGCTCAAAAGTGAGAGGTGCTCTCACTAGGAGGACGGTATAGCTCGCACCAAAAGTGCAAGCTCGCATTAGAGCTCGCAGGCACTCCTAAAGGCCTAATTGAGAAAAAAACAGCAAGGAGCTAGAAAAATAGGGTCAACGGAAGATTAAACCCACAAATCACAGGAGGACGGTATAGCTCGCACCTAAAGTGCAAGCTCGCATTAGAGCTCGTAGGCACTCCTAAAGGCCTAATTGAGAAAAAAACAGCAAGGAGCTATCTATACCTGTTAGAAGTATTATCATTACATTAATATTATATATGTGGTTAGAAGTATAGATATATTTGTGCTTTAAAAACGAATATTTAAACTTGTTGTAGGTGATCCGTTTTCTATAAAAAAAATTCAGAAATACCTTCAATATTTAATCAAATGGCAAAAGTTTTGACATATTCTTTTTAACTACTCTTTTTATTCAATTAGGTATGTCAGAAATAAATAATAGACCAAATAAACTCAATAACAAATTAATTAAACTTGGTCAGAGTTTTTGGGATTTTTGGTCCAACTTTGTATTGGATTTGCGCATTACGCCAGCACATTAGACCCAATCGCATGATTTGGCTTAAAATTGGTTGTAATTTTTCCATTAATAATGTTCTCCGACCAAACGGTGTTGGACCCATTCTACCCCTTTTGTTTAATTTTCACTTCTTCAAATTTTTATAGTACTATCGTTTTTTTAATCAACTTGAGTTGTAATAAACAATTTTCATGTATGAATTTTAAAATTTTATTTGTATTATTGCATTAAAATTTAGTAAAAGTATGCATAGTTGTATTATTGCATTCAATTTAAATAAAAATACTTTAAATAAAGTCAACTATGCATATCTTTAGTATCAAATATCCCTTTTATAAAAATATATATCAAAAGGCTCATTAACATTTTATTGACAAAGTGGTGCCTTTGTCCTAATAGAAAGTGGATTTGAAATAATTGTGAAAAAAAAAAAAACATTGTTACCTAAATATGAACATTTTAAAAAATAAATTACATTCTCAAGTCATTAACCCTATTTATTATTTTCACCAAAACATA
This sequence comes from Cichorium intybus, assembly GCA_023525715.1. Taxonomy (NCBI): domain Eukaryota; kingdom Viridiplantae; phylum Streptophyta; class Magnoliopsida; order Asterales; family Asteraceae; genus Cichorium; species Cichorium intybus. The sequence goes on along the minus strand of CM042012.1, from coordinate 110,875,105 downwards.
TTAAACAATATCTGATCATCCAACATTCCTTTCGAGATGTTATGAATTCAACCGTGAAACTAAATAGCTTTTCCATAGGTGCTTCATTTATATATTCTTTCAATAAAAACAATTAAATAGCCGAGTCAAATTATGTGTTTAATTGAAACACTTATTTTACGAGATTTAAAAACAAAAATCTGTTTACAGTTGTTTTCGTCTTTTCATGAATATACAAGTTACCAAATCAAATTACAATTGCCATTTGCAGTTCAATATGATTTCAGTGAATAATAACTAAGTTTGGATAATATTCTCAATTAATATACAATAAATTATACGATGAGAAGGGGTTGGTACGTTTCTCATAAAAAACCAATCACTTGGTATAATGTCTTATTTATGATCATCGTGTGATAATCAATTGTAAAAGTATATATTTTTAGAGAAATTTTATTTCAAAATTTCTTGACTTAGTAACTGTTAGATGCAAGTTAACTACCAAGGGTAGTTTAGTCTTTCTTATTGTTTGTGTCTGTTATTAATTAGATAACCCGTTAAATGTAGTTTAGTCTTTTGTATATGAGAGTCTGTTATTAGTTAGTTCGTTGCCTTTCATATATATATATATATATATATATATATATATATATATATATATATATATATATATATATATATATATATATATATATATATATATATATATATATATATATATATATATATATATATATATATATATATATATATTCAGTCATTCTTCTTAATCTAATGAGAACTCTAAATATTAAAATTCATCTGTATGTTCTTCTTTCATCTTAATTGCAACATGGTTTTTTAAAAATCCGGTTACCTTTGTGCACCTCTACATTGACATAAAAAATAAAACTATAAAATGGCCTCTACGTCAACCAGTGTTGCAAAAGACGCTAGGCGTTCCCAAGTCGGTGGGCTAGCGAGTAGCGATTACTCGGCTAGGCGGGGAGTATTCGGACAAGTACTCGGATAACGTAAATTATAAAGAACTTAATTTTGGGTAAATTATATATATGACAAATATTATAAGTTAATTAAATTTATAACAAAATAGATGAATATTAATAACAAGGACACATGTTTAAATATTTAAGTGTTACTGAAATTGATTATACTGAAATTAATTCCTGATAACGGCTGCTTGAAATCGGTCCTTGAGATGAAGCCATTCGAGAAATAGAGATGAGGGAAAGTGACTAGAATCCATACTTGTCATACCCTCGTCGTTGGTTTGGAGAAAATGTTGTCGGAGAATTAACGTCGGCGATTATCGGAAATCGCAGATTGCAAATCGAGAGAGAGAGAGAGACCAGGGGAGGCGGGAGTGTTTTTGGAGATGAAAAGTTGAAATTGTAAAGACTTGGACGAATTTTCGTAATTGGGGGTTTATTTTCATTTTTTTTTCAATCAACAAACCGTGTATAAGGTTTGATCGAGGAATTCCGAGTAATAGCTAGTCCGATTTATTAGACCGATTCTTAAAAATCGTCAAGGTACCTAGCCGAGTCCCAATACTCGGCCGAGTTTTGCAACACTGACGTCAATAATTGGACTGCTTGTTTGGTTTGTTAGCCTTATTTCGCCCTGACTTAGGCCCATCTTTTGCATATACAAAAGTACAAAACATCTATTTTGACGCCTTGAAATTTCCTTTTTTGATGGCTACTGAAATATGAATCGGGTTTATCATTAGCTCAGATAGAGGTAGCTATCCACCAGCCAGGCCCTATAGCGCTTAGAGATTTAATGGTCAAATAAAAGTCTAGAACACCGTATTACTAAACTTACGAATTGAAAATACGACAGATTGGTTGTCTCTTGATGTTTTTTTAGTTTTTCGATTATAATATGTTTTTTAATTGTCGGGCAGTGAATGTATGGAATATTCATTCCCGTTTTATACCAATAATCATAGATCGATCGTTGTTCGTCCTACAAAGACTGTAATTTGCTTTTATTTTGGAAGAAATCGATAAGGTTATGTGTACACTCTCCATTTCTATAATTTCTTCTTTATTTGTACTATATATGATAAAAACATGAAAATCACACATCTTATTTGTGTTTGGTGATCTTGTTACTCGATTTGACAGTCACAAACTGTTTGTCATCTTTGGTGCAAATAATGAGGTAAACAATTTTTGGTTCTATGATATATTTATGATTGCATATATACATCTAAAAAGTAGTAGAGGAGAATTTTCAAGTCTATTTATATGAAATGATTAAACGAACAAACCAACTTCTCTTAATTTCTTTGACACCACCTCCAAGATAACAACACCTTCTTTATTTGAATAATAATGCAATAAATTATTACTCTTAATATCAATTTTCAATGGGTTTCTAGAAGAAAGGGGTGGGGTGGGGGGGTTTTGAAATTTTGGACGGGGTGGTTTTTATTGGCCAATCAATAGATGCCAGTTGGATCTTCTCTTGTGCGACACATGTTCTTCTATCACAGTATCTTCGTTGTCATGGGGGTAGGGGGAAACGAGTCGTCCAGGCTGCCACGTTCCCGCTTCCTTTTGACGTGTTACTCCCATCCTTTGATCTATGTCTCTCTCTTTCTCTCTCTCCACTCAAACGTTTTCTCCATCCCCTCCTAAGTTCGATCATATACATCAATAGATCACTGCAGCGGTTTCCACCACCACCCTAGACACCATCGCACACCTGCTATGCCTTCTACGCCATCAACACCGCCTCGGCTTGCCCTCACTTCTTGGTGAGTTTTTACCCACAACTCACGCTGGCTTCATGATTCTTCCAATATCATTTAATTGATTAATCTAATCTCTATTTTTTGTCCTGCGATACCGGAGAACGAACCCTCAGAAATTTATGATAGATGTTCAACAACCGATAGAAGAGAAAGGTCGAGATCTATAGTCACTACTTAGGTTCCGTCGACGATCGGAACCGAGATATTTGAATTAACGCCGAATTTAAGACTGGCGAAAGTGAAAAAGAAAGCCGGCGACCAAGGGGAATACGATGAATTTTTTGATCGTCAACTCCTGCCCGGATTGCGAACTCTGATGTTGCCGGAGCCTTTATCAGGTGAACCTTCATGCTATTTGAAGCTCCGATGGCATCACCTTGGTACACCAATCTTGATTTTTTTATTTTAGTTACTTCCAATTTTGGTTATTCAGATTTTGGTCTTCAAATTTCTCCTTCTCGATTTACGTTTTCCTACGGCAAAGCGTCAAAAGGGGTTGATTCCTTGTGGGAAGAAAACCGATTTTGGGTATTTTAAATTTTTGGACCGGAGGTATTCGACTGGGAAATTGTTGGGGCATGGTCAATTTGGGTATACGTATGTTGCTGTTGATAACTCGAATCCTGTTGCTGTAAAGAAAATCGATAAAAATAAGGTAATCTCTTCCTGATTTTACGTGAGTTTAATTCCGTTTTATAGCTTCTTCTGCGTTCGATTCCAACCTGCAATTGAACCGAAATTAACCGATGCTCAAAATTGCTAAAACATCATATAATATTCCCTAATTTTGTTTACAACTTTTCTACTGTCGAAGCATGCAAGACAAACAAAGAACATAATCCGAGAGAAAACAGGTTTGAATAATCTTGAATTCTAAAAAAGAAATTAATGGTTATTCAATTTTGATGCTTTCGAAACCGATAAAGAAGAGCAATTTTAGTGTAAAGAATTGAATGATCCAACTACCTTCGAGTTCTTTCAACTTCTTTCTCTTCTATAAAATCATAAAGAAAATTTCCTTTATTTATGAATCATTGATGGAATCATCAATCAAATCATACATGAAAATATAGTGGGAATGATTGTAGGACCAGGATTCCATTTGATTCGAGGTTCCCCTGCTTTAAATGTTCTGCGCTTTCCAGGTTACAACGCTGAGACTGAGACTAATACACTCCAACGTAAGTTCCAGTTACATCTTGCAACTTCTAATTAATATTTATTCTAATCCCCTAACTTTGTTTTATGAATTTTGTACGTATAAGTTATAGATTTTAAAACTATTGTTCTAAGTTCTCATTATTTGCTGTTTTACTTATGTTTATATTTCAACAAATATAAACTTGAAAGATTTAACACAATTATCATTAAACATTTGAATTGGGTTTAATCATATACAAGGAGCATTTATATATCGATATCCATGTTGTTTTATGGTTTAATCTTCTCCAGCTGTCCAGGGACTAGACGGCTCTCGGTTCTTGAGCACCATTGGACCAAAACTGAAAAAAGTTTCAATCTTGGACTAAACACAGTAAAATCAGAAAGCACAGGGACCATTTTTGTAATTTATTCTAATGTTTATTATTGGAAATTCTTCGGATATCTAATTTTCTGCTTCTTTGGTAAAATTTCAGAGCTGGAATAGTCATATCTGAGACTTGGGAAGATGGTCAAGCCATTAAGGATCTTAATGCTCACCTGGTGGTTTCTATACTCTTATTTGATGTTTATTTTATTTATAATTAATCATTTTTTCATTATGTTAATAATATCATCTAAAAGAGAACACAAAAGCCAAGCTTTCGAGGAGTAATTAAATATAATATCCTTGAAAAATATTATTGCTAAATGAATATATAACTTAATTGTCATTCTTTTTACATTAATAAAAAAGGAAAAAAGAAAAATAGCATCCCTGAAATGCAAATTACTTACAATTAATTTTGTGATTTCTAGAGGCGTTTGTTAGAATTGAGGGAGTCTGTTGAGAGGCAAAGGAAGTCACTGAAGAAAGAACAGCCTGGTAAATGTCTATCTATTCATTATTATTATTTTATTAAGTCAGTAAAATGAATTTCATTAATCTGATTTTCCAATTTGTTATTATTGCATGCATTTTTTTTATCTCTCTCCTAATAGGAACAGAGTTTAGGAAGCGGTTGAATGCAAGAAATAGCAATGTACTTTCGTTAGTTTGTTTTTTTTATTGTGTCCTACTTTTTTTTTTCTTCCTTACATCCAAATACAAAGAAAGTTTGACTACTATAATTGAGTAGATTTTAAAAAGTACAATGTATTAATAAGAAAATTGTAGAAGGTACAATGCGTTCATAAGAGAAAAATTCAAAGTACATTGCTCTAATAGAAAAATGGAAGTAGGATACAAATAATTAAAAAATGAAGTAACATATTAGATACCATAATAAACAAATAAATGAAAGTACTTTAATATTGGCGTGTATTGCGTTTAGAAAGAAGTAACTTGACTAACATTGCCATGGTAAACAAAAGTACATTGCTATTTCTTGCATTTAACCAATTTAGATTTTAATAATTTATATTCTAACCAAATTTAAAGCCATTCATCTTTACTTGAAGATAAAGGTGAAGGGACCGAAACCGAGTCAGGAGCTCCTGAAGAAGACATTATCATCCAGGATGAAATTTACAATTCCCGACTAGCAAGCATCAAACGTGTATATGCTTTTGGGATTCTAACAGGTTAACCTCATGGTTTTTCTCCGTTATTTTGGGAAGGTGCTTAGTTTCATACTTCTTTCATGGATGTATGCCTATTACTGCTTTGAGTAAGTGGTGATGACTTGGCTTTTATTTTATATTTCGTTTGTTAATTTATGTTCACATTTTTAACTTTTTACAGGTACAAATGGAACTTCTCCGGTCTAGCCTTCGATAAAAAGCTTGAATTCTTTCGGTCCAACTGGGCATTCTTTCTTGGTTTTGGTGATTTTCTTTTTCATTTATTCTTTTGAGGAAAAAATATATAAAACCACTTATACATCTCAATCGATTACAATAAACATAATGATTAGATGTCTAACAGTAAATTTATTAAACCCATCAACCCCTTTCCATTAATAACAAAAATGCTAAAAAAACCCCATCACGCCCGTGCGGAGCACGAGGCAGCTACTAGGAAATAAATATTAGAGTAAATTAAGAGCATTCAATTCCTCTGAAATTTTACCAAAGGTGGCCGATGGTCCCTGAAATTTTATTGTTCCCTTTTTCTCTTCAGAGGAAATAAAGATTAGAGTAAATTAAGAGCATCCAATTCCTCTGAAATTTTATTCTAATCTTTATTGTTGGTACCATGAGGTGGCAGATGGGGGGAGGGAATTGAAGGGCGTCAAAGTTACCTGGTAAGTATTTCTATCATGATTTTAGCATTTTTACAGACACTAACACTGGATAAAGCTAAATCAATGGTGATGGTCAGACTAATAGGGAGAATATTTGACTTTAAGAGCATTCAACAAATGACGGAGTAAGAAGCTCTCTTTGTGTCTGAGCCAATCTCCAATAAACCTTAATCAAGCGTCGTCTTCCTGTAAGTTATTTGCCCTCTCTTTAATTATTCTTTGAAAAAGATTTCACTTTTTTTAAAAAAACTAACCACAACAGATGGTTTATAGAACACCTAATTTGTAGAATTTTTTTTATAGCAACCTACTTTAAAGAAATGGATTATTTAGGAACCTACTTTGTACAGACCGGTTATTTAAGCAAAAAAAATAAATAAATAAAAAATAAACATCTAACCTGTACATGGGGTACTTTTAACAAACCTACTTTGTCCATGTACTTTTAACAAACCTACTTTGTATAACCTGGTTTTTTTAGCAAACCTACTTTGTACAAACCTGTTATTTTAGCAACCTACTTTGTACAAACATGTTATTTTAGCAAAAAAAAATTTAGAAATCTAACCTGTAGAGGGGGGACTTTTAGTAAACCTACTTTGTACAAACCGGTTATTTTAGCAACCTACTTTGTACAAATGTACAAACTGGTTTTTTCACTAACTTACTCTGTAAAAAATGTTTTTTTATAACAACCTACTTTAAAAACTCAGGTTATTTACCTTTTTAATTTTGAATCTGTTGCTACTATGGTGTTCACCCGATACATCTTTCTCCAGGTCCTGCTTCTATAATTGCTCCAATTCTGCCACCTACTCCTCCTGCCTTCAGTTTCCTGTTTTAGGCTATTTATTGACCGTCGTGCTGATGCCTACTCAATTTACTGCATCCGCGCCTCAAAATTCCAAAATAAATATAAAAAACATGTGCAACAGCCACCGAAAAGGTAGGAAATCGAATCGTCAATGCTATTTCCTTTGTAAACAATGGTTGAAGAATGAGGATTAGTTCGGCCAACGCTCAATATCCAACCTTAAGGTCTCAGCCGTCAAAAACGATCCAAAAAGTTTTCACATCGCATTTCAATTAGGTAGGTCAAATACGGTTTCTGATTTTTATCTATTTTTCGTTGTTGCATCTCAATTTGGATTTATATATTACTTAGAAATTAGGTTTAACTTTGGTTTGTTTTACATAAACATTTCTATTTTAAATATATTTGATATGTTATAAAATTAGGAAGTTTATTGAATATATTGGCAGTCGTTCATTTGTTTAGAAGTTGGATTTCTGAAATTTGGAGAGTGTAATCATAGATTCTTAATTTTTCATAGCCAAAACACAATGACCATATGATTCCTCAATATTTGAATTCTCAATTTTTTATGTATGTATGTTTGTACTTTGTTTTCATAGCTCCCTTTTGTGATTTCCTAATTCTAAACATCTACCCCAAGTCTACAATTTGCCCAGTTTTTTTCTTTTTGTCTTTTCTAATTTGTGTTGTAGGGGTAACTTATTACCTCCTTGCAACTATGAGAGTTAAAGTATGAAGTTAATTTTCAGTTAAAAATATGAATCCCACAACCAAACTAATTGATTTAAGTTAAATGAATAGTCTTAGCCTGCTTGGTTTGGGTCTCGAAGAAAAAAAAATTCAAAGATGTCATGGTTTAATGCTTCTGATCAAGATGTTCTGATGGGTATGTTTATGACCCGTGCGGAGCACGGGAGAAAACTAGTTATAATCAATCCTACGCACTTCAAGTCCTCACAAATATTTGATGAATGTATTCAAGAAAAATAAATAAGAACCCTTCATGCAAAAATAATATATATTTACTATTGCCATATTCTACAAGTCGTCAACTGACTTATTCAAGAAAAAACCAAACAATTAAAGTGTTCAACAATGTTACTTAAAAGTTTAATTTAACCAAGATAATTTACTTTCAGGTTCCTTTGCATTTCCTTGTATAGAAAAATGAAGAAACAATTTTGGACTTTTAACTCTCTTGCATGATTCTAATATTATAAATTATAAAAAAACAAAAAAACTAAAAATTGATGAACAAAACGATGTATTGAAGATGAGAAGAAGCATCGGCAAGTGAGATTTCACCAAACAATTGGTGGGCATATTAAGAAAACTCACTTTAAAAGAGTGTTTTAAGATTTTTATTTTGACCTCAATGCCATTTGCACATCACAAGTGACACAAGTGCAGCAATGGTCAAGTCAAGTCTAATAACAATTAACTAGTTGAGTATAAATATTGAAAAGAAAAATAGATAAAAAAAAACATGATAAAATGGTGTTGACCATGTTGCATAAAGTCCGGTTTTCTTTCACGACCTTATGGTATCCATTGGTAGCCACCGATTAGATACATCTACTTATTTGTCTTTCTGAAACAACCGACGTAAACACAAATTTGTAAGGGGACACGGAGTAGCCTTCGGGTTCATGCAGGCTCGATCAAAGGTGGGTGTGGTACCGCCGGTATCTCCGGTACCGCTGCCCCGTGGGTTCGGTACCGAGCGGGTTCGTGTGTATCGGGTTCATTTGGGTGATGGTGAAACCGGACAATCTTTCAACTTTGTAAAAAAAAAAATTAATCCAATCAAAATAAATTTTTACCCACTCCTATAAATACCCCTCTTTACCCATTTAAAAATCACATCACTCTCTCAACCTTTCACATCATTCTTTACTTTCTCTCTAACATTTCTCTCTAGTTTTGTAAGAAATGGTAGCCTACAGAAATAGGAGGCTTCCCCCTTTTTCCAGAATATAAGAGGTGGCTTTGACAAAAGCCTGGGTCGCCACCACCGAAGAAACAAATACGACATCCTTCCGCTCATTCTGGTTTCGTGTGGAGGAAGAGTTTCACACGAATATGGGCACGGTTCATTATCGGAATAGGCATATGCTTAACTCTAAACGGAAAGTTTTGAATCGAAAATTGGTACAATTTAACCAAATTTACGTAAACTTATCTTTCAACCGACTAGACTGGACGACCGACGATCAGGTCGTGGAACAAGCCCTACAACAGTATCTGGTGACACACAACAGAGAGTTATGCACATAGAATCGTGGCATGTTATGAGAGAGCATCCTCGTTTTTTTTAGTTTCTAGTAATTAGGATTTAATTTGTCGTAATTGGGATTTAATTTGTCGTAATTAGGATTTAATTTCCCGTATTTAGGATTTAATTTATTGTATTTAGGTTATTTTATTTGTAATGGTGTGTTCTTTTAATTAAATGTTATGTCACTTTTTAATTTTATTTAAATCGTTTTTATTTTATTTGAAATATTAAAATAAATGTTATATGACTTTTTTTTAATAATTAATTAATTTATAAATTGAAAATCTGATGTGGCATTGTGGGTTCAGTGGTACTGCTTCTATGGGTGAAAGATGGGGAAAGATAGAAGTGAGAGGATAGAGAAAAGCTGACATGACGCGTGAGTTCAGTAGGATGGGAGGGAACTACTCCCCCACCCTAATGTTAATAATGAAGAACAAAGTTTATGAACATTGAAGAGATTTAGAATACCCCCGTTTTGTTTCAAATAACTTTGTAATTATAATTGCAGGTTCGCAAACAGTCGCAGACCTTAGTGGTAGCATGGGATAGCACGGGCTACGCCTGAAATTTTCCCGAGTATTAGCAAAAATTTCAATTTTTTTTTGTTATATAGGTGCAAACCCCGGAAAAAAATTGTTTTACCCTAAATTATTTAATCTAAAATTAAATATTCAAACTAAAGATTAATTGAAAAAAATAATCATTTAATAGTTCAAATTGATTAAGCCTAAATACTCAATACTTCGTTAAAATAGCCTAAATCGGATTTTGGTAATTGAGCCTTTGCAATTGGATTTGAGTCACTAATTAAACTAGTCGGGAAACGGAAAAAATCAAGCCCCGATGAGGCGATGACCGATTCCATTATTTCAAGCGATGCGTCATTGATTTGTGAACCATGAAGGGCTAAACAGCTCCTCCGACCTGTTGTTGTCCGCCGACGACTAAATGATTCTTTTGATTGTTTACATACATTTTACTTGTTTTGATAGTGTATTATTTACACTTTATACTTTACTTGTTTACTTGTTTAATGCCTAAAACCGATCCCTAGGTTAGTTTAATTAGCGATATAGAGTTAGTTTAATACTTTAATGTAAATATGTACTAATATTAGTTTAATGTTTAGGGTTAGTTTAATGTTAGTTTAATGACTAGGGTTAGTCTAATTTGGCATTTTGTTTGATGTTAGTTGTTGATTGTTGTTTAATGTCATTTTGTTTAATGTTTTGTCTTTCACGGTTGTTGAGGTAGTGACGGGTGTACTTTATCAAATCATAATGAAGTAAAGGGTATTTTGGCATATTTCAAGACACTTGATTTCGTGTTTTCTTTATACTTGATGTCGGAAATTCTAGGCCTCATAGAAATCGTGCCAAAAGAAATCGTGTCAAACATCTTCAAATAAAAGACCAAGATATTTTGGAAGCGAACTAATTGGTAAAAAAGACAAAGGAAGCATTGCTAGCTTTAAGAAATGATGGGTTTCCATAAATTTTGAAGAAAGTATGTTCTTTTTATCAAAAACATAATATAGCAATTGTGGAAATGTCGGAAAATTTTATTACTTCAACAAACCGTACGACTAATATTACTAATCAACATCAAATTATGATTTTTAACACGGTTTTGGATATGCAAATTGAAGAAATTGGGGATCGATTTAGTGAAGTAAGCACCGAATTTATAGAAAACATGGCGGCTTTGAGTACTTGTGATTCATTTTCTAGGTTTGATAAATAAAAATTGTTGAAGTTAAGTGAGACATACCAAAATGATTTTAATGCATCAGAACGGGTTCATCTTAGTAGTGAACTTGATATATGCTATCACTCTTTGCTACGTTTTGATGAAAATTTTGCTCAATTTAAAGGAATTACGGACCTTTTATCGTTTGATGGTGAAAACTGGGAAACTTTGTTCTTTTCATTTGGTCTATAGGTTATTAAAGCTAACTTTGGTTTTTACCATTGCAACTGCAACTGTTTGAAGATGTTTTTCCGCAATGAAACACGTGAAGACCAATTTACGTAATAGAATGATTGACGATTTTTTGAATGATGCTTTGATTTGTAGTGTAGAAACGGAATCACTTATGGATATTAAAACAGAAAATGTGATAAGTCGTTTCTGAAAAATGAAAGATCGGAGAGGTCATCTTTAGAACGTAATTTGTACATTAGTTTGACACTTTGTCATTTTATCATATTTAATGAAATTTTAACTTCTAATTTTTATCTTATTATAAAATATGCGGAAAAAATTGTGCTACCCCTGAACTTTTGGTTTGGGTCCGCCACTGTTTGTAAACTCTACCACTTGAAACATTTTTATGAAAAAAGACTAAAAGGAAATAATACCAGTATGTTATTTTCTTGTACACGACACACTTGCAAACGATTACAATTTCTTTTGCCATTCCACTTATGAAATCGTTCAAAGAAACCTACAAACACATATACACACATATTTGTGCATATGACATTGTTCAAAGAACCCTTTATAGAAAACTCCAATGTGGATTAGAATTCCTTGATTTTAAGGGGTGTAACTTATGTGACCCCTTTCAGAAAATTTGGAATTCTCACCCGGGTTCACTTGATTTATTTGATAAATCACCTCTTTTTCCTTTCAATTGAGTGACCTCACAACCACAAACAACATCAGGTGAAGAATTTTCCTTGTGATTTAGCATGATTAATCAAATTAGCTACAAGGAAGAGTGATTATGATGTTATCTTTTGTGAAAAGTATATAGAATAAAAGAAATTGAAGGTAAAAGGAAAGAGTAATTCTTCTTGTTCATCAGTTTCATAGGTGTTTCCCTTTGAATTTTTTAGGGTGCGTTTAATTACAAAAAATTGTTTTCTGTTTTCCATTTTTCATTTTCGGAAAAATGAAATGAGTTGTCATTTTCAGTTTTCAATTGAAAATTTTAAAAATATGTTTGGTTAAAACCGATTCAATTTTCATTTTCAATCATTGAAAAATAAAAAAAAACATGTTTAATTATGTATTTTTATCAATTTTCATTTTCCAAATTTTGTTATTTCAAATAACACACAAACATACACATCCCATCAACCCACCCCCTCCTATCGGTGGGTGGTGGGGTATGGGTGAGGGTAGGGGTAAGGGTGGTGGGTAGGGTGGAGGTAGGTGTGGGTGGGGTGTAGTGGGCGTAACACCCCTCATTAAGGGTTATTATAAAAACATCATTTTTAAACCCTCATGTTCTTATGAAGGTTTAGAAGTCATCTCATGTGGGAATTTGGTCCCAAAATTCCTTAATGCAGATAAGTTTGCATTCAAACGCCATTTAAAAAAAATCCATTGAGTTATACTTTAAACTCATTTCAGAGTTTAGCTTTTGCAGAAAACCCTACGGTCCCTAAAAATATTTTGGCTTGTTTCAAAAGAGCGAGGTGGTTACAGTCCGAATACCATTACATAGTTTAAATGAAACCATACAACACGTGGCCTTCCAAAATTCCAAGCTCTACATAAGTCATTATTAATTATCAACCTGAGTACATCTCAAAATAAGTTAGGCAATGGGAATGACTAGTGACTCCATAGGGAGTCAACTCATTGAGAGTATGCAATGTCAATCACCGTACTCGAGTCAAAACACCCAAAATCATCATTTTAAAATACTCATCCGTCAAATTAAAACAACATTTCATCATAAAAATGGTAAGTCATATGTATGATGATTGCATATACAACTAACCCACAACTAAGTCCATCTCACCATGAAAGTACAACATACCCTTCGGGTGGTTTTGAAGGTGCAACATACCCTTCCATCATAACTAGGAGCTTGCAAATTAGCACATAAGCCCCATATGTGGGGTAGCTAGCATCAACACGTGCAAGTGGTGAACATCTAGAAATCTAACCATACATCATTCGTCATTCGTTATTAGTCAAGTTTCATATGGATACGAGTGACCATCTCAGATTCTCATCCTAAAATGCAAATGCAATGCAGAAGTAGCTAACAATTCTAGTTTCAAAACATTATTTCATCTTCTTTAGATTGGAAATCATACTCCTAACACCTTTAGTTTTAAAACACATTTTCATCATCATTAATTCAAAATCATCTTAAGTACATCATAATGATATTTTCATGAATACACACATATACTTATAGTATAGCACATAGTATATTAATTGAATGCATTAACATTTTTGTTAAAAATAAGACACACCAAAATAAATTTTAGAGACATGTACTAGACAGGGGCGGATGCAATAAGCACTCTATGGGGGGAGATGCCCCCACTGGCAAAAAAAATATTTACATTAATAAGCAACAAATTTTCATCCATATTCTTGTAAATATAAGTGGTGCCCTCAACTATAATTCCAAAAATTAATGGTGCCCCCAATAAATCACTGGTACTAGAGTAAAATCGCCTTTAACATCAACCGAAAAATCAACAATAACCTCTATAATATTGTCGTGTTTGAAAAGGTCCAATCTTAAATATTGTCTCCTCATCCCACAATTTCCTATGAGACCGATTGCATAACATAAATATGTAGTCTAAGTAATGACTTATTACTTATTTTGCTACTTTAACGGCCCCACTTATTATGATTAAAATCATTGATCAACCAGATCAAAGGTAAACTGATACTTCATTATTTTATTTATTTGTAATAGAATTATCCCACTAAATAATTTCAACATAATGATTACTAATTTCGTAGAACCCTTGGTTCAATCGGTTTTATTTAATTCAAAAGGAGTCTTGAATTATCTTTCTTTTCACTATGCCGGTTTAATAAAAAAAATCATATTTTTATTATGTTAACATCTTAAATTTATCTACGTCTTAATTTAAAATCCATAACTTTGGTTAATATGGATTATTTAAATATAAAACTTAATCGACTCAAAAATTCAAGTTAAATTGTGCATTCTTTTAATCCAATGATAAGCCCACATCAAATGTGCCCAATCAAAACTCCGGCCCAACCAACATGACCCAACTGACTCTATCATCGTCTTCACCAATCGGCCAAGTTTCTTCCGCCACTGCCATTCCTTCTCAGGCCACACAATTCACCGGTGGCGGCATGGTCTTCTCATCACAACTATATCGCCATGACGGCAACCCTCTGACTAACTCCTTCCTATGCCTCGTCCATCCCCAACGTTTTCACGCTTCTCCTCTTGACTTCCCGCGTCGGCACTCCTCCACTCTCCGGTGGCACCTTCTTCTTCGGCGACAAAGATCCAACCCCGCCCCAAGTTAAGCTACATTACTGTCGAAGGAGCACACCACTGTCTCTCTACCTCTATAAGAAACGAAACGGTCATGGCGTCGTTCCATTCACTACCGCCATCAGGGCTCTCTCGTCGGCGAATGTATAAAGAGAACCCAGCGATCCCGTTATCGACGTCACTGCGAAGCTCACGTTGTTGTACCACTCTAGCCTCTCCGCACCATAAACAGCTCAAAGCAGATGGGTTTTCCCTTCAGTTTATCACGCTAGAGTAGACACACACCTTCAGTGACTATTCAAAACCCACGATCAATGTAATTTAAACCCTGTAATTCATGAATTAATCTCAATTAAAATTTCTTTAATCATCAGCCCTCGTTTATGTCCCCCGTCCTCGTTCTTTTGGCCGATCGAGAGGGAGAGATTGTGTGCGAGAGAGTAAGTCGTGTCTGAGAGGGCTGCGTATTGGCTGTGATCGGAACTGTCACCGGGAAAAAAACAGGCGATGCATGTTACTGCCGGACAGAAGAAAAAAGGGTCGGAAAAGGTTGTTGTTGTCATGCTTCGTGGGTAAGAATTTTGTGCTGTTGTTTGTTCCGTTTTTTTCTTGCTGTCGCCGGCAGCCCTTGGCTGTCGAATTAATCCTCGCCACCGCAATGGGGGCTGCAATTTGTTGATTGTGTATGGCAGTCCCTTTCAGCCCCGATCAAAGAAGCGATGCCCTATTTTCTTTTGGAGTGATTTTCCGTTATTGCCATTTTGAAACCATCGCCGGCAACTTTATGCCGCCGGCTACAGCCGCGTCACTGCCACAGGACCACCACCAGAGGATGGGGTAAATGTTTGAGATGCTTCAATTTGGTTTGCTAATTAAGCGTTAGTATCGTTTGGTTCATTTTCAGATCGTTTTTGACATTTGGAGTGGCTTCCACCACCGCCGACCGCCACAACGCCACCATGCAAAGGTGACTGTGGTTGGCTGCCCTTTACGATCCTTAGTTGTAAAGCCAAGTGTTGAGGCATTAATGTGTTTAGATAGTTAGTTTGTTCATTATGTCTTCGGTTCCGAATTTGGCTTTGGGTGTGTATTTCTACCACCGCGTGACCGCCTTATCACCACCGTGTCACCACCACCGTGTGGTGGCTGTGGTTGGATGAATGTCTCGACTTAAGAATGTTATAACTGAAGCTAGTCGGTTGGTTGTGAATTTAAAAAGTATAACATTTTATCATTTTATGTAATTATACGATTGTTTTGTGTCAAAAACTTGGTTTAAACAGTAATTCAATTCAAGTAATCAGACCTTAAGACATTAAGCACTTAAAGTAGGTCTTAATAGATGAATGTTTAAAGGAACACTCTTAAAATGAATGAAACTATACCGAAAACCCGTAACAGCAAGCTGCACAGGCCTTGCAGATCGTTTTACGGGAAATCGGTGTAGAATCTGAGAAAAAAATCATGAGATAATGTGAAATATTGTCTAATTTCTAGAAGGTATAGAATGTGTCGTTTGGATTTATGGTTCAAAAGTTGGTCTGAACAATCGACAAGGATCTGAACAGTTGACCAGGGTCTAAAAATGACTTAATGTGCAAATTTTATAAAAATGGAAATGGAGCTTTTATGTACCAAACTTTAGTATACACCTTAAAAGGGTTCCAAATGGACCCTAAAACATCATAATCTCATGACTTGATGATTGTAACTAAGGGCTTAATAAATGACAAAAACAGGAACTATAAGTATTATAAAGTAAATAATAACGCGTAGCGATTTAAAGCAAATTCTAAAGGGTGAACATTACCAATGTTTGTAGGTTGTTCCGTGCGAGTTCCTCTAGTACACGCTAGTATGACATGTGGATTTTCCTAGAGGTGAGTTATACTAATTCGTCTATTATGTCAACAGTGCATGTAATGTGTTTGTGTGTAATGTGAAGTATGTTTATGGCTTTTCAATGTTTGTATCTCGTATGTATTATGTGATATATATATATATATATATATATATATATATATATATATATATATATATATATATATATATATATATATATATATATATATGTGTGTGTGTGTGTGTGTGTGTGTGTGTGTTGTACATGAAGTACAAGGGTGAAGTTGGCAATGTGCATATTTAATGTGACTGGCCATAAAGTACCGGTGGGAGAAGAGATTCATTAGCCGGTCACGAAGTACCGGTGGGAGATGGCTAGTGGCGAACGTATCGGGGACAACCCTCCGGGGAATCGGCCCGCACATAGGAGTTGGTACCAACAACATGTGTTAGGGTGGGGGAGTAATACCCAATGAACCCACCCATCCCACACGCCACGTTATCTTTTCTCTCTCCTCTCACTTCAATCTTTCCCCCATTTTTTCCAATCTTTCAACCATGGAACCAGTACCTACCGAACCCACCGAACCCACAATGTCACATCATATTTTCGATTATTAAATTCATTTATCAATTAAAAAATTAATATAACATTTAATTTAATATTTCAAATAATATTAAATACATATTACTTAAAATTAAAAAGTTAAATATCAGTTAATTAAAAAAGCACATCATTACAAAACAAATAAAAAACAACCTAAATACTGAACATTAAATCCAAAATTCGGGAAATTAAAACCTACATACGGGGTGTGTGTGAGTGTATGTGTGTGTGTATATATATATATATATATATATATATATATATATATATATATATATATATATATATATATATATATATATATATATATATATATATATATTGGACGGTTCCTTTGAGAATATAAATTAGGTTGAGATTATGAGAATCAATCTCAGCCACTCATTTCAATAAAGCATGTGCGTCCAAATTTTAAGTATCGTAAGGGCATAGTAGTAATTTCGCAATCTTAAAACAGAAACTGAACATTCTAAAGATAAAAAAACACTTTTTTTTCGCCATAATCATTCGATCGTATCTCATCAATTTCACTGAATCGTTCACGAATTCATACCAAAAATCTTCAAATCTTCAAATCGAAAGCACTGATTCATTCAATCATCAAATCCGAACAGAATTTCACCTCTAAATGAGATAAATTCGATTATCGGTTCACAAGAAGGAATGTTTACGACACACGCATTCAATCACGATTCAATACAAAATTAGGTTTTTCTGTTTCAGTTATTCGATGTTCCTATTTTAATTTCAGTTATTCAATGTTGTTTACAGTGTATAATTTGATTGTTATCGTTTCAATTACGATACATTGTTAACAACAATGAACTCGAGTTTGTACGAAGAAGGTTCTTCTTCAGCATCTAATCAATATACTGTTAATTCGAGCATCAATGAAGGTAAAATACAACTCATAACCGTATCCTTCTACTATACTGATATATGATTTTCAAATACTTATGAATGTTCAATTCAATCACGATTATTCATATATGAATAACCGTACCTTCTGCTGTACTGATATATGATTTTCAAATACTTATCAATGTTCAATTCCATCACGATTATTCATATATGAATAACCGTATCCTTCTGCTGTATGAAAATACTTATATAATTAAGTATAAACATCAATTCAATCACGATTATCCGTATATGAATGTTCATATATAATTTATATATGAATATCTATGTATGAATAAGTGTTTATTCATACATATTTTCACTTCTAAATACTTCTTTATTCATATGTGATAACTTGTGTATTAAAATCATATGTAATAACTTGTGTATGTGATTATTCATATATGAATAATCATATCCTTCTACTTAACTGATATATGATTTTCAAATACTTATGAATGTTCTATTCAATCACGATTATTCATATATGAATAACCATATCCTTCTGCTGTATGAAAATACTTATGTAATTATGTGTAAACATCAATTCAATCACGATTATTCGTATATGAATGTTCATATATAATTTATATATGAATATCTATGTATGAATAAAATGTTGATTCATGTATGAATAAACACTTATTCATACATAGATATATTTTCACTTCTGAATACATATTTATTCATATGCGATTGTCTGTATATACATAATAACATTTTTATATGATTACTTCATTTGAATGTTCATATATAATTTAAAAACTCATTAATCATATATGAATAACTAATATATTTTTGTTGTTTTTTGAATCAGATGAAAATTCAAGTTCTACAAATGAATCAGATTCCCTTTATATGATACAAGAATTGAGTTACAGACCATATGTACCTCAAGAATTTGTTCCTGTTAAAGATTCTATCTTCAATTCCTTACGTGAGGGGATCAAAATGTATACTAACTATGCAATAATGGCTGGTTTTGATACACGTCTGAGTACCCAATCAAGATTCGGCAATGGCAATGATTTAATAAGAAAAAAGTATGTTATCTGCAATAGGGGTAGTAAAGATAAGAAGAAGTCTTGTGATATACTTGCTACAGGACCTGTTAGAAGAAGAGAAAACTCTACTAAGATAGCTACTGGATGCACTGCAAAGATTATATTTGAGTGTGTATATGGAACAACATATTACAAAGTTTTGGAATTCCATGAATTGCACAATCACCCATTGGTGAGTGTTGAGGATAGATGCCATTTGAAAAAGGCAAAGGAAATGTCGTATTCGGAAAAAGAATTCATAGTCAGGGCATCTACAGCAAAAATGGGAGCAACAACAGCTTATAAATTGCGAGCAACATTGAGAGGAGGTTATCAGTATATGAAGCCTAAAGCAGCAGACTACAAAAATTTCAGAAGAGGAATAAACAGGATTCTATGGTACAAGGATGCTCAAATAATAGTCAACAAAATGAATGACCATAAAGATCACTACCCAAATTATTCATTTGAGTTCGCACGTGATGGAAATGTTTTGAGTGCTATGTTTTGGGCAGATGAACGGGAGAAGGCATATTATAACGAGTTTGGCGATGTTATATCTTTTGATGCGACATTTCGCACTAACAAGTAAGCTTTGTATTATACGATCATAAATGAATATCCATTTGAATTTTTTAATTCAACTACTCAGAACTGATTATTCATATATGATTATTATCTCTATAGTAATCATATGTGTGTATTCATGAATGATTATATTTTTTGGTTTAATTAAAAACATATTTCTTATACATATATCAGATGATTTTTGTTTCATTCACTGCCATTGATCATCATAAAAAGTCCGTTACTGTTGGAGCAGGGTTGCTAAGTAATGAGACTATTGAATCATATTGTTGGTTGTTGAAAGCATTCCTCAAAGCACATGGAAAACAACCAACAATAGTATTAACAGACCAAGATCCAACAATAAAACAAGCTGTTCAATTAGTATTTCCTAATTCAAAACATAGGCTCTGCATGTGGCATATCATGAAGAAACTACAATCAAAAACTAGTCTTAATTCATATGTGAATAAATGAAAAAAATACACATGTACTATTACTACTTATTCATATGTGAATATATCATACGTATTTTTTAACAGGTTACTGGGGATTTAATTAAAAACACCGACTTCAGAAAAAGATTTAATAAGCTTGTTTGGGACATGTATATTAAACCTGATGAATTTGAAAACAAATGGGAGTTGATTATTAATGAGTTCAACCTTGAAGACAAAAGATGGTTTAATGACATGTTTGAATTTAGAAATTTATGGATCCCTGCATACTTCAATGATATAAGAATGTGTGGTTTGATGAAGACAACTTCAAGGTCAGAGAGCATGAATTCCTTCTTCAACACATACTCACAAACTGGAAATTTACTCTTAAATTTCATGATGAATTATGACACTGCCATTCAAAAGCAAAGAAATACACAACAAGAACTTGATAGGGCAACAAAGGAAGCATCATATATATTTCGTACACCTCGAGAAATAGAACGTCATGCCTCAAAGGTTTATACAAGCACAATATTTTTTGACATCCATAAGGAAATACACAAAGGTGCTTGGTTCTGTTCATATTCAAGTGTTGGTGTAGAAAATGGATGGGAGGTATACAATGTTCAACACAATAACAAAAAATTTGAATTCAAAAGTAATTACAAGGTAACCTAATTGCTTTTTATATTAAATTCGCATATGAATATTAATAATTGCATCTCATATATAAATATACACTTGTATTCATATATGAATACACAGCTGTACTATTGTATATACACAGCTGTAATAATGTATAAAATTTGAGCTTCATTTATTATATATATTCATGTATGAATATAATATTTTATTCATATATGAATACTAAAATATATTCGTATACGCTTATTAAGTTCTTCTTAAATATTTTATTGTTCAGGTTCAAATAAAACTGCCAGAGGAAGATATAACATGTACTTGCGAAAACTTCAACCGAATAGGCATTCTATACAGACATGCTTTCTGTATACTGATGAAATTTGGTATTAAACAAATACCTGAACAGTACATTGTAAGACGTTGGAGGAAAGATGTCATATCAAGACATTATCACTTTGGGAGACATGTCTCTGATTCTGGTGATGCTGAGACTGCTAAGTTGGTCAATGAAGCATATTACAACTTTGAATCATGTTTGGACAATCTGAGAGCAGATAAGGAAAAGCTTGCATCTTTCATTCAAAAGATAGAAATCATGCATAAAGAATTAGAAAATGATACATCATATGGAATTATGAACAAGAAGACAGATGTTGATATGGTAAGCAAACTAATGAACATTTCTGTTCCAAAAAACATTGAAATTCTTGTTCCACAGATTCAACGTAACAAAGGATCCGGAAAAAAGAAAAGACTCATTAGTGCAACTGAGAAAGCATGTGAAAATTCCAATAAGCAGTCAAGGATATGCTCGGGATGTGGAGAAAGAGCTCCTCACAACTTACGTATATGTCCAATAAAGAAAGCAGCTGAACAGTCTGCAAAACAACTATAAATTTTTTTTCATGTTATTCATTTGTGAATGGTGTTTTAATAATCTTTTTGGGAATTTTTTTCATATCTGACTGTTATAAAAAATAATTCCATACGTATATTCATATGTGATTGAATGACATTCGATAAAAAATAATAACTACTTAAAAGCAAAAAGACACAAATTAACCTTGATATTCACTTATGAATACAAAAGTGTTCATACACCTGTATTTCATATATGAATACAAAAATGTTCATACTATTGTATTCATATATGAATACATATATGAGTATACTTGTACACATATACTTGTATTCATATATCAATAGACTTGTGTTCATACACATATTCATAACTGTTCATATACTTGTATTCATATATTAAATTCAAATATGAATAAAAAGTGTTCATATACTTGTATTCATATATGTATACTTGTTTACAACCACATGTGTATATTTATATATTAAGTTAATAAACCAGGTATAAGTCAAACTTGATATTCATTTATGAATATCATCAACAACACTTGTTAATATTATGTACATCTGTTCTTAAAAAGATACATAACCAACATTTTCCAAAAAGTTTCATCATCAACATACAATCACTACCATTTTCCGAAAGTTTCATCATCAACACTACAAATTGTCTAGGTAACACTTCACATGCAAAATAAAAGTTTTTCTACATTCACCTACAGCAACCACCATTCTTCACAAACTACAACCACCACCACATTCAAGTACAACCACCACCATCTTCAAACACTTTTCATCCTCTCTACAACAGTCTGCATAGCATATAAGGCATGTTCTGCACGAACCTTTGGATCAACCTTCTGATAATCATATGCTTTTTTCAACACATCGTCACACAGCTCATTAATCTCTGACGTTAGCATCCTTGAAGCATACCTACTCCTCAACTTCTCCAACATATTCTCTTGAGCAATACCTTCTTTTGGAAATCATGGTTTCCACTTTGAGATAGGTTGTCCTGCATACGTCTCCATATGCCTTATAGCAAAGATACCACAATCACATTTATTGTGCACGGTCCTCCATGCCATTTCTAACCTCTTCGGCAAAACCTTTACATTTGAAATGATGTCCACCTTTGGATGGCTTATCTCATTCAAATACATAAAAAACATATTTTTCTACAAAAAATCATATATGAACTAAAATTAAACATGTAACAAAATAATCATACAAAAATTACATTTTGGTACTTGATACTTACAAGAGGAGTAAGTAATTTTCTGTATCTGTCTTCAAAATTCTTTCCTAATGAACTGCTGTCAATAACTTCAATGCATGGCTTTTTAAGGTTGAAAACAACCAAGTAAATGTGAGAACTCCTCACAACAGGGAAAAAAACCTGATTTTCATACAAAAAATGTAAGCCTTATATTAATAGAATAAATATATAAATCAATAAATAAACAAACCATGTCAATATCTTTCAACAACATCTTTTGCTTATCATTCTTCACACTAACAACAAATTAGTCTTGAAAATACTGTACTTCTCTTCCTCTTTCATCTCTGTTGACTCAAGGTAGTATGTCTGTTTTTACATAAAAAAATTCATCAATAAATAAAAACATTATTTATATTCAGTTATCATTATAAACCAATCATAACTGAATAAAAGTTCAAATTCACTTGTGATTACACAAATAATAAAAATATAAACTTACAGTCATATCCACATTCAAAAACAACCGATAAGGAGAGTTATTAACATCTCTTTCATTTTCTTGATGGTTCAATAAATCACTCCATGTGTCAATAACATTTGAAAAAATGTATGTTTTTGGAAATAGCCTTTCCATTGTTCCTCTCATAGTAGTATGACCATACTTGCTATTCACAACAACATCCTTGTATCCATTTATTTGCATGTTAATTAAATAATAATAATTCAATGATTTAATAAACATAACTACTTACCACAATTCTCCACGAAAGTTGAACAACCATTCAGAAACAGCAATCTCCTCTGCTGTCAATTTTGTTTTCACATCAACAATCCTGTTCTTGTATGGTGATTTTAATGGTAAAGTTAATTTCTTCTCTCTTGAAACCCTAGCATTTCCATCTAAACAAACTTCTGATGCAACTACAATATCCATGGGATTTGAATCTACAATATCAAAAGTTGAAATAACTTTTGATTCAACTTGAGGTATGACAACGCCTAGTGATATCAAGTATTTTAGGCGTTGTTGAGCCCTGTTCTTGATAAAATTATATCAGATATGTCTGGGTATTCTCACTTTTCGTGCCAGGACTTGTTTGGAGAAAAAGAATGGAAACAAGGACTAAAAGCATGCAAAAGGAAGAAGTTTGGAAAAGAATGAAAAATCAAGGAAACTCGTACGCGCACCGCGGATCTATGATACGCGCGACGCGGGCTTAAGGCGGTGTAACACATTCAAATGCCGAAGAAACGGGAAAAGATTAGTACGCGCGCCGCGGATTCTTCATCTGCGCGGCGCGGCTGCGGGAAATTTGCAAGTATAAATAGATGCAATTTCAGCCGAAAAACCTAGCAAAGACCGGGTGTAAAATCGACCTTGAAGCTCTTTGACTCCAAGAATTCGTTTCAGCACCATCTCAATTGGTATTTTATGTTTTTGAATTTAATTTCCTTTTAGTATCAAGTAGTAATTGTAGCTAAGGTCCTTGGGAGTGACAACCACTGGCCTTGAGCACTTTAGGTTTCTGTTTTATGACATTTTGTTACTATTTGGATGTTTGGAAGTTGGATTTGATTAATGAGAAGCATTTGGTTATAAGTAATATTGGTATTTCGGTGTTTTGGATGTTTGTTTGTGTTTTTGATGTAAGACCCGTATCCTTATTATAACATATACTTAAAATAAGAGTGTTAGGAATTATATGATCATTGGTAGTTATAAAGCTAAGAAAAACTTTAGTTACAATTTCATATGAAAATCAGCATTTTGTGTCGTTTTTAGAAAAATCATAATTAATTCTAGAAAAATCGTTTGGATCTCAAACTAGTGCACAAAGTTTAAAAATTGAGTCTAGTACAATTACCAAAAATAATAGTAAGCTTGAAAATGACATTATCTATGGTAAAAAATGCAATCTTTACTGATTAGTTCGGGATTGACAGATTAGATAGTCTGTTTTCAAAAAATCATAATAAATCATAGAAAAATCGTATAAATACATACCATACATCCCTGGAAAGGTATTGAGATGAATTTTCTGAATATCAAATAAAAACGTGAATTTAATGGGTTTAAGATCGGCTAAACCAGTCTTGAACAGACTGATTCTAGAAGGCCTTTAATTTCAACAAAATTATATTATTAAAATCTTTTGTCAAAAGTGTCATGCCATTTTTTATTCAAGAATTCAAGTATAAATACCCCCCAAAACATCTCATAAACCACACCAACAAATCTCAATCCAATATATAGAGGTTTCTAAGCACTAAAGTGTAAGAAGTGAGCGGAAGGAAGCTCAAAAGCCTAGCGAAGAAGTTATAGGTTCCGACGACTGGTCATAAGGTAACTACAAACTTTTCTATAGCTTAATTAGGTATTGTAAAATAGTTTTTGTGTTAAGAAGTAGAATATTTAATAAGTATAACATATGTTATATTATACTCATTTCTAACAATAGTAAACAAAAACCTTAAAATGTCATTATTATAACAATTCGTAATTCCGAAAATAATACCGATTGATTTACTTACGAGGACGGTGACTAGGCCGATTACTTGGGATCTGGTTGTTGGATTTTCCGAAAGGCTAAAATGTTGAAAGGATCCTGCCACCCCATCTAATCTTCTACCTGGCTGTTCTTTACTTGATAAATCATGGAGTATCATATTGGAATTACTGAAGGGTTTAATGATGCGACTATAATATAGTTAAGGATTAAGAAATGATAGATTTTTTATTATGTTAACAGTTAAAGTTGAAGGAAATACAAAGCCGAGAAAGATAAATGATATAGTCAACTATAATCAGGTGAGTCTTCTCACTATACTATAGGTGATATTGCATGTGTAGGAGGGAAGATATGTTAGACTAAGGTGATCTTACCTGTTATGATAATTGTATGAATTATTGCTATGATAATGATTGTTTGTGGACGGAACGGGATAGCCCGCGAGCCAATAGGCGGAACAGGAATAGCCTGCGAGTCATTAGACGGAACGGGAAACGCCTGCGAGCCAATAGGCGGAACAGGAATAGCCTGCGAGTCATTAGACGGAACGGGAGAAGCCAGTCTTCAGCGGAACAGGGATAGCCCGCGAGTCTCACAGACATATGAATGGTTATGATGTGTTGTATGTTATGTGATGGATCGTATGGTATTTTGAGGAACTCACTAAGCTCCGTGCTTACCCTTTCCCTATATAAACTACTGTTTCAGGTACATCAGGTACCATGGATGGCAAGGCGTGACATGTATACACTGTGCTGCTTCATTGGAGGACTGTTTTTAATGGATGTTCCGCTATGTTGTGATTTCATTAACTTTTGTTAATCCTGGGATGTTTTCATTAAACTTATAAGTTATGGAATTTTATCAAAATTAATTAAGTGGCTTTTCTTATATTAAAGTGTTCGTTTAATTTTTTTTTTAATTTTACCCTAAAATTTTGGGATGTTACAAGTTGGTATCAGAGCACAGCTTGAGAGAATCAGGCTCACTTAGGGAGTTCTGGACTCAAGTTGAGGCTTAAGAGTTTTCTTAAAACATTTTTACGAAAGAAAGATGTTTTATGAAGGGTGAACTGAAGACACAGTGTGTACCGCCAGCCGACGCCAGTATGAGAAAAGGGTTAAGTATTTAATATTGTGGATGTTAAAAAAACATATGGTATATGTTTGCTGAAATGCCTGGTAGAGATCACACATTGTTGTATTATTATCTGCTATTTGCTAATAGAACTGTATGCTAGTGCCGATAGGTTGCTTAGAGATTTCCACTAAGTTGTATACAATATGGACTGAATAGTCATAGAATGTGTGAGTTGACCTTATTGCATGTTCCTTGTTTGGTTGTTGCCTTAGGGAAGATTCTCTTATTTGAAAGACTGTTTAGTTCGATATTGTATACAACTACGTTCGCGAAACAACCTGTCATCACTGGTGGAAGTTCCGTCTTAGTTAGAATAGCAGGGTGGGGGTGGGATTCCAAGTATTCCTAGAAGGGTTGACATATGCCTTGTAAGGGCATATGTGTTAAAATGATCGGTGAGAAGCGAATTGGATATTTCGAGACGGGTCTTGGAACGAACATGGATAGGTGTGGAAGGTAGTAGTAGAGCTCCTACTATCGAAAGCACAGGATCTGCATTTGAGTCGAGAGTTCGTCACGAAGGATCCAAGAAGCTGAGTATGTGAGTGTCTAGCATAGTTGACTTAAATGCTAGTGTAATGTGGTAAACCTTTATCCATTCGAATGTTGAATGTTGATTGTGAGGTTCAGTAGGAACAATTAAGATGTGATCATACCAGTTTGGTTGGACCGATCATGCTTAAGTTGATTACTGAGCTTAAAGACTGTTGAAAGGGAGAATGTCAAAGTGCTATTGTGGTAGCTATTTTTCATGCAACTAATGGGCGCACAAGTCAGACAGGGACTAGAGGATGCAAGGGTGAGTTTTCCAACTCACGGTCAAAGAGGTGCAAGCGAAGCCTGAGATGATAGCGGGTATTTTTAAGTTGACTCTGTACATGCCTAGTGCTGTGTAATAGTGGGGCTACCTACCCTTGTATTGATCTTGCTTGAGTGATTGATCAGGTCGTGTGGGTTGAGAGTCTGGATCACTCGCTCGTGATTGAGGTAACTGACGATATAGGTGTTGACTAGGGTCGCAAGCGGATGAGTAACATATGGTGGTTGATGTAAACGTCTTTACATTATCGAAACATGTTTATTGAGATGGTGTTTGCCCCTAATGCAAGTTGTTGGCTGAGCAGAGTGGGCTTGGTTTTTGTTCGAGAGTAAGGGCTCGTAAAAAAAAATTATAAATCGAATAAACAGACTTGGACTTTAGTCCAAGTGGGGGAGGAATACAAAATTAAGGGAACAACATGAATATTATATTGAATCGATGAAATTATTAAAATTATAGTAACACGTCAATATATTTAATTCATTACTACAACTTTATATTAATACATTAAGAAAAGTTTACAGAACTACTAACCTAAACCGGAGAATCAGAAAGAAGTGAGAAAAGATCTTCTACACTCCAATCATTGTCATCATTAGGTTGACTTGTACCTTCTCGAGGATTTGGAAGTGGTATGCTTTCAGTTATTGGAGGAGGAGCTCCAAGGTATGGGGTCTCGATAGGGTTGGAACCTGTAACCCCATGATTAGGGGCTAAATATTGACTCATTTGGGGCGTGTGTAAGTAGGGCAGTGATGAGGAAGGGCTTTAATTCGGAACCAGTTGGGGGTAGCTATAAGAAGGAGGAAACCAGGCTAGGTCACCCACAAAGCCTCAAAAAATTCTCCTCACTCGAAGACTCGAGTAAACCAGGGTTAATACTACTCATACCAGAATTAGATGGCAGAGATTGCTGCTGTGTATGAGTTCTTGATGAAGTTTCCCCCTTTTCCTGAATTTTTCTTTTCCTAAATACAACCTTATGAGCAGCTTGTATTAGCTTCTTTGTGCCTTCTGTTAGACCCGATCGTGACCCTTCAATTATCGCTTCTTTTTCTTTTTTTAGGTTGGGTATTAAATCTCCCGATAATTCTGTTGCCTCAATAAATTCATTACCAAATTCCTGTGGCACAAATAACTTTAGTAATTTCAACCTTATGATATAAAGGAATTAAAAAAAATGTAGTTCTTTACCTCAGCACGATCAATAAGGGTTTGCAAACTCGTAAGTTGTCATTGGGGCCAATGATTGATACGTAATTCTCTACAGCGTTTTTTTAATTGTGTCGTTCCAATGTTGAGTTCCTTCGCAGCTTTCTCAATTGGTTCGTTAAAGTGTTCAGCTATTATTTCCCTACTTAATAAATGTCTGAAACCTCTTCCACTGCCACCTGCTATGTTTTCTGAACTAGAAGGTTCAAATCCAATTGTATTGTTATCATTCTGGATCATTTGCACATGATCCTGATTTTTTGACCCAAAGATGGACATTGATTCATCAAAATTAGTGGCCTCTATCGGTAATAATTATTGGTTTTCAACTAAAATTCCAGGATTTTGAAATCCTTCTAGGTTCCTTTGAATCACCTGAAGGTGATTTTGGTATTGAAAACCAACCCCAAACTCGGGATTCATATCAATATTGATGTTATCAATCGTCTGTAATTGATTGTCATTTTGAATGTCAGCCATGAATCCTTGATTCATGGGGATGATCTCACTGCTCATTGAGGGTACCTCGATGAATGGATTGTACTCAGTTAGACCATCCACAAATGGGTCTACAAATAACACATGTCAAATGATAAAACAAAATAGAATACTTATAAATAGATCATTCAAAAGAATTTAACCTGGTAGAAGGCATGGAGTCTGATCAAGTGCAAAGTCAGATACATGCACCGGATCATCTGAGTTAATGTTTAACTCGGGAAAAATTTCCGGCTCATCGTGGAGATGCTCTATTGGTAGTATATCTGGAAGACTGTACCATAATTTAAAATCAAACAAAACATTAGCAAGGTAATCGAAGTATGGATGATATATGTCTAGAATGTTAGAGTCACCAAACTCTATTAAGAATGCTTGGTTTGAAGTACCCTCTCCTTGCGGAAAACCAGGTCCAGGGTTCGACAGATCGCCCATTGAAGATCTGTTTTCCATGACTCGACTTTAAATATGAGTTCGTTTACGAACAAACTAGTGATAAGAGAGGATGAGACTGAAAATGAATGATACTACATACTTGTATATATAGTATCTTACAGCTGGAACCGAAAGGACACACGGAACTGAAAGGACACCTCACGTTTTAATTACCGAAATTCAAACTAACTACAGTAGATGCGACTTTTCACTACCCCAAGTGACATTTTTCAAAATTCCCTGCTTGAGTCTGGTGAGAACGAGATAATAAAGAGACTTTTGAAATAAGACAAAATTTTATGTCTCCATATAATGGAAATAGTTTAAAGAGTGTTCAGTACTCCAAAAAAAAAAAAAAAAAACTTTCAAAAGATGATGTAAATTTTATATTTTGGTGAAACACAAAAATTTGAAGATTTTACAAAAATAGACTTATTTAGCCAAAAAGTATTTAAAAGAAATGTTGAATTGAGGCAAATATGTGTTGAAATATGACGAATTCATATAAATACGAAATAGTGTTAAAATTAGGTGTTGCAAGTTAACTAGGTTAACTATGTATATAGGTAGATTAGAAAGTACTAAATATGTACTGTAGATAGTAGCCAGTCAAGTCAATGTGTGGGACTGTGAGAAACAGTTAGAGTTTTTTTGTACATCTAGAGTAACTAGAAGAAAAGAAGTATGGAGTGAATGAGAATAATAGGACCTTAAGCATTATTACAGAGGTATGTGAATGTTGAAAGGGAAAGATAATTAAATCTTGTAAAGTTTCGGCAATAAGACGAGGAGGATTTTTGAAGGACACAAGGACTCGATGGGAAATACATAAAGGCGTTCGAGAATGCGGATTTCGGGACGAAATCCAAATAAGTGGGGGAGACTTGTAAGACCCGTATCCTTATTATAACATATACTTAAAATAAGAGTGTTAGGAATTATATGATCATTGGTAGTTATAAAGCTAAGAAAAACTTTAGTTACAATTTCATATGAAAATCAGCATTTTGTGTCGTTTTTAGAAAAATCATAATTAATTCTAGAAAAATCGTTTGGATCTCAAACTAGTGCACAAAGTTTAAAAATTGAGTCTAGTACAATTACCAAAAATAATAGTAAGCTTGAAAATGACATTATCTATGGTAAAAAATGCAATCTTTACTGATTAGTTCGGGATTGACAGATTAGATAGTCTGTTTTCAAAAAATCATAATAAATCATAGAAACATCGTATAAATACATACCATACATCCCTGGAAAGGTATTGAGATGAATTTTCTGAATATCAAATAAAAACGTGAATTTAATGGGTTTAAGATCGGCTAAACCAGTCTTGAACAGACTGATTCTAGAAGGCCTTTAATTTCAACAAAATTATATTATTAAAATCTTTTGTCAAAAGTGTCATGCCATTTTTTATTCAAGAATTCAAGTATAAATACCCCCCAAAACATCTCATAAACCACACCAACAAATCTCAATCCAATATATAGAGGTTTCTAAGCACTAGAGTGTAAGAAGTGAGTGAAAGGAAGCTCAAAAGCCTAGCGAAGAAGTTATAGGTTCCGACGACTGGTCATAAGGTAACTACAAACTTTTCTATAGCTTAATTAGGTATTGTAAAATAGTGTTTGTGTTAAGAAGTAGAATATTTAATAAGTATAACATATGTTATATTATACTCATTTCTAACAATAGTAAACAAAAACCTTAAAATGTCGTTATTATAACAATTCGTAATTCCGAAAATAATACCGATTGATTTACTTACGAGGACGGTGACTAGGCCGATTACTTGGGATCTGGTTGTTGGATTTTCCGAAAGGCTAAAATGCTGAAAGGATCCTGCCACCCCATCTAATCTTCTACCTGGCTGTTCTTTACTTGATAAATCATGGAGTATCATATTGGAATTACTGAAGGGTTTAATGATGCGACTACAATATAGTTAAGGATTAAGAAATGATAGATTTCTTATTATGTTATCAGTTAAAGTTGAAGGAAATACAAAGCCGAGAAAGATAAATGATATAGTCAACTATAATCAGGTGAGTCTTCTCACTATACTATAGGTGATATTGCATGTGTAGGAGGGAAGATATGTTAGACTAAGGTGATCTTACATGTTATGATAATTGTATGAATTATTGCTATGATAATGATTGTTTGTGGACGGAACGGGATAGCCCGCGAGCCAATAGGCGGAACAGGAATAGCCTGCGAGTCATTAGACGGAACGGGAAACGCCTGCGAGCCAATAGGCGGAACGGGAATAGCCTGCGAGTCATTAGACGGAACGGGAGAAGCCTGCGAGCGATAAGACAGAACGGGAACTGCCCGTGAGTCTTCAGCGGAACAGGGATAGCCCGCGAGTCTCACAGACATATGAATGGTTATGATGTGTTGTATGTTATGTGATGGATCGTATGGTATTTTGAGGAACTCACTAAGCTCCGTGCTTACCCTTTCCCTATATAAAGTACTGTTTCAGGTACATCAGGTACCATGGATGGCAAGGCGTGACGTGTATACACTATGCTGCTTCATTGGAGGACTGTTTTTAATGGATGTTCCGCTATGTTGTGATTTCATTAACTTTTGTTAATCCTGAGATGTTTTCATTAAACTTATAAGTTATGGAATTTTATCAAAATTAATTAAGTGGCTTTTCTTATATTGAAGTGTTCGTTTAAATTTTTTTTTAATTTTACCCTAAAATTTTGGGATGTTACATTTGATTATTGATTTGTGTTTGGATCTTGTTTTGACCTTGTTAGGACTGTTTTTCCTTGCTGAAATCAGTAGCTAATTAGGTTAATTTTTAGGCATTAAACATTGGCTAGTAACTGTTCAGTAGAACTTTAGTTAGTGGCTAGTTTATGCTTGCTTGGTTTTGCTTAGTTTGGATGCCTTTGATTGCTTCTGATTCAGAGATGCACTTCTGATTTCAGAAAGTGACTAGGTTCATTTGAGCTTAGCTTAGCTTGGCTTGAGTTTGTTTGATCATTGCTTTAGGGTGTTAGTAATTAAGAAGATAGAAACTAGATCCTCCGACTGTAGCGTGACACTACTAGTTGGTAATCTGTCACTTAGTCTAACCACGAAGCTCCTGCGGATCGACCCTGAGTACCACTGTACTAGTGTGTGTTAGGTTTTTCTTTATTTTTGATCGCATGACGACCTAGGCGTGTCAAATTTTGGCGCCGTTGCCGGGGAGCTGTGAGCTTAGAATAGGTGATCAGTAGGAACTTGTTTCTTGTTTTGAAAATTTCATTTGGTTAGTTTTGTTTTTGATTTTTGTGGGCGTGTTGCACTAATGCATGCGTACCCGCAGGGATAAGCAATTATCCCCATTGCATTTTGATCCTGAGATTGAGCGTACTGCGTGCAAAATCCGTGCTCGTAGGCGTTCAACCATCATGAGTTTTAGTCAGGTTAGTAGTAGTCCAGTAAGTGTTGCCCGGCAACCATCAGGTGAGGCAACGGGGGTGTTTTCTATTCCCCCATTGTCAGAGTTTCAGTTCGGGAGCACGAGTGCTTCTGGTGGTGCAGTTTCAACCCCTGCACCAATACCATCATGCACTCCACCATCTGTCCCACCATTTACACCCGCTTCACAACCACAATCTACCAATCCATTTACCTTTGCAATGTCTTGGGGAGAGCTGACCTGTGATGGCACCCCAGTTTCTCGACAGCAGACACCAACCTCTCAACCACAACACGTTCTTTTTAAACCTCAACCCACATTCCAACCTACACAACCAATACACTATCAACAACCCCCTCAGCTACACTACCATTATCCAAAGACAGAGGAGGGATATGACGAGGAAGACAAGGGATGGGTGCCACCAGCACCACAACTACAGCGGAACCGAGGTCGGGGACCTCCCAGAAGAGCACCACAGTATCAACCACCAGGTCAGCGGGAACATAACGATCATCCTTACGGTAATTATGCTCGACCTTTACATTTCGCACAACCAAGACGGCAATCGGTTGCATCATATTTCCAACCGCGGGAATATGATGATTCATCGCCAATCTATGTTCCTGATAACATTGATTCTCAAGTAGAAATAAAACCTCGGTTATTAGGAATATTGACTCAGTTCAGGGGATACAAGACTGACGATCCATATAATCATTTATATGAATTCTTAGCGATTGCCAATGCCAATACTCCTAGGAATACTGATAGAGATATTTTTAGGCTTAGATTGTTTCCATTCACTTTTAAGGATAAAGCCAAATATTGGTTTACATCTTTACCGTCTAATAGTATTACTAGCTGGGAACATGTAAAACCCGTATCCTGATTATAAAATATACTTAAAATAAGAGTGTTAGGAATTATATGGTCATTGGTAATTATAAAGCTAAGAAAAACTTTAGTTACAATTTCATATGAAAATCAGCATTTTGTGTCGTTTTTAGAAAAATCATAATTAATTCTACAAAAATCGTTTGGACCTCAAACCAGTGCACAAAGTTTACAAATTGAGTCTAGTACAATTACCAAAAATAATAGTAAGCTTGAAAATGACATTAT
Source organism: Cichorium intybus (assembly GCA_023525715.1). Taxonomy (NCBI): domain Eukaryota; kingdom Viridiplantae; phylum Streptophyta; class Magnoliopsida; order Asterales; family Asteraceae; genus Cichorium; species Cichorium intybus. Next base: position 110,841,342 of record CM042012.1, on the reverse strand, counting down.
CTATGGTAAAAAATGCAATCTTTACTGATTAATTCGGAATTGACAGATTAGATAGTCTGTTTTCAAAAAATCATAATAAATCATAGAAAAATCGTATAAATACATACCATACATCCTTGGAAAGGTATTGAGATGAATTTACTGAATATCAAATAAAAACGTGAATTTAATGGACTTAAGATCGGCTAAACCAGTCTTGAACAGACTGATTCTAGAAGGCCTTTAATTTCAACAAAATTATATTATTAAAATCTTTTGTCAAAAGTGTCATGCCATTTTTTATTCAAGAATTCAAGTATAAATACCCCCCAAACATCTCATAAACCACACCAACAAATCTCAATCCAATATATATAGATTTCTAAGCACTAGAGTGTAAGAAGTGAGTGAAAGGAAGCTCAAAAGCCTAGCGAAGAAGTTATAGGTTCCGACGACTGGTCATAAGGTAACTACAAACTTTTCTATAGCTTAATTAGGTATTGTAAAATAGTTTTTGTGTTAAGAAGTAGAATATTTAATAAGTATAACATATGTTATATTATACTCATTTCTAACAATAGTAAACAAAAAACCTTAAAATGTCGTTATTATAACAATTCGTAATTCCGAAAATAATACCGATTGATTTACTTACGAGGACGGTGACTAGGCCGATTACTTGGGATCTGGTTGTTGGATTTTCCGAAAGGCTAAAATGCTGAAAGGATCCTGCCACCCCATCTAATCTTCTACCTGGCTGTTCTTTACTTGATAAATCATGGAGTATCATATTGGAATTACTGAAGGGTTTAATGATGTGACTACAATATAGTTAAGGATTAAGAAATGATAGATTTCTTATTATGTTAATAGTTAAAGTTGAAGGAAATACAAAGCCGAGAAAGATAAACGATATAGTCAACTATAATCAGGTGAGTCTTCTCACTATACTATAGGTGATATTGCATGCGTAGGAAGGAAGATATGTTAGACTAAGGTGATCTTTCCTGTTATGATAATTGTATGAATTATTGCTATGATAATTATTGTTTGTGGACGGAACGGGATAGCCCGCGAGCCAATAGGCGGAACGGGAATAGCCTGCGAGTCATTAGACGGAACGGGAAAAGCCTGCGAGCAATAAGATGGAACGGGAACTGCCCGTGAGTCTTCAAGCGGAACAGGGATAGCCCGCGAGTCTCACAGACATATGAATGGTTATGATGTGTTGTATGTTATGTGATGGATCGTATGGTATTTTGAGGAACTCACTAAGCTCCGTGCTTACCCTTTCCCTATATAAACTACTGTTTCAGGTACATCAGGTACCATGGATGGCAAGGCGTGACGTGTATACACTGTGCTGCTTCATTGGAGGACTGTTTTTAATGGATGTTCTGCTATGTTGTGATTTCATTAACTTTTATTAATCCTGGGATGTTTTCACTAAACTTATAAGTTATGGAAATTTTATGAAAATCAAATAAGTGGCTTTTCGTATATTGAAGTGTTCGTTTAAATTTTTTTAATTTTACCCTAAAATTTTGGGATGTTACAAGTTGGTATCAGAGCACAGCTTGAGAGAATCAGGCTCACTTAGTGAGTTCTGGACTCAAGTTGAGGCTTAAGAGTTTTCTTAAAACATTTTTACGAAAGAAAGATGTTTTATGAAGGGTGAACTGAAGACACAGTGTGTACCGCCAGCCGACGCCAGTATGAAAAAAAGGTTAAGTATTTAATATTGTGGATGTAAAAAAAACGTATGGTATATGTTTGCTGAAACGCCTGGTAGAGATCACACATTGTTGTATTATTATCTGCTATTTGCTAATAGAACTGTATGCTAGTGCCGATAGGTTGCTTAGAGATTTCCACTAAGTTGTATACAATATGGACTGAATAGTCATAGAATGTGTGAGTTGACCTTATTGCATGTTCCTTGTTTGGTTGTTGCTTTAGGGAAGATTCTCTTATTTGAAAGACTGTTTAGTTCGATATTGTATACAACTAAGTTCGCGAAACAACTTGTCATCACTGGAGGAACTTAGTTAGAATAGCAGGGTGGGGGTGGGATTCCAAGTATTCCTAAAAGTGTTGACATATGCCTTGTAAGGGCATATGTGTTAAAATTATCGGTGAGAAGCGAATTGGATATTTCGAGACGGGTCTTGGAACGGACATGGATAGGTGTGGAAGGTAGTAGTAGAGCTCCTACTATCGAAAGCATAGGATCCGCGTTTGAGTCGGGAGTTCGTCACGAAGGATCCAAGGAGCTGAGTATGTGAGTGTCTAACATAGTTGACTTAAATGCTAGTGTAATGTGGTAAACCTTTATCCATTCGATTGGTGAATATTGATTGTGAGGTTCAGTATGAACAATTAAGATGTGATCATACCAGTTTGGTTGGACCGATCATGCTTAAGTTGATTACTGAACTTAAAGACTGTTGAAAGGGAGAATGTCAAAATGCTATTGTGCTAGCTATTTTTCATGCAACTAATGGGCGCACAATTCAGACAGGGACTAAAGGATGCAAGTGTGATTTTTCCAACTCACGGTCAAAGAGGTGCAAGCGGCGCCTGAGATGATAGCGGGTATTTTTGAGTCGACTCTGTACATGGCTAGTGCTGTGTAATAGGGGCTACCTACCCTTGTATTGATCTTGCTTGAGTGATTGATCAAGTCGTGTGGGTTGAGAGTCTGGATCACTCGCTCGTGATTGAGGAAACTGACGATAGAGGTGTTGACTAGGGTCGCAAGCGGATGAGTAACATATGGTGGTTGATGTAAACGTCTCTACATTATCGAAACATGTTTATTGAGATGGTGTTTGCCCCTGATGCAAGTTGTTGGCTTAGCAGAGTGGGCTTGGTTTTCGTTCGAGAGTAAGGGCTCGTAAAAAAAATTATAAATCGAAGAAACAGACTTGGACTTTAGTCCAAGTGGGGGAGGAATACAAAATTAAGGGAACAACATGAATATTGTATAGAATCGATGAAATCATTAAAATTATAGTAACACGTCGATATATTTAATTCATTACTATAACTTTATATTAATACATTAAGAAAAGTTTACAGAACTACTAACCTAAACTGGAGAATCAGAAAGATGTGAGAAAAGATCTTCTACACTCCACTCTTTGTCATCATTACGTTGACTTGTACCTTCTTGAGGATTTGGAAGGGGTATGCTTCCGGTTATTGGAGGAGGAGCTCCAAGGTATGGGGTCTCAATAGGGTTGGAACCCGTAACCTCATGATTATGGGCTAAAAATCGACTCGTTTGGGGAGTGTGTAAGTAGGGAAGTGATGAGGAAGGGTTCCAATTCGGAACCAGTTGGGGATAGCTATAAGAAGGAGGAAACCAGGCTAGGTCACTTACAAAGCCTCCAAAATTATCCTCACTCCTAGGCTCGAGTAAACCAGGATTAATACTACTCATACCAGAGTTAGATGGCAGAGATTGCTGCTGTGTATGAGTTCTTGATGAAGTTTCCCCCTTTTCCAGAAATTTTCTTTTCCTAAATACAACTTTATGAGCAGCTTGTATTAGCTTCTTTGTGTCGTCTGTTAGACCCGATTGTGACCCTTCAATTATCGCTTCTTTTTCCTTTTTTAGGTTGGGTATTAAATCTCCCGATAATGCTGTTGCCTCAATAAATTCATTACCAAATTCCTGTGGCACAAATAACTTTAGTAATTTCAACCTTATGATATAAAGGAATTAAAAAAATGTAGTTCTTTACCTCAGCACGATCAATAAGGGTTTGCAAACTCGTAAGTTGTCGTTGGGGCCAATGATTGATACCTAATTCTCTACAGCGTTTTTTTAATTGTGTCGTTCCAATGTTGAGTTCCTTCGCAGCTTTCTCAATTGGTTCGTTAAAGTGTTCAACTATTATTTCCCTACTTAATAAATGTCTGAAACCTCTTCCACTGCCACCTGCTATGTTTTCTGAACTAGAAGATTCAAATCCAATTGTATTGTTATCATTCTGGATCATTTGAACATGACCCTGATTTTCTGACCCAAAGATGGACATTGATTCATCAAAATTAGTGGCCTCTATCGGTAATAATTGTTGGTTTTCAACTAAAATCTCAGGATTCTGAAATCCTTCTAGATTCCTTTGAATCACCTGAAGGTGATTTTGGTATTGAAAACCAACCCCAAACTCGGGATTCATATCAATATTGATGTTATCAATCGTCTGTAATTGATTGTCATTTTGAATGTCAGCCATGAATCCTTGATTCATGGGGATGATCTCACTGCTCATTGAGGGTACGTCGATGAATGGATTGTACTCAGTTAGACCATCCACAAATGGGTCTACAAATAACACATGTCAAATGATAAAACAAAATAGAATACTTATAAATGGATCATTCAAAAGAATTTAACCTGGTAGAAGGCATGGAGTCTGATCAAGTGCAAAGTCAGATGCATGCACCGGATCATCTGAGTTAATGTTCAACTCAGGAAAAATTTCCGGCTCACCGTGGAGTTGCTCTATTGGTAGTATATCTGGAAGACTGTACCATAATTCAAAATCAAATAAAACATTAGAAAGGTAATCGAAGTATGGATAATAGATGTCTAGAATGTTAGAGTCACCGAACTCTATTAAGAATGCTTGGTTTGAAGTACCCTCTCCTTGCTGAAAACCAGGTCCAGGGTTCGACAAATCGCCCATTGAAGATCTGTTTTCCATGACTCGGCTTTAAATATGAGTTCGTTTACGAACAAACTAGTGGTAAGAGAGGATGAGACTGAAAATGAATGTGGAAATGAATGATACTACATACCTGTATATATAGTATCTTGCAGCTGGAACCGAAAGGACACACGGAACTGAAAGGACACCTCACGTTTTAATTACCGAAATTCAAACTAACTACAATAGATGCGACTTTTCACTACCCCAAGTGACATTTTTTCAAAATTCGCTGCTTGAATACGGTGAGAACGAGATAATGAAGAGACTCTTGAAATAAAACAAAATTTTATGTTTCCTAATAATGGAAATAGTTTAAAGAGTGTTCAGTACTCCAAAAATAGGACCTTAAGCATTATTACAGAGATAATGAGAATAATAGGACCTTAAGCATTATTACAGAGATATGTGAATGTTGAAAGGAAAGATAATCAAACCTTGTAAAGGTTCGACAATAAGACGAGGAGGATTTTTGAAGACTTGATGGGAAATACATAAAGGCGTTCGAGAATGCGGATTTCGGGACGAAATCCAAATAAGTGGGGGAGACTTGTAAGAACCGTATCCTGATTATAACATATACTTAAAATAAGAGTGTTAGGAATTATATGGTCATTGGTAATTATAAAGCTAAGAAAAACTTTAGTTACAATGTCATATGAAAATCAGCATTTTGTGTCGTTTTTAGAAAAATCATAATTAATTCTAGAAAAATCGTTTGGACCTCAAACCAGTGCACAAAGTTTACAAATTGAGTCTAGTACAATTACCAAAAATAATAGTAAGCTTGAAAATGACATTATCTATGGTAAAAAATGCAATCTTTACTGATTAATTCGGAATTGACAGATTAGATAGTCTGTTTTCAAAAAATCATAATAAATCATAGAAAAATCGTATAAATACATACCATACATCCTTGGAAAGGTATTGTGATAAATTTACTGAATATCAAATAAAAACGTGAATTTAATGGACTTAAGATCGGCTAAACCAGTCTTGAACAGACTGATTCTAGAAGGCCTTTAATTTCAACAAAATTATATTATTAAAATCTTTTGTCAAAAGTGTCATGCCATTTTTTATTCAAGAATTCAAGTATAAATACCCCCCAAACATCTCATAAACCACACCAACAAATCTCAATCCAATATATAGAGATTTCTAAGCACTAGAGTGTAAGAAGTGAGTGAAAGGAAGCTCAAAAGCCTAGCGAAGAAGTTATAGGTTCCGACGACTGGTCATAAGGTAACTACAAACTTTTCTATAGCTTAATTAGGTATTGTAAAATAGTTTTTGTGTTAAGAAGTAGAATATTTAATAAGTATAACATATGTTATATTATACTCATTTCTAACAATAGTAAACAAAAAACCTTAAAATGTCGTTATTATAACAATTCGTAATTCCGAAAATAATACCGATTGATTTACTTACGAGGACGGTGTCTAGGCCGATTACTTGGGATCTGGTTGTTGGATTTTCTGAAAGGCTAAAATGCTGAAAGGATCCTGCCACCCCATCTAATCTTCTACCTGGCTGTTCTTTACTTGATAAATCATGGAGTATCATATTGGAATTACTGAAGGGTTTAATGATGCGACTACAATATAGTTAAGGATTAAGAAATGATAGATTTCTTATTATGTTAACAGTTAAAGTTGAAGGAAATACAAAGCCGAGAAAGATAAACGATATAGTCAACTATAATCAGGTGAGTCTTCTCACTATACTATAGGTGATATTGCATGCGTAGGAAGGAAGATATGTTAGACTAAGGTGATCTTACCTGTTATGATAATTGTATGAATTATTGCTATGATAATTATTGTTTGTGGACGGAACGGGATAGCCCGCGAGCCAATAGGCGGAACGGGAATAGCCTGCGAGTCATTAGACGGAACGGGAAAAGCCTGCGAGCAATAAGATGGAACGGGAACTGCCCGTGAGTCTTCAAGCGGAACAGGGATAGCCCGCGAGTCTCACAGACATATGAATGGTTATGATGTGTTGTATGTTATGTGATGGATCGTATGGTATTTTGAGGAACTCACTAAGCTCCGTGCTTACCCTTTCCCTATATAAACTACTGTTTCAGGTACATCAGGTATCATGGATGGCAAGGCGTGACGTGTATACACTGTGCTGCTTCATTGGAGGACTGTTTTTGAATTAATCTTCCGCTATATTGTGATTTCGTTAACTTTTATTAATCTTGGGATGTTTTCACTAAACTTATAAGTTATGGAAATTTTATGAAAATCAAACAAGTGGCTTTTCGTATATTGAAGTATTCGTTTAAATTTTTTTAATTTTACCCTAAAATTTTGGGATGTTACAGAACAACTCAAGGCTAAGTTTCTTCAAGAATTCTATCCAGTCAGTAAAACCACGGAGGTCAGACGAGCAATCCAAGATTTTCAGCAATAGCCAGGAGAGGCTTTCCATGAAGCCTTTGATAGGTTAAAAGAGCTGTTGCGATCCTGTCCACATCATGAAGTTCCTAAATGGCAGTTAGTCAAACTATTCTTCGAAGGAGTTAATTAGACACACCAGGTTATGATAAATTCCTCATCAAGTGGGACATTTATGTGGCAAGAGCCAGAAGATGCCTGGAGATTTTTGGAGCAGTTGAGTTTAGGATCAAAAGTCAGTGGATCAATGAAAGATAAGACGATATATGTAGCTAACATCGAAGCAGAGAACAAATGGAAAGCTGAAATTCAGAAAGAGCTCACTGCTGTTACAAAAAGGTTCAATCAGATGCTCAAGAGATTTCAACAAGAAAAGGGGGCATACGTGTTGCATGGGCAGAATATATGCAATACATGTGGAGAAATAGGATACAATCATAATGAGTGCTCGATGACTCATGAAGAAATAAATCAAGTGCATGGATATGGTCAATTTCACAACGCACCAAGACCATTCCGAAGTAATCAGCAACGAGAATCGAGACAACCACCTATAAGGCTGTAGCAGGTGCAACCTCCATCTTCATCAGGAGGTATGAATATTGGTTTGCAAGAAATTTTTGGAATGTTAGTACAACTCTAGGAAGTTGAGAAATCTAATTCAGAAGCAATTCTGAGATTAGGAGGATTACTCGTCAAAATGGAAGAAAAGAGAATGCAGGAGCAGGAGCAATCACCAAGAATGCAAGTTAATGAGGTAATCACACTTAGAAGCGGGAAGAAAATAGACAACAAGGTTACAGCTCCGCCTGCAGATGATGACAGTGATGTGGAAATAGTTTTTGATGAAAAAGAAGAATTAGAAAAAGAGAAGAAAAAGGATAAGGAGGAGCAGGTGCAGAAGAAGAAGCAGACAAGTACCTGAGAAAAAGGAGAATCAAGTGGAACAGTTCCTTTCCCCACGGCCATGGAAAAGCCAGAGAAAGGACTATATGGAAAAAAGGGACCACAAGCTGAAGATATGTGGGAATTGTTTTGTTAAATTAAAGTTAAAATTCCTTTAGTCAAACTCATCAAGGAAGTTCCTGCATATGCTAAGTTTCTTAAGGACATGTGTATACACAAGAAGCATATTCTGTCCCACTTGCCTAAGATGATTAGCTTACCCGAGAATGTAAGTTCTATCCTCATGGATGCGCTTCCTCCAAAGATGAAAGATCCGAGAGTTCCTCTCATCTCAGTAGATTTAGGCAATCTGCATATCAAAAGAGCTCTGGTAGATCTAGGTGCAAGTGTGAACATATTTCCTGGACAGTTATTCGACAAGCATGAGTTTGGTACCATGAGATCTACTGATGTGATTCTGTAGTTGGCCGATAAGTCCACCAAGGTTCCCAGGGGCATGTTAGTCGATGTCATCATCAAGGTATGAGAATTTTACTACCCAGCAGATTTTCTTGTTTTGGACACTCGTCAAGCAACGAATGGGGAACAACCCACGATTATTCTAGGGCGACCGTTTTTTGCCACGGCTAACGCAAATATTGCTTGTCGCACCGGAGAAATGGGAATATCTTTTGGACATCGACAGGTCAAGATCAACATTTTCAATGCTGATCTCAAGGGAAGTAGCATGGAAGAAGAAGAATGTTACCAGGTAGACATCATAGACGAGCTGGTGCAGCAGTACACGCCAGAGGTACTTCAATCAGATGATATGGAAATTCAGGAAGAAGCAAATGTTGAAAGAAAAGAGACGCAAAATGGAAAAGAAGAAGAAAAGGGATTCAAGTCTGAAGAATGCGCGCATATAGAAAAGTTACCAGCAGAGATTCCAAAGACATTAAAGCCCTCTTTACAAGAACCACCAAAGCTGGATCTAAAACCCTTACCAGAACATCTAAAGTATGCCTTTCTAGGGGAGAAGGATACTTTACCAGTAATTGTGGCAGCCAATCTGACGGAGGAACAGGAGATAGAATTGCTCAAGGTATTGTCCAAACACAAGGAGGCTATCGGTTGGACAATCGCGGACTTAAAGGGAATCAGTCCGACCACATGCATGCATCGCATTATCACAGAGAAGGAAACTCAATCAGAAATAGATAAAGAGGTCCAGAAGGAGGAGCAACCGACGATAGATGGAATCAAGCAGAAAAAGAAGGATAGGAAAGGGAAGAAGAAGCAGGAAGCACCCAAATCAATGGGGCCTTTAATGAACCAACCCCTATGGGATGAGCTTAAGGATGCCCCTGAAGATACCAGAATTCTACAAGAAATGTGTGAACAAAATGGGAAGAGTAAAGCACCCACACCAAAAACTGTGAGGTTGACGGTGAAAGCAAGTGAGGCGTTATTGGGAAGACTGCCCAAAAAGGAAAAAGACCCTGGATCACCATTGATCACTACTACTGTAGGAGATGTGGTCATTCGGAACACCTTGTTAGATTTGGGAGCAAGTGTCAATATCCTGCCAGGATACCTGTACGATAAGTACAAAAATGAAGAAATAGAGCCAGCAGAAGTTGTATTACAGCTGGCTGATCAATCAACAAAGGTATCTCGGGGAAGACTGACGAATGTCATAGTCAAAGTTGGGGACTTTTTCTATCCCGTAGATTTTCTGGTTATGGAATATGAAAGCCTGGACGATGCACCTGCACTTATCTTGGGACGCCCATTCTTAGTTACTGCTGGTTCGGTGATCGATTGCAAAACAGGAGACATGGACATTTTCTTTGGGACAAGGAAAAGAAGATTGAACATGTTTAGAAATCCTGTATCATTACCTTCAGAAGAAAATGGCAAACAAATGGACAGAAGGATATTAATGGAACCTGGAATCAAGAGTAAGGAAAAAATTTAGACACGTACGGGAGAAGGAGGAAAGAAGAGATTTTAAAAGAAACCAAGGACCACCCGTTGTCCACTATCGATAAGGAGCAGCTGCTGGACATGATAGAAATGATGGAAGCAAGACACCAGCAGTATGAAAAGGAATCAAGAGAACGAGAGGCAAAAGTTTTTAAGCTCCTGGAATCTCAGCAACAATGGATTAGCGGTGTGAGCGATCGAATGACTCAACTCACATCTCTCATGTCAATGATGGCCAACAACTTCATGCCAGGATTCAAGCAGATGTCATCAAGGGTTCAAGAAGAAGAAGAAGATTCGGCATAGAAATAGTACGTCTGGCTGAAGACGTTAAACTTTGCGCTTGTTGGGAGGCAACCCATCGTGTCATAAGTTAGGATCTATATTTCTTTGAAGTAATTAGGAAAATACATCAATCTTTTTGCAGGTTTTAGTGGTCTAAAATAAGTGTGGGGTCGTGTGAGAAGTTTTAAAAATTTTGAAGACCGTGCCGCGGGTTTTTGGATTACGCGACGCGGAGTCGTAAACCAACCCGATGCGCAGGGGTTGATTTGGAGACACGCGCGACGCGGCTCACACAACCCTCACACGACTCGGAGCTCTGATTGACGAATTTCTCTTGCAATTTTTCTTGCTCATTGTGTTTCTACTACCAAGGTACGCTATTCTAACTACTTATTACTCGTTAAAACTAGTGATTAGGTAGTTAATTTTAGTGATTTGCCCAAAATAGTTGAAAACTTAGAATCGCTAATGCTAACTCACATGGTGTTTGTTTTGCCAAATGGAGACCCTAGATGAGTTAGTCGGCACTTAGGCTACCTTGTGGTATGATTGGATCGAATTTTAGCAGGTTAAATCACGAGTTTGGATCGGGGTTTTGAAACAGACGCACGCCGCGCTGCGCCCCTGCTCTTGGGCCGCGCCGCGGTGCGGCGGGGAAGAAGGGATTAATTTTGCAAAATTTTTCTGTTTTGTAGCTATGTATCTTTTTGCAGATGATGTTCAGATTAGAGCACGCTTTCCTCCAGTTCCCCGAGGGACTTGCCAGTTCGGCAGAGTACATCTCACGGAGGGACTCATTGACTGGTCGCCGGGTTCTCGAGGCGACGGTCATTGACAGAGACATACTGAGGGATGCGGGATTATGGGGTGCGATCGAGCCATTCTTACATCGCACCTGGACTCACGAGGAGGCTTCATTTACTTGCCGTGGATGGGATAGGATCATGGCCACGGACGAGGACGTGGTCTACACCGAGCTACTGTTGGAGTTTCTCTCCACGATCCATTTCGCTCCTTGGGCGTCAGACCCACGATCCAGGATCATCCGGTTCCGACTGGGAGGTGCACAGAGGGAGTGCAACCTCAGGGAGTTTGGGAGGCGAGTGGGCCTATACACTCCGGCGGATCTTCAGCACCGCCACTTCACTCAGTTTTTTAGGGCCTGTATTCAGGGCCAGCCGGAGAGGCCTGGCAACATGGAGATTTGGACACCACTGTCCAACGTTATGTACGAGGCGGGGACCTCGAGGGAGAGCCACCTCCGCGACCCACTTCACCGCCTCATGCACCGTATCGTCTCTACCTCCATCATGCAGCGGGAGGGGGGCGAGAAGGTGTCTGGGGAGGACATGACATTCTTTTGGGCTCTCCTCGACCCGTCCCGATTCCTCCACCTCCCCTTCGCCCTTGCAATTGCCCTCTCCACTCACTCGACGGGAGCTTCCACCAGCAGTCCATTGGCCCGGGGGTATTTCATTACCCGCCTAGCCCGTTCATATGGGATTCTTACTGCCCCCGTGGCTGCCTCCTTGACCGCTCTACCTCCATCTCGCACGACAGCACGCACTTTGGAGAGGATGCGGCTCATTGAGCAGCAGCGTCCGTGGCAGTTCATCCAGGCACCGACAGAGCCACCTCATGCACCCCAGCCCACGTACGCTCAGCCGGGCCGGAGACGACAGAGGCGGGAGCCTCCCGCCGAGCCAGCACCACAGCCGCAGCCACAGCAGGAGAACCTGGCAGCCAGGTTTGCCAGGATCGAGGACCAGTTGGCATGGATCGGGGAGGTACTCCTGGATTTGGCCACTCAGCAGGGCCGGCCCCCTCGACCATTCCCAGCCAGGGCCCACGATCATGAGGCTGGACCCTCCAGGCCACCTGGTAGTGATTGATGTACTTTTTCTTTCTTTCTTTTTATATTTTTGGGATATATGTACAAAACTTATGACACCTCTATCTGTATATTTTGTTCATATTCTATTTTGTCATGTTTGTTTTAACTTGTTTGTTGAGTTATGCATGATATATCAAATTGGGAAGGAGTTGTCTCAGACAAGTGTGGGGTCACCGTGACCCCTCCACTTGTCTCGACCACCGGCGTGTTCACTGTAGCGCTACAACTCCAGAATACGAAATCAAGGATCCGTTTGTTCGCAATTATACCTGTGATATTGAGCACCAAGCAGTCTATCGTCCAAAAGGGATAACTCTTTCTCCCTTGTTTTGAAATAATTTTTTGTACAACGGGGACGTTGTACGGTTTTAAGTGTGGGGTGTGGACGGTCGAAAAAAAGAGAATTTTTTGAAATTTTTGCAGAAATTATCAATTTTTCAATTTTTAGCAATATTTTTCAAAAATTTTAATAAATTGCAATTTTGAAATGAATGGTTTGTGATTGTGATAGCACTAGTATTTTTCAAGAAATATTATATAGTTGTGATCATGCTATTAGTTAGTTAAATAAGTTGAGTTTTACGAGTTTAGAAGATTGAGCGGTTTTAGGATTGGAATTTAGAAAGGAAATGTCAATCTGTGGCCTTTGTTGTTCGAGCTGGTAAGTCTAAAATGGGTGGGACTTATGCACTTTACCACCTAAGATTGTCTGGTCTGGGATGGTTTTTCTGAAAGCTCGCTACTCAGACAACATCGAAAGTCATGGACAATTCCTTAATGGCCTTTAGAACCTGAATGAGTAAGTACACTTCGTTGTGAACAGAAAATTTGTAATCAAGGGTTCTTTAGAAAGCCATGAATTCCAAAGAACAATTCGATTATGTTTTCGCGAACTATTCCACTCTAACTCAAAGAGCAATAAACTTTGAAACTGAACACAGTCAAAAATTATTTGATTCCTTATTATAATTTGTTAAAAACTCTCTTGCTTGGGGACAAGCAGTACGCGCGCCGCGGATTCTTCATCTGCACGGTGCGGCTGCGGAAAATTTGCAAGTATAAATAGATGCAATTTCAGCCGAAAACCCTAGCAAAGACCGGGTGTAAAATCGACCTTGAAGCTCTTTGACTCCAAGAATTCGTTTCAGCAACATCTCAATTGGTATTTTATGTTTTTGAATTTAATTTCCTTTTAGTATCAAGTAGTAATTGTAGCTAAGGTCCTTGGGAGTGACAACCACTGGCCTTGAGCACTTTAGGTTTCTGTTTTATGACATTTTGTTACTGTTGGATGTTTGGAAGTTGGATTTGATTAATGAGAAGCATTTGGTTATAAGTAATATTGGTATTTCGGTGTTTAGGATGTTTGTTTGTGTTTTTGATTATTGATTTGTGTTTGGATCTTGTTTTGACCTTGTTATGACTGTTTTTCCTTGCTGAAATCAGTAGCTAATTAGGTTAATTTTTAGGCATTAAACATTGGCTAGTAACTGTTCAGTAGAACTTTAGTTAGTGGCTAGTTTATGCTTGCTTGGTTTTGCTTAGTTTGGATGCCTTTGATTGCTTCTGATTCAGAGATGCACTTCTGATTTCAGAAAGTGACTAGGTTCATTTGAGCTTAGCTTAGCTTGGCTTGAGTTTGTTTGATCATTGCTCTAGGGTGTTAGTAATTAAGAAGATAGAAACTAGATCCTCCGACTGTAGCGTGACACTACTAGTTGGTAATCTGTCACTTAGTCTAACCACGAAGCTCCTGCAGATCGACCCTGTCTACTACTGTACTAGTGTGTGTTAGGTTTGTCTTTATTTTTGACCGCACGACGACCTAGACGTGTCAAGGTACAAATGACAATGGAGTAGGATCAAGAACATGCTCTGTTAAATCTTGACTTAACCCTATTCCAAGACTAAAAGAAGGTGATTTTGATTTGTCGTCTTTTTCATCATCTTTTTTTCTTCTTTTCCTTCTGGTATATTTGAACTTAGGAATACAACACTTTCGTAAAATTCATTCACAACTGGATTTTCCCATAAATCCTTTTCTTCGCCAGTTAATTCTTCAATAACTAACAAAAATAGACAAACATAAACATATATGATTATTCATAAATGAATATTAATAGTATATAAAATAAATTCAATTCATTATAAATATTTTACACTATAACAATATATATTGACAAACACTAATCATATATAAAACATTAATTACCAGCATCCTTCCCATCCTTTTTAACTTGCAACTCCAACATACCTAGAACAAAAAAAAATAAAATATAAATCATATATGAATACTAAAAATATAAAAAGAATAACACAAAATGAATGCTCACCCTCCGCAACCATCTTCTCTTTTTCTCCAAAAACATTTACACTTTCCTCTTCACCTCTCTTACATTCACCAAATATTTCACCACCTAGTATACAAATCACATATGAATATTCAATTCAAAAATTAATTAACATAAAACATACATACCATCAACTACATCTGTATTTCCTATATGCTCCTCATTTATATCAACATTTTCCTTCTATACATCATTATTTTCCACTCTTTCTTCATTTCCAACACCTTCAGACACATTTCCAATAACTACAAATGTTAGATTCATAAGTAAATATTTTCATTGAAAAGAAAAAATCAAACTTCCAATATACATAAAAACATAACATTACCTTCAACAACTTGTTTATCTTCACCATCACCTTCCTCTTTCTCAATGTTCTCATTTGTTGTTTCTGTTTCTGTAACATACTTTTTATATCAGATAACATAAGTAAATGATAAATGTTTCTATTCATAATCATATATGACTAGTACTTTAAAGTAAATGAAAAATGTTTCTATTCATAATCATATATGAATAGTACTTTAAAAAGAAAACAATTGTTTACCTTCAGCCAATCTGTCAAAAATATTGCTAACCACAGGATCCACCCAGAACAGACTTAGTGGTAAATTATCCTGACTATCAACTCCAGTAAAACCCACAACAACATTCCTAACAATTTGATTTAATTCAACTGTTTCCTCTTAGGCGACTCCTTCCATATTTCCTTCACTATTTTCACCACCATCTCCTTCCACCTTATCATCTTTATTACAATCTTCTTCCTCGTTAACAATTTTATCAACAACATCTCGTACCACCTCACCAAAATCTTCTTGATCATTTTCAATCCCATCCATTTCAGAATCCTTCTCTATTTCAACAGTACTTGCACCCATAACTGGTGTAAGAACTGGTTCTTCCAAACTAACATTATTAAACTCAAATGGAATTTCTGTACTTTCAACTCCAATTTTCTCATCATCAAACAATCTTTTTCTCCAACTCTTAAACGATTCAACTTCTGGAAACTTTTGAATCGCTTCTTCAATCTTAATTTTAATATTCTCTCTTGAAAATTCCAACCTCTTAAACAAAATACTTAGCAGTGTTTCATACTCCTACATATTAAAAAAGAATGCTATAGTTAATTGAAATAATAAATCATATATGAATACAAAAATAATATAAATTTACCTCAACAGAATAATTTTTCGTATCCTCACTATCCTCCTCCTCATTATCTCCTTCAGAACATTCCTCCTCACTTTCCTCTTCCACCTCTTCATTCTTGTTAAACTCTCCTAACCCAAACTTTCCTTCTTCCTGTTCGCATTCCTCCCGAAATTGTATCTTCTTTGAACTCCAGTAACAAATAGCTGGATGTTTACGTGGTACATTCACGTGATCAAATTTCAAACTATCCACATATAATAACTGCAAAAATTATGTATACATTTTCAAAAACATAATCATAACGTGAAGTACATATATAAAAAATATATTATCAATACATTCATATATGATTTATCACCATATTCATATATGAATAAACACTGATAATTCATGTATGAATAAAGCAAAAGATAAATTTCTAAACAAAATACTTACAACAAGATACGCTGTTGGTCCAAAAAAGTAATATGTATCTTTGAAGGGTGTGTATGTCATCTTCGTTCTAATTAAACAATCAAGAATGTAGTTGCACCAATCAATTGCACTTACATCTTTGTCTTTTTGTATACGGTGCAACGGTGACACATTGCACCTTCCCATGGCGGTAGACTCACAGAATGTATTTATAAAAAGTACAATGAAATTCAAAATGAAATTAAAATCAGCAACTGTTGTCCTAACAATTGCATTCTTGATATGTTTCAATCTCATGACATCCCCCTTATTGAATTGTTTTATCCGATCAAACATACAACCTCTTTCATCATCCTCCTCTATGTATTCCAAGTCTGAAAGAAGAAAACCACCCATAGGAACTCCAAACATATCATGTACAGATTGAGTATTTACATTAATATAACCATTTTCAACCTTCACTTTCATCTTATCGAAATCAAAATTCTGTAGAACATAAAACCCAATTTTCAATGAAACATCAGTCATCTTCATTTTGAGCAAACTACCAAAACCTATCTTCCTCACAAACTCCTTCTGTTCTCGACTCAAACCTTGTATCACCGCAAACATCGACTCTGGTGAACATCTATTTTTCATTGAATAAAAATGTCTTTGAGCAGGAACATTTTTACTCTTATGTTTCTTTAACGGTCCAATAAACATATCTTCATCAACCAATAAACGCTTTTTTGATTTCTTTTTCTTTTCTTCTTTTTCAATTCTAATCTTCTTTAATTCCTTTGAATTAACACGTGAACTTTCTTCTTGATGTTTCTTTGCAGACCTTGTCAACCTTTCTTCAGAATATATAATTACAACCTTCTCTAATTTTTTTGATTTTCCCTTGGGTTTCACTGATATACAATATATTATAATGTTATTCATATCTGAATAAATTACATATACTAAAAATATATACCACAAAATCATTTATGAATTGAATGATTTTCCCTTTGGTTTCACTGTATGATATTCATGTATGAATAATTATATATGAACAACATGTAAGAATACATATTATTCATACTGGATATTCATATATGAATAATCATATATGTTAAGTGTTTAATACTTATTCATGTATGAATTGAATAATTATATATATGAAAAACAAACTATTAAAAACTTAGCATATATCTAGACCAACCTATTTCCCTTGTGTTTTTCATTGGTAATTCTTTCCAAAATTGTGAGAAGGTTCAATCTCTTGATTAGTATAAAACATACAAAAATGTCTCAACTAACACTCTCACTTCACTAGAACGAGATTTCTCCCCTTCATTAGATTAATTAAATATTGATCTTGAAATTCATTATATTTGCAAGATATTTCAAGATAGTAATCAGCCTCTGCTATAATAACAGAAACACGATTTTCTTGAAAGTCATGTAGCAACTATCATGCAATTCAATATCACTGAATATATTGAAGACAAGTAATCTAGTTCCAGTGAAAGTGAGAGTGATAACTCAAACAAGTTTATATGTTTTTATACCAAACAAGAGATTCAACCAACTCACAAAAATTGAAAGAATCACCAATAAAAAACACAAGGGAAATAGTTTGGGCTGGATGTATGTTAATTTTTTAATACGTGTTTCTTCATATAACTATTTATATATGAACAACATGTATGAATACATATTATTCATAATGGATATTCATATATGAATAATCATATATGTTAAGTGTTTAATACTTATTTATTCATGTATGAATAATTATATATGAAAAAACAAAGTATTATAACCTTAGCATACATCTAGACCAACATATTTCCCTTGTTTTTTTATTGGTAATTATTTTCAAAATTGTGAATTGGTTGAATCTCTTGTTAAGTATAAAATCATACAAAAACATGTCATATGATTCTGTATGTTTTTACATTCAACCAACTCACAAAAAGAGAAAAGTCATCAATGAAAAACACAAGGGAAATAATTGGTCTGGATGTATGTTAATTTTCTAATACTTGTTTGTTCACATAATTATTCATATATGAATATCATGTATCAATACATGTTACACATATGTATGAATAAAATATCATTCATATATAAATAAACACAAGGGAAATGTTTATTCCATATATTTCATTTGAATTAATCATATATGAATATTTATTTATGAATAAAATGTTGATTCATATATGAATAAACATTTATTCATACATACAAATATAGAATAACTTCTGTATATGATTATTTCTTTTCAATGAATCATATATGTCATACCTTTATCATGTTTTCGTTTGAATCTAGTTTCTTGCACTTCAATAGAATCATCTTCATCCTCAACTCGCTTATCCTTGGCTTTTCCTGTGATAAATAACATCTCATATATGATTATTCTCTCTATATATAATAACTTGTGCATATGATTACTTCTTTTGAATGAATCATATATGAATAAACATTACAAAAAAACAAGCTTTATATTTACCTTTATCATGTTTTTGCTTAAATCTAGTTTCTTGCACTTCAACAGAGTCATCTTCACCTTCAACTCGATTATCATTAGATTTTCCTATAATAAATGACATTAGAGTATTATCATGACATTTTCCTGTAATAATTTATATGAATGTTCACATGTAAACAAACTATGAGAGTAATTATGTACTTATGTGTGAACATCAATTCAATCACCATTATTCATATATGAATGTTCATATATAATTTATATATATGAATATCTATGTATTAATAAAATGTTGATTCATGTATGAATAAACAGTTATTTATACATAGATACATCTTCACATCTGAATACACGTTTATTCATATATGATTATCTCTGTAATAAAAAAACAAAACATACAGATACCTTTCTTTCTTCTAGAATACGTTTTACTGAATTCCTTTCCTGAAAGTGTACAAAAACACAAATCATGAATGAATACACAAATCGAGAATACACAACAAACCTTAAAAACCATTAAAATGGATTCAAATACTCAAAAACCCTTGAAAATGTAAAAAAAAACTATAAACTGAACTCAAACCCTAAATAATACTTCAAAATCAACTCCTTCCAAAACGAAAATAGAAAACCACCACAAATACTGTAAGAAAAACTATTTTAAAATACAATCGTGCTAACCTTTATCATCGCGAACAGAAGAACTTCTCGTAACTACTCCTTTTTTTGTTGACATCGTTTGAAATCACCACGAAAGTAGCAAAATGCAGAGAGAAAATGTTAGGGTTTCTACAAAATAACTGAACGATTCGAAGTAATTGATCGAAATTCATATGCAAAACGGTGATCATAGGCACTCATAGTCTGCAATTCGATATCCGTTCTGATTTGATGTACAAGTAAAATGCCAATAATACCCTCGCGTCAGTTACTAACTATCAATATTATTACAGATTTGCCACCACCTTTTTTGAAATCCAATCCTTATTTACAAAAATGTCACCGCCTTAATTTTTAATATAAAACCATTGGCTGAAAACAATTCTCACAATCTCAACCTAATATATAATGGGTCTAGTTTCGCGATTGATGTTTTGAATCGATTGTAGAGGAGTATAACAATGGAGCCGTGAATGGTTTGGACGACGGCTAGGGTTCAATCACGATTTTCAACTGAGAAACTGAATCTTTATCTACGGAAATAGATAGAGAAAGTGCATAAGTTTAGGGATTTGAAAATCAATTCAAATTTAAAGATTACAAAATTACCCTTTTGAATATTAAAAAATAGAAAATAAATTTAAATATATTAATTGTCAATTAAACATAGCCTTAGATCTGAAAAAAATAAACGGATGAAATCAGGCCTCTAGTTCTCTACCTTTTGAGAGGCCTCCAATAAACCTAACTTTATATATATATATATATATATATATATATATATATATATATATATATATATATATATATATATATATATATATATATATATATATATATATATATATATATATATATATATATATATATATATATATATATATATATATATATATATATATATATATATATATATATATATAGGAAATGGTTCAAATTAGAACCATTATAATGTTAAGAACTATGAGAACCGATATTCACACATTATGAAACATATTTTTTTTCGTTTTCTTGTTTTTTCACACTTGTTTATTATGTGAAACTACATTAAACTTAATAAATTTCATTATTTTTAATACGTTTTACAATATTCACAATATAATAAAATTTCTAGTTATTAAACTGTTAATATTAAAACGTAAAAAAATTATTTAAAGCATATCAATATTGATATCTAATAGCAAATGAATGATAATTATATATATATATATATATATATATATATATATATATATATATATATATATATATATATATATATATATATATAGTGTGTGTGTGTGTGTGTGTGTTTGATACTTTTATTTTGATAAAAAAACAAGTGTTAAAAATAAAAAATACAACGTTATTAAACTGTAAATTAATGGTTTTCACGGTTCTCAACATTTTAGTGGTTCTCATTTGAACCCTATATATATATATATATATATATATATATATATATATATATATATATATATATATATATATATATATATATATATATATATATATATATATATATATATATATATATATATATATATATATATATATATATATATATATATATATATATATATAAAATTAGGATCTGGTGAGGACTCAAAAATTGGTGAGGACTGCGAGGACAATTTTTGGTTTTAGGATTGAAAAAATAAGTGGACGAGATTGAATTTTATTTATCGTCAAAATATCGCGAGATAATATGGCATTTTGGTAATTATTTGCGAGATTTTGGGAAATTCCAGCGAAGGTTAATGTTTGTAGTGTTAGAATGGAAAAGAAATTCAGAAAAAAAATAAAAAAAAAAGAAATAAATTCGGAGCTTGACACGTGTCGCAATTCCAGCAACTTCAAACCACCTTTCTCTCTCTGCCACATGTCGCCCAGCCATTTGCTGGGCTTTTATTTTTTTTTTCACCCGTTTCGTTTTTCGGCTATAACTTTTTTTTCTTTACAAAAAAAAATTCTGAAAAAATAAATGTTCTTAAAATTTAATTCTCTACAAAATGAGCATAATCATGAAAATTTGAAAAAAAAATTAAATTTTTATTTTTATAAAAAACCCAGAAAAAATATATTCTCCAAAAATAATGAAAATTTAAATGATTTTTCTACTCACTATACTAGTGACTTTGTAAAAAGAATTTTTAAAAATAAATTTTTGCAGTGTAAGAAATATATGTTTTTATAAAACATAACGGAAAATTTTTTATTCAAATTCAAAAAAAACAAATAAGATAATTCAAAATATTTATGATTTATAAAAGTTATGATTCAAAAATTTATGATCATTAATTTGTTATGATGTAAAAATATTTTGATTCAAATATTTTATGATCCTTAATAATATTTGTTATGATTCAAAATATATAATAATCAAAAATTTGTTATGTTTTGTTTAATTAATATATTATTGATTGAGAATTATATGATTAAAAAATGATTGATCCAAAATACTATGATTCAAAAAATTTTGATCCAAAATTTTTATGATTCAAAAATGATATGATTCAAAAACATAAAAAAGTAAAAATAAAAACAAAAAAATTAAAAATTAAAAAAATAACAGTAGTAGCTTCGAACATGTTGTAAAAACATTAAATATTTAAAAATTAAAAAAATTAAAACGAAAATAATTAAAAAAACGAAAAAAATTATAAAAAAACGAAAAATAAAATTAAATAAGTTAAAACCGAGAATATAGGCATTTAAAAAAAATAAAAAAAATTTAAAAAATAAAAATAAAAATAAAAATAAAATAAAAAATTACAAAAATTACAAAAAAAAACAAAAATAAGCAAAAAAAAAAAACCCCACTTAAATGACATTCTATGGATGTTCGTCGCATGTGATTAGATCCCCGACTCCGTAGTACGTTCCACGGACATGCGTCGCATGCGATCGCGTCACGTTGACAACGCAGCGGTCGTCGTGCGGTCAAAAATAAAGAAAAACCTAACACACACTAGCACAGTGGTAGTCAGGGTCGATGTGCATCCAAACTAGCACACACTAGCACAGTGGTAGTCAGCGGTCGTCGTGCATCCAAACTAGCAAAACCAAGCAAAGCATAAACTAGCCACTAACTAAAGTTCTACTGAACAGTTACTAGCCAAGGTTTAATGCCTAAAAACTAACCTAATTAGCTACTGATTTCAGCAAATAAAAACAGTCCCAACAAGGTCAAAGCAATATCCAAACACAAATCAAACATTCAAAACCAAACACAAGCGTAAAAACACCGAAATACCAACATTAAATGTAACCAAATGATTTTCATTCACCAAATCCGAATTCCAAACATCCAAACAGTAACAAAATGTCATAAAACAGAAGCCTAAAGCTTGGTATCAATGGTTGTCACTCCCAAAGACACAAACTAATGCTTACAAAAATCTAACTAAATGAAAATAAAATCCAAAACATGAAAATACTACTTAAGAAGTTGCTGAAACGAAATCTTGGAGTCAAAGAGATTCAAGGTCGATTTTACACCCGGTCTTTGCTCGGGTTTTCGGCTGAAATTGCCTCTATTTATAGTTGCAATTTTCCCGCAGCCGCGCCGCGCAGATGAAGAATCCGCGGCGCGCGTACTAATCTTTTCCCATTTCTGCGGTATTTGAATGTGTTCCACCGCCTTAAGCCCGCGTCGCACGTATCATAGATCCGCGGCGCGCGTACGAGTTTCCTTGATTTTTCATTCTTTTCCAAACTTCTTCCTTTTGCACGCTTTTAGTCCATGTTTCCATTCTTTTTCTCCAAACAAGTCCTGACACGAAAAGTGAGAATACCCAAACATATTTGATATAATTTTATCAAGAACAGGGCTCAACAACGCCTAAAATACTTGATATCACTAGGCGTTGTCAAACACCCCACACTTGTGCCTTGCTTGTCCCCAAGCAAGAGAGTTTTTAACAAATTATAATAAAGAATCAAACAATTTTTTACTGTGTTCAGTTTCAAAGTTTATTGCTCTTTGAGTTAGAGTGGAATAGTTCGTGAAAACATAATTGAATTGCTCTTTGGAATTCATGGCTTTCTAGAGAACCCTTGATTACAAACTTTCTGTCCACAATCAAGTGTACTTACTCATTCAGATTCTAAAGGCCATTAAGGAATTGTCCATGACTTTCGATGTTATCCGTGTAGCGAGCTTTCAGAAATACCATCCCAGACCAGACGATCTTAGGTGGTAAGGTGCATAAGTCTCACCCATTTTAGACCTACCGGCTCGAACAACAAAGGCCACAGATTGACTTTTCCTTCCTAAACTCCAATCCTAAAACAGCTCAATCTTCTAAACTCATAAAACTCAACTTATTTGACTAACTAATAGCATGATCACAAATAAACAGTACTTCTTGAAAAATACTAGTGCTATCACAATCACAAACCATTCATTTCCAAATTGCAATTTATTAAAAATTTTGAAAATATTGCTAAAAATTGAAAAATTGATCATTTTTGCAAAAATTTCAAAAAAATTTCTCTTTCGACCGTCCACACCCCACACTTAAAGCCGTACAACGTCCCCGTTGTACAAAATTATTTCAAAACAAGGGAGAAAGAGTTACCCCTTTTGGACGATAGACTGCTTGGTGCTCAATATCACAAGAATAATTGCGAACAAACGGATCCTTGATTTCGTATTCTGGAGTTGTAGCGCTACAGTGAACACGCCGGTGGTCGAGACAAGTGGAGGGGGCACGGTGACCCCACACTTGTCTGAGACAACTCCTTCTCAATTTGGTATATCATGCATAACTCAACAAACGAATTAAAAGCAAACATAACAAAATGTAAAATATGAACAAAATATACATATAGAAGTGTCATAAGTTTGTACATATATCTCAAAAAATATAAAAAGAAAGAAAGAAAAGTACATCAATCACTACCAGGTGGCCTGGAGGGTCCAGCCTCGTGATCGTGGGCCCTGGCTGGGAATGGTCGAGGGGCCCGGCCCTGCTGAGTGGCCAAATCCAGGAGTACCTCCCCGATCCTTGCCAACTGGTCCTCGATCCTGGCAACCCTGGCTGCCAGATCCTCCTGTTGTGGCTGCGGCTCTGCCGGGGCTGCTGGTGCTGGCTCTGGCCTCCAGCATCTCCTGCCTGGCTGGGCGTACGCTAGCTGGGGTGCCTGAGGAGGCTCGGTCGGTGCCCGGATGAACTGCCCCGGGCGCTGCTGCTCAATGAGCCTCATCCTCTCCAAAGTGCGCGCTGTAGTGCGGGATGGAGGCAGAGCAGTCAAGGAGGCAGCCACGGGGGCAGTGAGGATCCCAAAGGAACGGGCCAAGCGGGTGTTGAAATATCCCCGGGCCAATGGACTGCTGGTGGAAGCTCCCGTCGAATGGGTGGAGAGGGAAACCGCGAGGGCGAAGGGGAGATGGAGGAATCGGGACGGGTCGAGGAGAGCCCAGAGGAATGTCATGTCCTCCCCAGACACCTTCTCGCCCCCCTCCCGCTGCATGATGGAGGTGGAGACGATACGGTGCATGAGGCGGTGAAGTGGATCGCGAAGGTGGCTCTCCCTCGAGGTCCCTGCCTCGTACATGATGTTGGACAGCGGTGTCCAAATCTCCATGTTGCCAGGCCTCTCCGGCTAGCCCTGAATACAGGCCCCAAAAAACTGAGTGAAGTGGCGGTGCTGAAGATCCGCCGGAGTGTAGATGCCGGTGCACCTCCCGAACTCCCGGAGGTTGCACTCCCTCTGTGCACCTCCCAGTCGAAAGCGGATGATCCTGGATCGTGGGTCCGACGCCCGAGGAGCAAAGTGGATAGTAGAAAGGAACTCCAGGAGGAGCTCCGTGTAGACCACATCCTCGTCCGTGGCCATGATCCTGTCCCATCCACGGCAATTAAATGATGCCTCCTCATGGGTCCAGGTGCGATGCAAGAATGGCTCAATCGCACCCCAGAGCCCAGCATCCCTCAATATGTCTCTGTCGATGACTGTCGCCTCGAGAACCCGGCGACCGATCAATGCATCCCACCGTGAAATGTACTCTGCAGAACTAGCCAGTCCCTCGGGGAACTGGAGGAAAGCGTGGTCCAATCTGAACATCATCTGCAAAACAAACACATGGCCACAAAAAAGAAAAAAATGTTGCAAAATTAGTCCCTCTCTTCCCCACCGCACCGCGGCGCGGCCCAAGAGCAAGGGCGCGGCGCGACGTGCGGCTGTTTCTAAACCCCGATCCAAACTCTCGATTTAACCTGCTAAAACTCAATCTAATCATACCATAAGGTAGCCTAGGTGCCGACTAACTCATCTAGGGTCTCCATTTGGCAAAACAAACACCCTATGAGTTAGCATTAGTGATTCTAAGTTTTGAACTATTTTGGGCAAATCACTAAAATTAACTACCTAATCGCTAGTTTTAACGAGTAATAAGTAGTTAGAATAGCGTACCTTGGCAGTGGAAACAAAATGAGCAAGAAAAATTGCAAGAGAATTTCGTTGATCAGAGCTCCGAGTCGTGTGTGGTTTGTGTGAGCCGCGGCTTACCTTATAAAGGAGAAAACTGACTGGTCGTTCCCCGCGTCGCGGATTTACGTCTTGCGCGTCGCGCGTATCACCAAATCAACCCCTGCGCATCGGGTTGGTTTACGATCCCGCGTCGCGTAATTCAAAAACCCGTGGCGCGGTCTTCAAAAATTTCAAAACTTCTCACATGACCCCACACTTATTTTAGACCACTAATACCTGTAAAAAGATTGATGTATTTTCATACTTAATTTAAAGAAATATAAATCCTAACTTATGACACGATGGGTTGCCTCCCAACAAGCGCTAAGTTTAACGTCTTCAGCCAGACGTGCTATTCCTACTATAGCTTCGGTGGATCGTATGCTTTCTTCCTTGGCTGATTTTCAGTCACCACCGTCCTTTTATTGTCCACATGCTCCTTCCACTTCCCTGGGTCGAATGGCTTGCTAATCCTTCTACTGCTACCCGGTTGCCGTCTTCCAATTATCTCCCGTGAGTGCTTGGAGGTAGCATTGAACCTCCAAGCTCGATCCTTTCTTTGGTGTCTCTTCAATATCACCGGCTTGACTTTGAGCGCGCCTAGTGCCGCTCCCAGTAGTTGTTTTGCACCTCGTTTGCTAGTGTCCCACGTGCTATCTTCAGTTTGCAATTTTGGCTTGCAATACCAGTAGAGATTTTCCAATCGAGTGGGATCGGAAGGCAACATATCAGGATGCTTCCATATGTCCTCATCGATGGTATTGATCACATCTAATTTTCCATTCATGAATGGATCATGAGTGGTGATAAAATCATGTTTTTTATTTTCAAATATTAACTCGTCAGCATCAACTTCTTGATCATCGTCCAACAGGTGGATCGGGACCAAGAGTGGGCGACTGGTTTGATCTGATGGTGGTAAAAAGTCACCCTCCACCAGATCCTTACTTTTAAAAGACTCAAAATTTTCAAAAATTATAGGGTCGGGGATAATATTGTCATCTACACCCCTTTCCCCAATAGTATCAACAATTTCGGGGATCGTTGGGCTGGGGTCTGTACTGTCACTTACAGCCTCCTCCACAGCATCCTCATCAATCAAATCGTCTGGTGATGGTATGGATTCACTCATCACCAGCTCGACATTATCAACATTTTCAAAAATATCAAAAACATCAAAAGCTGTTGAGTCAGAGGTAACATTGTCACCTACAACCTCTTCCTCAACAACATTTTCGACCATCCCAGTGGTCTCTTGACTTTCCCACGGTGTATGCCCTTCCATCACATATTCAGGTGATGCAATTTCACACACATTATTATTGGTATAAAAATTACTCACCTCCGGTTCTGGCGAAGGTGGTGAACATTTCCAATTTTCCTCCATCTTATCTAAAGAAGCTTGCAATTTTTCAAGAGCTTCAGCCTGATCCTTCTGCTCTTGGTGATTGTTATACAAGAGTACCCAAAGTTGGGCCCAAGTTGCAGAATTCTCAGGTTGAGATGACTCCTCGGTCCGCCATCCATTGTCATCGGGTGATCCATTGTAGCAATCATCCTCGTAATAGGTGTCGGCCGGATTTTCATAATCTTCATAATACTGATCCAGGTACATGTAATCACCCATTATAAGGATGTACACATACCAAAAATCAGCAAACTAAAATCAAACATCAAAAATCAGAAGCTAAGTCCTACAAATCACCTAATCTAAGCGCACTGCTCCCCGGCAACGGCGCCAAAATTTGACAACGCAGCGGTCGTCGTGCGGTCAAAAATAAGAGAATTACCTAACACATGCTAGCACAGTGGTAGTCAGGGTCGATCCGCAGGAGCTTCGTGGTTAGACTAAATGAGAGATTACCAACTAGTAGTGTCACGCTACAGTCGGAGGATCTAGTTCCTACCTTCCTAATCACTAACAAACTAAAGCAATGATCAAACAACTCAGGCCAAGCTAAGCTAAGCTCAAATAACCTAGTCACTTTCTGAAATCAGAAGTACATCTCTGAATCAGAAGCAATCAAAGGCATCCAAACTAGCAAAACCAAGCAAAGCATAAACTAGCCACTAACTAAAGTTCTACTGAACAGTTACTAGCCAAGGTTTAATGCCTAAAAACTAACCTAATTAGCTACTGATTCCAGCAAAGAAAAACAGTCCCGAGAAGGTCGAAGCAATATCCAAACACAAATCAAACATTCAAAACCAAACACAAGCATAAAAACACCGAAATGCCAATATTACTTGTAACCAAATGCTTCTCATTCATCAAATCCAATATCCAAACATCCAAACAGTAACAAAATGTCATAAAACAGAAACCTAAAGCTTGGTACCAATGGTTGTCACTCCCAAAGACACAAACTAATGCTTACAAAAATCTAACTAAATGAAAATAAAATCCAAAACATGAAAATACCACTTAAGAAGTTGCTGAAACAAAATCTTGGAGTCAAAGAGCTTCAAGGTCGATTTTACACCCGGTCTTTGCTCGGGTTTTCGGCTGGAAATGCCTCTATTTATAGTTGTAATTTTCCCGCAGCCGCGCCACGCAGATGAAGAATCCGCGGCGCGCGTACTAATCTTTTCCCGTTTCTTCGGTATTTGAATGTGTTCCACTGCCTTAAGCCCGTGTCGCGCGTATCATAGATCCGCGGCGCGCGTACGAGTTTCCTTGATTTTTCATTCTTTTCCAAACTTCTTCCTTTTGCACGCTTTTAGTCCCTGTTTCCATTCTTTTTCTCCAAACAAGTCCTGGCACGAAAAGTGAGAATACCCAGACATATCTGATATAATTTTATCAAGAACAGGGCTTAACAACGCCTAAAATGCTTGATATCACTAGGCGTTGTCACACGTCGAAGTATTGGGTTTGACGTTTGTGCCCTTGACGAAGTGGGTGGTGGAAAATTGTCTTCGCAGTTCTCACCATTTTTTGAGTCCTCACCGGATCCACACCCTATATATATATATATATATATATATATATATATATATATATATATATATATATATATATATATATATATATATATATATATATATATATATATATATATATATATATATATGTATATATATATATATATGTATATATATATATATATATATATATATATGTATATATATATATATATATATATATATATATATGTGTATATATATATATATATATATATATATATATATATATATATATATGTATGTATGTATGTATATATATATATATATATATATATATATATATATATATATATATATATATATATATATATATATATATATATATATATATATATATATATATATATATATATATATATATATATATATATATATATATATATATATATATATATATATATATATATATATATATATATATATATATATATATATATATATAGGGAGAGGTTAAAATGAGGAGGATAAAAAGGTTGAGAAAGTGAGAATGAATGTGGACCAATGAAATCATAAGGGTATATTAGTAAATATATAATTATATTAACAATAAACAGAAATAAATTAATAAATGCTACCTATAATCATGGGATATGATCAAGATATTACCATATTTATAGTGATCTTATTCCACAAATCAAGGATAATCTCGAAATAGCAGCTGTCAAATTCGTCATCATCTAGTGAAAAAAAATTCGATAATCATTGATGAAGCAATTGGTAGTTGGTGATTAATGTAAACAGTCTTATTCATCTATGATTAACGGTTAACAAGTGTGGTTCCATGTATATAATTCATCAATGATTAAATTTTGTGATGGTGTGATAATCAGTCTTATTCAGCATTATTCATTGATGTTAATCATTAATGATTAACACATAGTTACATATGTCATTAGTCTATGGTTCTAAAATCATAAATCAGTACAAAAGATGACACAAACTAAATAATCAAGCAACCAAACTTAATTTTAACTAAATATATATTTATATAAACATCGATATGTCCAAAAAAGCAAATCTATAAAGATATTAAATAAACAAAAAGCATCAGGTGTTTAAAGTTTGTGTTTTCATAAAAGAAATCAGTTAAACTGAAGCAATCGTTGGTGAATGGATTTGGCTGCAGCACTGAGGATTTGTTTGCGCAATTTTGCAGGTCGCTTCTGGAATTCTGAAACCTTCTCAAGTATCTTGTCTTTAAAGGTGTTGTGCTGATGTTTAACAATTTTGTTCAAGTACTTGGAACGAAGCTTTTCTAGCTGGAGGTCTTGGGCTGGGGATTCATTCTTGAAACCTGTTTCATCAAGTTGATGAAGCAATTGGTAGTCGGTGATTAACGAGTATAAATAATGGAATAATTATGAATAATATAGTTATGATTAATATAGTAATCAATGATGATTAATACTACCATGTGAAGTTGGTAGCAGGTTTAATCTTTAACCATTGATGACTTAATCACGATTGATTAAATGATTAAATGGTGTTCACAGATGATTATAACTGATGGTTTAATCCTTTTATGCAATTATATTTATAATCATAGATGATTATACTTAGAATCATAGATGATTACAACTATAACAATATTTGGGAATGCTAATATTTTTGTTTTTCGATAGACAATAACAATAAATGAATGTCAATTTCATATCATACTAAAATTACAGTGTAAAACACATAACAAACGGGATAAAAAAACAAAACAGGGATGAACAGAAAACAAGAATATTGAATAATTTTTCAATATTTTAGCGATTTTGATCGATCCCGCTTTGTAATTTGTACTCCAATTCACGATTTTGAATAATAAGAATGAATAATACGAGAACCAGAATTCGAACCACAAGGTTGTTCAATTTAATTGGATATCGTACCTTTAATTCGATCCGACTTGCGAGTGGAACGATTTCGTACCTCGATTGGGGTCGAATGAGATGGGATCACAGATTGCGACTTTATGAGCGAACTACGTGACCATGTTCTTTCCTGTTCTAGCTTTCTGATTTCGTATCTTGTACTTTTACTTGTATTGACTCTTCATCGACTAGAAATAATTAGAACCAAATGATGGTGGTTCTTTACTTGACTGCTTCAATCCAAGAGAAATTCATACCATAAAAACAGATTGAAATTCAAACAAAAAAATTAAAAAATTGTACATTTACTGAAATAACCTCATTGTACATATTAAAAATAATCTTTCATTTAATCTTAAATGTAAAAGAAGTTGTAATCCAATGGAAAATGATGCATTCATGTGTAATCCACTTGAAAGATTTCAGTAATCTGTAATTTTTCCTTAAATGTAAAAGCAAGCAAAAACTTCAAAATCGAACACTTCACTTGGAAAGCTGACAGGTAATGGTGTGAAGGTGAATGGTCCAAAAAAGATTTCATTAATCAAGCAACATACACCTTCTAAATCACATGATTTGTTATCAGGTTTTGGTGCAAAAAGTTTTTCAAGTAATGGGTCAATGAGTAAATGTACATTGGATTACAACTTCTTTAAAATTGTACACCTTTCTGATCATTTGTAGATGATAAACCCTTTTGATACTCGGTTTAAACGAATGAAAAATTAACCAAAACTCATTCAGGACTTTCATCGAACACCTTGTGTTCATTCTAAATTGTTGCTGTAATTACTACAAAAAACTGATCAAACTATCAGAGTTTGATGTTAATCATCATATTTTGTTGATATGTACAACCCAGATGACCAAAACTCAAAAAAACACTAAAAAAAGAAAATCCTTTTCATCCCGATATGCTATACCAGTCGATAATGCTATCAATGTCTACTAAAATCCATCAAGATAACTAACCTGGAGATGAGTGTTTGAATTTCGGACATGTACTTCCTTCTTTCTTCTCCATCCTATATAACACAATGTGAAACCGAAGATACTCGCGAAATTACCCAGCAAACTAGGGTTCTTGAACTTGCGATAATGGGTATAAATCGTTAAATATGGTGAATAATATATTGCTCCGATTTAGCTAGGGATAATCGATGATATAAGGATTTCAATTCGGAAATTGGGTATCATTGTTACGCAATAAGATCGGGAATGATATCAAGGTAAGCAAAAATCAAGGAATCAATGAGGTTGGAATTTACTATTAAACCCTCAACCGGGTTTTATAATACTATTAACTTAATTTTGTATTTAAATAAAAACAAATTACCATAATTATCTAAACCATAGATCTTGAAAAATAGATGGTCCAGATTCTTTCTCATTTTCTCAACCTTTTAACACTCCTCATTTTATCCTACTTCTATATATATATATATATATATATATATATATATATATATATATATATATATATATATATATATATATATATATATATATATATATATATATATATATATATATATATATATATATATATATATATATATATATATATATATATATATATATATATATATATATATATATATTCTTTTTTTTTTTTTTTTTTGAAAAGGCAACTTTCATTAAAAACGGAGGGGGACCCAGCCAGGGGCTGGGGGGGCCTTACAAACAAACACGATTACATCCCAAACGCAGATCTAGGAGAAACTAGCCAAAGGCTCCTATTGAAATTGAGTTTCTAAGCTCTACTATCTAACCATATAAACGACTCTCGTTGGATGTGTGAAAACAGATCGTCCACCTTTCTTATTTTACCCAAAAAAGTAGCCTCATTTCTGAATTGCCATATGGCAGCAATCGCGGCCGCTCCGATAACGAAGAGAATTTTTTTCGCAGTCGAGTTCTTCCCTTCTCCCTCCAACCCGGCGAATAAGTCTTCAATAGAGCAAACGTTTTTAGCTTTAAGCCCCCACCAGGAAACAATTCTAGCCCAGTTCTCTTTCGCAATAGTGCAATCAAAAAACGCATGGATGACCGTCTCAGAATCAGCTTTACATACATCGCAAATAGTGTTGATGGCGCTAGCTTGAATTTTAGCAAGATTATTTTTGACTGCAAGCCTGTCCCTACATGTTCTCCAGATTAGAATATTGATTTTTTTAGGAATCCACTTGTTCCATCTGTTTTTGGCAGTTTTACTTTGATTTTTTTCGCCAATTTTGTGTCTTAACCAAGCCACCGTAAAGACCTTCTTCGGACCTCCAGGGCAACTCCAGGTGTCTTTTTTGTCCTTCAAAGTAACTGCAGAAATGATAGACAATACCTCATTGAACTCCTCTTTAGCCCTTCCTTCTCTTATGAAATCGCTTCTGTACCGGCTAAGACCCCCATTAGTAATCCTGTCGTGAACAGATGCATTCTTAATGGGGTCAAAATTGAAGGCTCTTGGGAATAATTGACCCAAAGGTTTGTCCCCCGCCCACCTATCCTTCCAGAATCTCGTGTCTTTCCCATTTCCAATACATCTTTTCATGAGTTGTCTCGGATCTAACTGGTCCTCTCTAAGCTCTTCCCACTGTCTCACTATACGTTTCCACGTGGAACCTCCTTTAACTGTGATTTTATCATCGAAAATGTCGATTTTTCCATGAATGCTATCTATAATTTGCACCCACAGGGACTGCGGCTCCGTATTATACCTCCAAAACCATTTTGCCAAGAGGGATTTATTAATATCTTTCAAAGCTCCGACTCCCAGGCCACCTTTAGACTTCTTCTTTAAAATTTCTTCCCATTTGACCCACGGAATATTTCTTTTGTTACTTGAACTTCCCCAAAAAAATATTCTTCTATGATCTTCAAGCGTTTTGGCCACACTACTCGGGACACGATACAATGAGAAAATAAAGTTACCAAGCGTCCCAAGCACATTGCTAACGATGGTATGCCTCCCACCATACGAGAGCGTTTTTATCTTCCAGTAACTCATCTTCTTTTTAAATCTATCTATCAGCGGTTTCCAGGGTTTCTTGTTCCTCATATTTATTCCAATGGGAAGACCTAAGAACGTGGTTGGTAGTTCGTTGTCCCTGCACCCAATGATCAAAGCCATATCCTTCACTTTATTGCGATCGACTCCCAAGCCAAAAAGAGAGCTTTTCTCGAGGTTCACTCCAAGGCCTGCAGACTTCTTGAAACAAATCATGATACGAACTAGATTTAAGATGTTTTCAACAGACCATTCACCGAAAAAGATAGAATCATCTGCAAAAAATAAATGGGTTAGCATAATTTTATTATCTCATATCTCTACTCCTTTATAGTTTCCAGAAAGAGAAGCTTTTTCAATGGCAGAGAAAAGCCCTTCCATGATCAGAGTGAACAGAAAGGGGGCGATTGGGTCCCCTTGACGAAGGCCTCTTTTGGGAGAAAATTCAGTCGTAGGACTACCGTTGACAAGAACAGAAAGAGAGCTCGATTTCAGACATTCTTTGATCCAACTTCTCCATTTCCGTCCAAATCCTTTTTGATCCATCATCGAGTCGAGATAAGCCCAAGACACCGAGTCATAAGCTTTAGCTATGTCGGATTTGAAGATGAACATTTTTTTTGTTTTTTCTTTTTGCCCAATCTATCACTTCATTAGTAATAAGGGGACCATCCAGGATTTGTCTTCCTTTTATAAACGCCGATTAAGTAATATGCATAACATTTGGAAGCACCTTCTTGATTCTGTTAGCTAACATTTTCGATAGAATCTTGTAAATGCTAGATATGAGACTAATTGGATGATACTCTTTAACTTTCATGGGGTTTGAGACTTTAGGGATAAGCGTAATAAAAGTAGCGTTGACCCCTTTACCCCTTTAGGCAATTTGGGGTCTGACCCAAATTCATTGTAAGCTTCAAGCAATTCCTGTTTAAGGAGATCCCAATGACTTTTGAAAAATTCCACCGTAAAGCCATCTGGGCCAGGGGACTTATTAGCACCACAATTCCAAATCACTTCTTTGACTTCCTTTTCATCAAATGGTTTTTCTAGATCATCTCTTTCTCTCCTCGATAATTTTGAAGTGTTTCCAAGGTCTTGGGACCAACTGCAATCGGGGTCTTCCTTAAACTGTTGTTCAAAATAGTTTTTAAATTCCTCTTAGACCTTACTTGGATCCACCTCTCAAACGTTGTTTATTTCTACACCTTTTACATTCCTTGTGTGTTTCTTTTTGTTCAAGGTTCTATGGAAAAGTGCCGAGTTTTCATCTCCTTCCAAACTCCACTTGTTTTTATTTTTTTGCTTAATGTCTTCAAACTCTTTTACTTCCTTGTCTCTGATTTTGCACGCGATATTGAGTCTTTCCTGCAGTAACATATCCGAGCAAGCACCATTCTCAATATCTTTATCGATCGAGTCTATTCTACTCAGCCATTTTTATCTTTCCTCTTGATTTAAAGTATCTTTCTTCTTTTTCCAATCTTTAATCTTTATTTTGACAGCTTTGCATTAACACAAATATCTTCTTATGGCTCCCATTGATCTTGAACTCCTTCCAAGTTTTCTGAATTAATTTTTCAAGTTCTTCGTCTTCTAACCACGAATTGTAGAATTTAAAGGAAGTGTTTCCATAGCATCTCTTCGATTGGTGTAGAATTAAAGGCTTGTGATCTGAGAAAATTCTCGCATCCGTGGAAACTTCAGAGTTTGGCCAAGTAGAATAAAAACAATCGTTTATTAAGAACTTGTCTAACTTTGATAACTTGGTTCCCCCTCCTTTGATCCAAGTGAAATTAGAGCCTCCGATTTTAACATCAATGAGGTTGTTATGTCTAATAAATTCATTAAACTTATTAGTAGCATGCTCATCTATAGATGAACCTCTTCTTTCGCTTTCATTGCGCACCTCATTGAAATCTCCAAAGGTAACGATGCTTCCCTGCCAACTACTCATAATCGCAGAAATAAAGTTCCATAGCTCAGCACGTTTTGAAGGTAATTGACTAGCGTATACATTTATAAAGCACACTTTGGCATTGTTTTCAGTCCAAGTCCCCTGTATGACTATGCAATCTTCTCTACAAATGGCGTTTTCCTTCACAAAGAGATTTTTATTCCATATACTCAGAATCCCACCACCTCTCCACATACCATTAGAAGCTACAAAATCAAAGTCAGGGCTTCCCCAGATCCTTTTAATTAACATATCGGAAGGATTTTTTCTTTTCGTTTCTTGAATTCCCAGCACAGAAATCTTGAATTTAGAAATTAAATCAAAAATCCATCTCACCTTATAGTCGCCTTTCCCTAGACAGTTTGTATTGAGAGTTAATATATTCATTTGATCGAGATTGAGTCGCCATTTCTTCCATTTTTCCTCTGCATACTTCCCTTTCCATTTATACCTGAAAACCCACACTCTTTACCAATCTCCTCGATCCTCGTGTTGATGCCAGAACCAGACGAGATGCTCTCTTCAGACGACGTCTGGATTTCTTTCTGATTCGAGGTAATTGACGCATTAGATCTCCTCCTAGTTTGACTTCGGGTTATGCGAGGGGATATTTTGGTGCCTGCTTTCTTTTTCTCCCGTTGACTTCGCAAATATGTTTGATTTTGGTCAGCGTTTTAATCACTGCCAACAAGTTCTAGTTTTTTCTTAATTGGGGTATCTCTTGAAAGCAAGGTCTTAAGGGCGTCGGAGCACCCTTCAAAATTTGGAGCCGGATCCAAGTTTTCATAATGGATCGCCTTTGACTTACTGGGCCGACTTTCGTTGTGATATTTGTTGTGAATTGGGCTTTGATTACCTGTTTTTCGAAATGGGCTTCCTTTGTTCGATCCAGTTTCCTCTTGGACCCCTTCTGAATCCTCCATTTTTTCTAGAGTTTCAATGTTGGTCCCCACCTTTTTATCCCTCTTTTCGTCTTCCTCAATTTTCCTTACCTCCTTAGCCGCCTTATTTTCGAGATCTGCTCCCTCATCATTTCTGTCTGTGTCTTTTGAAAATGACATAACTGTCTCCTGGATCTTAGAGACTGAGCTTGACCGTTCGACTTCCTCGTCGGAGAAGTGGTCGGAGTCAAAGTCTTCCGACGAGTTGAACCCATCGTCTTCCTCTTCATCCGATGAGATTATTTCATCTTTCTCGATATCCCTGTCATTCCTAACTTGGACTTTTTCTTTGAATTTGTCTATTTCACCATTAACTTCGAAAACTCTAACTTTAAATCTTTGATTTCCAATTAAGACATTCACCGATTCATTTATTAACTCTAAGTGGGACGACTTCAGACATATTTTACCGTACGACCAGTCACTCCTTGAAGTGATGCAAGGGTCGGTGATGATCACCTCCCCCCATATTCTACCGATTTTAATGAAACTGTTAGGGCACCATGCTTGAATTGGTAGACCTTCTATTCTCAGCCACACGATTCTCTCTTGGATATGGAAGTCTTATATATATATATATATATATATATATATATATATATATATATATATATATATATATATTTATATATATATATATATATATATATATATATATATATATATATATATATATATATATATATATACTTAGGATCTTTTGATAACTAACTTCACCCCGAGACCTCCCAAACCGATATTTTTTTCAATAAACCTACATCATAATAGGCCTCTTAGACGCTCAAAATGAGCCCAGGACGCTGAAATTTTTTTTCGAAAAAACGACTTTTTTTTTAAAAAATTTGTACATGTGCAAAAAAAAAAAAATTTTACATGTACAAACTTTTTTATACGTGCACTTTTTTTCAAGTTTTTTTATGGATGCCTTTCTAACACATATTTAAGGCGTTTTTTAAAAAAAATTGAAAAAAGTGTACGTATAAAAAAGTTTTTACATGTACAAATTTTGTTTTTGCACATTACAAATTTTTCAAAAAAACAAAGTCGTTTTTTTCGGAAAAAGTTTTTTTTTTCCGAATAGGCTTATATTTGAGCGTTTTAGAGGCCCAAATTTTTGGTTTTTCGAAAATGTTGACCATTTGGGAGTTCTCGGATTCTCGGGGTGAAGTTGGTTCTCAAAATATCCTAACTATATATATATATATATATATATATATATATATATATATATATATATATATATATATATATATATATATATATATATATATATATATATATATATATATATATATATATATATATATATATATATTTATATTTATATATATATATATATATATATATATATATATATATATATATATATATATATGTGTGTGTGTGTGTGTGTGCTTGTGTGTGTGTGTGTATGTGTGTGTGTGTGGGTTCAAGTGGATTGATGAAACCACACCCGAACCCTCTCATCCCATCTATCGTGAACCCGCAAGGGGGAGGGGGCAGTGGTACCGCCGATACCACCGAGCCCACACCCAATCTTTCGTGAGCTCACTCGATCTATCTCACGTACTACTCCGTGTGCTCTTAGTGAAATGTGATGATGTTTATAATATGGTTAAGTTATATTATGCGGGATGTTTGTGAATGTATAAAAGTAATACGTGAATGCATGTAATTGATATAATATGAGAGTACTGTGTTTCTCACTAGCATTTCCGCTTACCCGTTGAATTCTAACATTTCATGTTTAAGGGATATTTTTGGAAAAGTGCATGGCATGGTCGCTCCAAGCTCGTATCAAGTTAAATGAAGGGACCAATATGAGTAATTTATTAAATTAAGTCTTCCGCTTGTATTCTGGGTTTCATTCAAAGCTGATATAGTTGCAAAATGATTTATAAGTACAATGTCAATTTATTTAAATATTTTGTTAAGTTAAATTAATTAAGTTCAAATGGTTTTGTAAAGTTCTAACACCCATACTCTAAATTCATATATACATTTTGTGAAAATAGTCTATGAATGTATTTAGAGGTTTTATTTTCAGTATTTTCAAACAAAAAATTAGAGTGTTACAACATACAACCCTTTATCTCATCTCTTTTCTTTTTCTAAGACTCGTTCTTAACTCTCTCTCCTTCACATGTCTCTCTACGGTTCTCATCGGTTTGCTTCCTGTCGGACTCACTCTCATTTCCCTGGTGAGTTCACCCGGAAAAGGTTGGCCATAGTCCTTCCATGGGCAATTGAACAAGCTCTTCTCTCATTTCACCTCTCTCTCTCTCTCTCTCTCTCTCTCTCTCTCTCTCTCTCTCTCTCTCTCTCTCTCTCTCTCTCTCTCTCTCTCTCTCTCTCTCTCTCTCTCTCTCTCTCTCTCTCTCTCTCTCTCTCTCTCTCTCTCTCTCTCTCTCTCTCTCTCTCTCTCAGATCCTGAAATTGTTATAAAGAGTATTCCAAGATGTTCATCACATAATGGAGATTGCCCTTCATTGTAGAATTACTAAAATACACTTTACTCAATTGTCTTTGACTTTTTATGTGAATCACGAAAATACGCTTCTAGCAATCCAATAACTTATTAAAATATTTTCAATACTAATAATGGTATTTAAACTAAATACGAGTTAATTATTTTCAATAATGATTTTTGTTACTAAGATCGTCAATTTCTATTGCAAAATTATCAAATTGTCGTTCAAAATTAATATGGATAACCAAAATGCCAATATGCTAAATAGTGTTTAAATTTTTATTAAAATTATATTTAATCATGTATTTATGTAAAATAGCAATCTCATATAAAAGACTTCTGAAACATGAGTTACTTCTAAAAACAATTTATTTATTTATGCTACGTAAATTTTTTGAATTTATTTTAGTCTACATAAATTTATTATTATTATTATTATTATTATTATTATTATTATTATTGTTATTAATTTTAAATTTAGCTCAAAATATATTATATCCAAAATACGAATGTTACAATCACTCACCCCTTAGAAATGATTATGTCCTCATAATCACTAAGAAAGAATAAGATAACCGTTTTTCAAAAATTTCAAGCCATCTTTAAGTGTATTTGCGTAGTAAAGTTTAACATACACTTACTTTAAGTAAATACCGAAAAACATCATTGTCTTTTATTTTATCATTCTATAACCTCTTATTTTCATAAAATTTCTATTCTCTGTAACTTTCTCTAAAATAATTTAGGATTCATTCAATTATTTTATTTTTGTTTGAATTCACTTTATTCAAAAATTTATTTGCTCTATGTTGAGCAAAGTGAGCCCAATCTGAACCGGAGAAGTCCAGACAACTAAAGAGGATCAACTATCCAAAGAACCATAAACAGAGGCGAAGTCATGCCTGTGTTGTTGAGGTCGGTGCCTTAGACAAATCCTTAGTCCTCGGTTAACGAAGTTCTTCACTTTAGTCAAACTAACCAAAGCGGATCAGAGTCAGGTGCATCTCACCCCAGTAGTGCTTCTCTGAGCAGATCAACCAAGAAGGTTAGATCCGAAGACATCTGGATTAGTAGGACCAAGGAAGATCACACCTAGTCTGGATCAACAATATGTCCTTGGGCATGTTAATAAGTGTAACACCCCAAACTTTCACACAATTTTTTGTTTTTTTTCAAACTTATATTACAAATACTTTGTCATACAAACCATTTAATTTTTACAAACGGGGCATCACAAGTTCGCATCATAACCATAGTTTAAACCTGTTTATTGCACGCTTTATACACTGAAAGCTACCCTCCCACACCACGCTCTTCTAACTCTTTTCTTGATTACCTGAGTACATAGCATTTTTAAAAAAAAATATACGTAAGACAAAATGTCTCGTGAGCAATGTGGGTTTAGACCCAAAACCATTTTCTTATATTTCATTCATTCTCAAATTAAAAATATTTAATTTCCTATGAGCGCACCCATAGGTACTCCTTTCCATTTGTGAGCACATTCCTACGAGCGCACCCGCAGGTTTTATACGAGGCGCACCCGTATAACTCTTCCCTCGACAGCATGAAACGAATTCATCCATCAAGGTACCAATTAGACAACTACTTCGTGACGGGAGGTACCATCCCAGTAGTGTCTTTTGACCACCCCTACCGCAGCAGGCCGTGATCTTTATCCGGATACTTCTCAACCCATCAACATGGCTCAATCACTTTATTAATTCTCTGTATTTCTCATTTATCATTTCTGTATACATTGTACTTACTATTTCATAGTATCCTTTCCAGTTTCACAAAACCATTTCCAGTTCCATAGAACCATTTTTCATTTTCATTAAACCATTTCAATTTCCATAAAACCATTTTCACTCCCAAAACATTGTATATCAAATTCATTTCTTTGTATAAAACTCATTTGCTATGTACTAAAAAATCCACACATTACTCACCTTGAGTCACCTAGGAGTTATTTAGCTTCTTAAACTCCTTTTTCTTTCACTTGATTAACCGTGTTTGAACCACCACCTATTATATACAAGATATACATTTACACTTGATTCATATATACAATAACTAACTTTATAGCACAAGAGTGCCGTATTATGCAACTACGGGTCATAACTAAGCTACAACCCTTATTAAACTAGCTTTCTTTAATTTGTAAACTTTCCCGAAATACACGTATTTTGCTACAGTACTCTCGGGAGGTCGTATTTCCATTCCGATAATTTTCCACAAAGTTTTGGACCATAAGGGACTTGTGTTTAAAATTTGAGGTCAAACGGACAAGTCTAACCCCAAATTCCAAAAATGAAAGCTAACTTAACAGAATGCTCACTGCATTTCTGCATTTTGGTTCAGGCGCAGGGTCGCGTCGCGACCTGTATAGATCGGGTCGCGATCTGTAAGTTCATTGCTATTTTTTTACGATTTTTCAGCTACAACTTCTACTATTCCCTACATTAACTTCTTAACACATGACTTAATCATTTTAGGGTCACTTCTAGGCCCTAAATAACAACCTACTTACAATTTTAAACCATGGGATCATCAATTCCATTCCTTCTCTTGAAACATTCTCGTAACACTCATTTTCACACCAAAAACCATTTTAATGAATTTTCAAGAATGGAATTGATTTCTTACATCTTTTATGACACTTTAAGCTTACTAAAACATTTGAAATCAGTTTCAAACTCATAAACCCATTTCTTTCTAGGGTTCTTGAGCTCAAAATCCATTTCTTGGAATTTAACCAAAATCAATGGTTATAACTCGTTTTCTGTGATGATTTGAACTAGATGAGATGTATGAATTCTTTGGTTTAACCCCATCCTTAAAAATCAGAAGTTGGATTTGAAGATTATCCAACAAAACTTGAAGAACTAAGCTAGAGCTATTGAATTCTTACCTTAGAAGCTTGGAATCACCAATTCCAAGTGTTGATTCTTCAATCCTTGCTTCCAATTTTCGTGAACTTGCAACTCCCGTGTTATCTAGCCCTCTAGCTTTCTCCCGAACTCTCTATAATCTTCTGGGAACTATGGGAGATTTTTCTCCTATTTATAGTTCCATATTTTCAATTTAACCCCTCTAGTTCTACTTCTTCCATTTTGGCACCAAAATCTAAGTTTTATTACATGAAGTTTCATTTCTTATATTATTGCCCCACAAACACAAAATATTTTACACTAAGGTCCAGAACATGGCAAAAATACTTATTTGCCCTTTTTCACAACTTTACTATTACACACGGTTATTTTATATTTTATTGAAAATTTTTGTAGGTTCTTACAATAAGGCATCCAAGATAGACAGTAGAATGGAGATTGTGACAAAGAGAGAACCCCATTCGGACTGAAGAGCCATTTCCGAAGAAGCACATCATTAATATCTTCTACGGACCGCGGCTCACCATGATAGCAGTAGATGGGGCTATGGTCATAGGAGTGAATACATTAGCAGCTAAAGAAGACGAGACTGTAGTATCTTGTGACTGAAACTCGGTTCAGACCGAAGAGTTTTCTCAAGAAGGTAGAGTTGGCCCCAGACCGAAGTATAGTCTGACCGAAGTAAAGAAGCATAGTAAGACAATTACACAATATCGACCTAAGGCATAACTCTCAACCGATGATCGATGGGGTCATCCAACCAAATAAGGAGTCTTCGGTTGTAACCATCATTGGTGTTGTCATATCAAATGTCAGAGCTATCTTGGGAATACACGTGGGAACAAGTCTTTATGTGTCAGGGCAGCATGTGGAGCTAGGTATGGCCACTTTACATGTTGTAAAGTTGACTAGGTGGCTTAAGTCCAAGAATCGCGGTTCCCGCCTAAGACCATGCGTATTCGGCCTTGCATATCTTGCTATAAATACATCTCATTCATCCTCACAATGCCATATGTCCAATGTCCAGTTTGTGAACATTGTGGTGTTGTCACATCACATTGCCATAGTTTCTCTCTTGTAAAATAAAGAAATTATTAATAAAAACCTCTCAGTTTCTCACAGTCGATGTAGCTTGACTCATTGTCAACTAAACCAGTTTATGTCATTGTGTTTCGTAGCTTATCTTTGTGTTTTCTCACTAGTCTAGATAGCTTATCTTTGGTTGTCGAAGTCCTTAGTCGTTTATGTTGGTGCCCATCTAGGTGTGTCAGCCACCCCCAACACTCTATCCTCGACTAAGTACTCAACTTATTCCATGTTTCTATGAAATGATTTTTTTTAAGTTTTGTAATTCTTTTTTTTTGTGGAACCGATGGATAACAATTTGGAGTACTCCGGAACGTTAGAGCGGATCCGATAGGCCGCAATCGCCTCCGTTTCCTACCCCTGACCACCTCACCTCCTCACCTGGAAAAATCCCCCACATGGGTGTTAGCCGGAGTAGAACTCACGACCTCCACCCCGTGGGTATATAACCTGATGCCTCTTCCCAGCTAAGCTGGAAGTTATTGGCTTAAAATTCTTTTATATAGAGAAATACTTCGTATGCTTTTAAACATTTTTATTCACAACAATAAGTAATTTTCAACTTCATCAATGTTTACATCGCATCGAAATTTTCACTAAGACTCCAAAGAGATCATCAATCTCGGGTATAGATATCGGTTCATGGTGATCACTTTGACATCATAATTCAAGAAATTTCTATATTTTAATATTAGTACTCACTTAACACAACTTTGATAAATTATTTAACTTTTATAAATATCTTTTGGAGAGATAAGTTTTACATCGTTCTCATGTCTTCGTACGGGTATGTTAAAGTTCGCTAACATGCATACCTTAAGTTGCTAAATCATTTGTAACGACCTAAAAGATGATGTTCTTAAAACATAAAATAACAAGTTTTGCAACGGAAGCTTAAAACTTTTGAACAAAACATAAAACCAATTTATTCCCATAAGGATCTTAGATTACTTGCATGTTTAAGATAAAGTAACAACTTCAAAGAAGAATTTACAACATTTGTAATCTTTGAACCCAACTTGAGTGTTGGATGTTGATGAAGTAGCAACAAGATCAAAATGATGATATTCTCTAGTTGTATCCACCATAAGTTGTGTAACACCTTGGAATGCTAGTTTATTTTCTTGTGTTCTTCTTATCTTTTAACATAGAAACAAAAACTAAATTTGGTATCTAAGATAGGTAAGTGTAAGATCAAAATCTACACTTAACTAGCAAAAGAAGAATGAAGAGGCAGGAGGAGAAACTTTCGGCTAAGAAGAGTCAAGAAGAAAAGAACTAATCTCATTTCAAGATCACATGCATTCCTTTCAAGACCATGCATTTACATGCTTCCAAAAATCTTGGTCAAAAGGAACATATGCAATGGACAAGGGAGGAGATTAATGCACCTGGATTGGACATCTCACTTCCCTTTGATTTGGCCGAAAATGGAGAGAGGAGATATTTTCTCTCTTCTTTTTATAGTTTATAAACATATACTTTATATTTTATAATGCAAATACATTTTCCATTTAATCAAACAAGTTTTCAAATATATTTAAACCTTTTAGAATATATCATTTGAATATATATACATCCATATATATTATATATATATATATATATATATATATATATATATATATATATATATATATATATATATATATTACAAACTATTTGATTACTATACATATATATTTACATAAATGTTTATTTATTTTAACATTTAAAATAAATAGGTGTTTACAAACTTATTTAAATCATTTAAAC
This sequence comes from Cichorium intybus, assembly GCA_023525715.1. Lineage (NCBI taxonomy): Eukaryota > Viridiplantae > Streptophyta > Magnoliopsida > Asterales > Asteraceae > Cichorium > Cichorium intybus. Next base: position 110,796,739 of record CM042012.1, on the reverse strand, counting down.
CTTTTAAGTGATATAAACAATCATATTAAATATGTGTACTCTCTTGTATTAATTCATACCATATAAATTAAATCTAGCTTTCATATCATTTTACAAACAAAATGATAAACACGAGTATTACATCATTTTATCAAGAATCTTATTCATTGTGATAAAGTGATCATTAAGGTGTCAAACTTGTTATTGGTGTAACCCTATATGATCATATGTTATTACTAATATCAGTTAATGATCATACTTGGGCATATAGATCTAACACGCTCTTTTATTGGCTTGCCAATGATTCGGTTTAATTGGATTAATGAATAGGTGTGTATGTCGACAAATTTATTTACTATAAATGTCTTAGCGGGTTTTTGTAATACATTTGCCTTCGGATGCCAAGAACGGTTTTCTTGAATATAAACAAACGTCATACCTTTTTGTAGTAGACCACAATATTTTGAACTGAAAACCTTCTGCAATAGCTTTCCATCCAGGTGATTATTGGAAGGCTTGTTTGTCTATGAATGTTGTAAGGACGCCGAACCGATCTCTTGGATGTTAGCTGTGTGATGCAGTATGTACATGAACATGCTTCGAACATGAAGGTACATGGGGCATACCATAAAATAACGAGGTTTGTATACGTATGTGTATGGTCATCATCCCAATCGTTATTAGAGTCAACCGCATCTTTGATGGATACCCTAAACTAACATCAGTTGGTTCCTGTAGGGTGCTAAATTTGCATTGTTCAAAAGAGGGTTGGTTTCTAAAACGTTAAGATCGTTCAGAAGAGGGTGGTTTCTGGAATGGTATTGAAATCGCCAGTACCAACATATTCAACAAATGTTTCCACCTTCGTATCTGGAAGTGTGTCATATCCACCCATATAATTTTTACCAACATACTTAAAATTTGTAGGTTTTGGATATAAAATTGGTTCTTTCACTATGTTTTTAGGAATACAACAATATTCTGGATGGCTATGATAATTAGGTACATTGGGAGAAATGTAATAACATTGTTGCTTCCTAACTCCATCACCTTTAACAACGTACAGATATACAACATTTGAAACACTCTGAATGACACTAATCATGTGACAAACATCCCCATCATCAACTATGTTAATGACATAAAACATTTCTTGATGTTGGAAAGACAATGTAATATATGATTTATCAATCAAACATGCTTTGCTTTTCACCAAATTTAATAAGTCAAAAAAAAATTATCGATAATTGTAACGTAGTTCTTAATAAACAATCTAACATATTTTGGTTAATCATCAATAAGCTCCCAACAATGCAAAGAACAACAAAGAAATTGTTAGATTATGAACTCATCTATACCTTTTTTTTTCAAAAAACAATTTTGAATTTCCTCTCAAACAACTATAATGTTTTATATTTCTCTCTAAGTATTAAAAATATTCTTATTACAAACAAAAATTTATTGTACTTTACAGTCAAACTTTTACTTTACATAGTCAAACTTCTACTTTTGGTAGTCAACATAACATAATATTTACTTTTCGTAGTCAAAGTTATATTTTTGTACTCAAAATGTCAGGTTAAAATCAATATCGTACAACATGTATCTGAACCCTGCCGCCTAAAAAAATTAAAATATATATTCAAAATTGCAGCTGCCTTAGAGGGAACCGCAGGTAGCCTCAGAGGTAATTGCAGCTACTTGCGATTTCTAAACCAAAAAAATGAAGAAAAAAATATTTTGTAGAAAACCCAAAATCGCAGATGAGTGAGTGTCGCGTCATCAAAATCGCAGATGAGTGAGTGCCGCGTCATCAAAATCGCAGATGAGTGAGTGTCGCATCATCAAAATCGCAGATGAGTAGGTGTCATGTTATTAGAATCGCAGCGATTTCGATGAATATTTTGTCCTTTAACTAACTTTTAATTATTTTGTGATAAAATCTTGGGTGCGTTTGGTTGTGGAAAATTTTCCAAAAAAAATGAAAAGTTGGAAAACGCGTTTGGTTAATCAAATTTTCCAAAATTTTCCTAGAAAATGAAAATTTTCCGTTTTCCAAAATTACATAGAACTTAGAAAACTCAAAATTATTGTTTTCCAAATTTTTCTATTTCCAAATTTTTCCAAAAATACAATACCTCTACACATATTCTACCCATCTCACCCACCAACCCTACCCCCACCCACCACCCCACCCCCACCCCTCACCCACGACCCCACCCCCACCACCCACCCCCACCCACCCAACACAACGCTACCCCTACTCACCCACCCTCCACCTACCCACCCCCACCCTACCCCACCCCAACCCCCTACCCCACACCACCCACCCCCACCAACCCCTACCCTTAACCTACCCCTACCCCCACCCCTACCCACCCCACCCACCTCCACCTACCAACCCCACCCCAACCCTTACCCTACACCACCCACCCCCCACCCACCCCTACCCTTACCCTACCCCTACCCCACACCCTACCCACCCTCCACCCACCCCTACCAACCCCTACCCACCCATCTCCACCCACCCCTACCCATCTCCACCCACCCCTACCAACCTCCACCCACGCCCACCTACCCCACCCCACCCTACCCCCTACCCCACCCACCTAACCTACCTACACCCACCCACCCACCCCGTACCCACCTCCATCCACCCCAACCACCCCTACCAACCTCCACCCCACCCCCACCCCACCCTAACCCAACTCCCGCCCCTTACCTACCCCATCCTACCCCACCCCACCCACCCCACCCTACCTACCCACCCCACCCCTACCCTCACCCACATATGTGTTATTTCGTATTATTTTGAAGTAAAAAAATAGAAAATAAAAAGTTACAGAAAATACATATCCAAATGTGTTTTTTAATTTTCTAAAACGGAAAACGAAAACTCAATTAGATTAACCAAACGCGTTTTCTACTGAAAATGAAAACGAAAACTCCACTCCATTTTTCTAAAAATGAAAATGGAAAACGGAAAACAGTTTTCCGCAACCAAACGCACCCTTAAAGATTTTAGAAAAAACTGCAAAAATGGTCCCTGTGGTTTGCATTTTTTCAGGAAAATGGTCCACACCTTTTAAAAATTGGAACAATAGTCCTTTTCAGAAACTTAATACGTGGAAATGGTCCTGAATCTTGACAGATGTTACCACCCATCCGTTAAGGCTATTACGTGCCCTATACATGAGGGCAAAACTGTCATTTTCAATTGGGGACTATATTTGCAGATTCAAAATTACTTTAACCTTTTAAAAGGGCTACGCCTCCTTCCCCAAAGTCATTCTTCCCGTTGTTTTCTTCTTGAGCTTTCGATTCTTGAGCTTTCGATTCGTCTTTAATGGCGTTGTGTTTCTGTGGAAGAATTGCAGTTGTCAAAACGTCATGGACCGATGTCAATCCTGGGAGAAGATTTTATGCTTGCCCTACCAAGGTAAAATATCATTCTCGTTCGTTATTTCCATTAATTTTTCTAATCCTAGCAAACATAATGGTTTGCATTTTGAAGGATTCCGTTTGTGGGTTTGTCGGATGGGTTGATACGCCAATGTGTGCTAGGTCGAAAGCAATCATACCTGGGTTGCTAAGAAAGATCAACAGCTTGGAAGCAGCATGCAGAGCATTGAAGGATGAAGCATTCAAGTTCAAGATGTATTTAGTGTGTAGCTGGGTAATATTCATAGCAGTGTTTATGGGGTTGGGGTAGGGATAACAGTGAAACTGGGTGTGTATTGGTAATGTGTTGTATTTAGTTGGTGTTTTGATGACGGTAGTAGTTAAGACAAGTTTAATGGATTTTGTTGTATTTTCAATCGGATGATATATGTAACAAGTTTAATGGATTTTGTTGTATTTTCAATCGGATGATATATGTAATCAAAAACTGTTGGTAATGAAATAGTTAGTGTCAATTGATGCATTTGTGAAAGATGAGACCAAATTTGTTGCATTTGTTAGTAAGATAGGTCAACAAAAGTTTGTTACAGCAAAAGAAAACCAATTTCATGGCAGTTGCATTAAAATCATACATGGCATTCGACTTTCATTTAATCAAAGAAGGACAAAGTCAAAGTTAAGATAACAACATCAACAAAAGGTTCACATTACATTTAACTATTATACCTAACAACATCAACATTCCCAAACCATACATGAACAAAGTCAACCTAAGATAACCATACTTCTTAGGTAATTAGTTTGTTACAGCAAAAGAAAATCAATTTCATGGCAGTTTCTAACATAAATATTGTTTGTTACACCAAAAGAGAACTCCTGCATCCAAAAAGACAACCAACTTTGTTAGGTAATTAGTTCCTAGCCTGACTCCCACCTTGCCCTTTGCATGTCCTCGAGTTGTGTCCCTTATTCTTGCATTTTGAACAGGTAACACTTAAATGCCTCCTTGTTAGCTTCTGTACTCCACCAACACTAACATGAGAACCTTCTTCTTGTGTAGAATTTTGACTTACCCTTTGACTGGTACTTAATCTTTCACCCTCACTCTGTCTCCTCTTTCTCTTAGGCCTTCCCACTTGCTTGTGATGTGGAGGAGGAATAAGCTTTGTTGGACACATACACTTGGGCCACATGGGTCTCCTTTTTATTGGCTCGACCTTAAATGAGTATGCCTTCTGCCATGTTTCTAACCAATAAACCTTGTGCACCCACTTGTAAATATCAAGCTCATCCTCAGAATTTTTTGACATTTCATTAAGAGTGGCGATGGCATGTTTGCAAGGAATGCCGACTAACTCCCATTTTCTGCAAGTACACGTACTGTTCTTAACATCAACCACATGTTGATCTTGCCAAACCCCAGCAACCTGATACTTGTCTCCCCCATTCCATCTAGCATAATATTATGAAGCTTGTTTTTTTTGACCTTCAAGGATGCTTGTTGCTGTTGGTGTTAGAGGGCCTTTAACCTTTTCCATCACCTTCATGACATTGCATATCCGTTTCATGAGATACTCTCTTATGAACTCTAAGCAGCCTATGATAGGCTTGTCTCTCCCCACAACTATCTTTCCATTAAAAACTTCACACATATTGTTGATCAAAACATCCGATACTGCTCTTCCTATTTTAAAAATAGATCAAACATTTTCAGAACAAATATAATCTAATCTAACATAAACTAGATGTATTATTAATTGTACCTGAAAAATGGCTTCGTGCCCAATGTTGTGCAGGAATTTGCTTAAGCCATTCACATGCTTTTCTATCATAAAAACTGAATTCCCTCATGAAGTTTTCAAATTCAGGTTTAGTGGTTGCTGTTGCACACTTCCATAAATACTCCTTGTACTCATTTTGTTTCCACGTCTTCTTCATTTTGTCATGTATATGTCTGAGACAGTACCTATGTTCAGCACATGGAAACAGTTGGGCAATTGCAGGCATAACACCCTACAAGTAACCATAAATTAGTTAGAAAACTTAAAGAAATGGAAAACCACTTCCAAAATAATGTTGTGCTACCTTTTGCATATCGGTGATAAATGTAAAATTTGAGTTTGAATGTAGATCCAAGTCCTCTCCAAGGTTTTCCAAAAACCACTTCCAGCTGGCTGTGTTCTCACTTTCAACGAACCTGACCAGGAAATGGGCCTTTCATAAACGCACCATCCAAGCCTAATAGATCCCTAAGACCAGCCTTAAAACCTTTCTTCAGAGGGCCTAAACATACATATATTCTTCTAAATTGTCTAGTTGGGGAAGCATGGTTAGGCTCAGAAAACACATCTATCTTCACTGTTGTATCTTCGTTTGTTGACTGAAGTTCGAGAACATAATCCCTCAAAACCTCGTATTTTGTTTTGTGTAGTCACCAATAACAAGTTTTGTTGCCTTTGCTTTTGCCCTGAACACCTTGTCCATTGAAACACCCACGTCGTACTTCTTTTGAAACTGATCCTGTAGAGCTCTCAAAGGGACGGTTGGATTTGCCTCTACCTGGTCTAAGATCTGCTTTGATATGAAAGTAGCAGTACAAGCCCTAAGTTTTCTAGTTTGTAAGCACATGTGTGTGTGATTTAAAGTCTTTATAAACCAGTTTGAATCAGGGTTTTCTCGTGAAGCATGTATGAACCAACTACAGGGAACCTTTTGGGAGTTTACATTTTTACCCTTACTTTTAGAAGTGGTTGTTGAACTACTAACTTCTCCTTTATTGATGACAGGGACCACTCCTTTACACACTGCCGTAAGCCTTATATTGTCGTTTTTTTTAAAGCCAATATTCCTTCTCGTTTCAAGTGCATGAAGGTCAATTTTATCCTTTAACTCTTTCTTAGTTTTAAATTTCTGACCAACATAGAAACTAACCTCATGTACTTCACCATGACTGCATGTTTTCGGTTTACCCAACCGTTTCATAATACACCTTCTTTTATTTTCTTCATCAGACCCATCATCCAAAGAGTCCCACTCATCGTTGTTTATGACTTCTATGTCTTCATTGGAACCATCTGGGATGTTGTGTACCTCTTCTCCTCCAGTAAAACAAATATCACTATCAATTTCGACCCTAAAGTCCCTCATATCAACCTCAACATCTGGGATGTTGTTCTCATCATCTACAATAATGTCACTATCGTCTTCTGATTCAGAGTTTACTAGATTGCCTTGGTTTTCATCTCCATGATCATTGTTGACTTCATCTGTTTCATCTCCATCATCATTGTTCCGTTCATCATTTTCATCTCCATGATCATTGTGTACTTTATATGTTTCATCTCCATCATCATTGTTCTGTTCATCATTTTCATCTCCATGATCTTTGTTCCCTTCACTTTCAACTTCATCAACTTCTATATTCTGATGTTGACTTCCCAACTCTCCTTCTTCTGACAAATATTCTAAACAAATTTTCTTGCTGCAAGAACTCTCACCTGTTTTGGACATCCCCAATCTCCTTCTTCTATATTCTGGTGACAATTGTTCACTACCACTACCATAAAGAATCAATGACATGTACTCTCCTACATGTTGTTGCACTTCAATGGGTCGTGAATGGTTTGTCTTTTCCCCATTACCAAGATCATCTTCTTGTATTTCCTCAATTATAACTTTTCCATGTGGTTTTGGAGACATAAAATAAGTCAACAGATTTGTCTTCCCATGTTCTGTGTATACTTCAATAAGCTTGTTTTCTGCAATGTATTGACCCATATTTAGTACATCTTGATCATTCCCCAATGCTCGAAGACCAAACTGAAGGTCACCATTGGGAATTTTAAAATGGTAGTAAATCACTGGGGGGACGGAGTAACCGAGTTCAAGCATTACAGCATCAAGTTCATGTACTGAGAACTCATCTAAGTCCACCAAATCCACATAGCGTACCTCGCCTTCAACGTATTTGATTTCTGGAAACTTATTAAACTTGCCACCATGGTGTAGCTTTATGCTAAACATTGTGGGATTTGAATCTACAACAAAACATTGAATGACACTCAAAGTTAAATGTATGCATTTGCCTCCTATACTCTACGACAACAGAAATTACAAAAAAGTTACAGAAACAGAGCAACTCACCATATATGCGAGACGTCTCAATCACTTGCCCTTTTGGTCTGATAGACCACATTACGTACACCATCTACACTTGAATAATCGAAATGTTGCTTATCCTTGATCGTGCAGTTAGGGTTTTTTGCATACCAGACGTTTGGAGAAGAAGGAGAAGTAGAATAGCCAACTGTCACTTAGGGAACATAAATTGGGTTTTTAGGATGGCGCTAATACGAACTATAGTCCCCAAATAAAATTGACGGTTTTGCCCTCATGTATAGGGCACGTGATAGCCTTAACGGATGGGTGGTAACGTCTGTCAAGATTCAGGACCATTTCCACGTATTAAGTTTCTGAAAAGGACTATTGTTCCAATTTTTAAAAGGTGTGGACCAGTTTCCTGAAAAAATGCAAACCACAGGGACCATTTTTGCAGTTTTTTCAAGATTTTAACTATTTTTGTCATTTTCTCATTCAATACCGTCTCCATTTAATTGTGAATAACATCTCTCATTTCAAGTCGAATGGAAGTGATGGTTCCATATGATAATTCTTACGACCTTTAAAATTATTTGGATGATGCGAAATAATATCCTGTTTAGAGGAAGGACAATGGGAAATATTCTTTGTCCGACTCAATTATAGTCATTTCGCTTTCTTGGAATTTTAGGTGGTGCTCGAAATTTAAAATTAATTTGGTAGATAAGCTTAAAAATTCATATGGAACTTTTTGAACTTTGTGTTTGGTTTTTAAAATTAATTTGGCAGATAAGCTTTAAAATTTTAACCCTGTCTTGCATAAAAAAGTGTTATATTTGATGATATTGTTGCTCAATCGTACCTTTGGTGTGATAGTCGGTGTAAGAAAAATATAGATTGGAACTTGTGACATTTAAACTCTTCTTTAATTATGATGTAATTGTTTCTTTTTTCTGTGCTAGCTCCTTGCTAGTTGTTTTTAATAAAATTTCGCCGTTCTTAAAAAAAAAAAGATTTGAAGTAGATTTAAATTTTAGTTAAACAAGAATTGGGTTGGAATTTGATTTAAATATAAAGATAATACCTTTTTTATAGCATAATCTACGTTTGGATCATATTCTCAAAAGAACAAAATTAGAAAATGCCCTTTGCTTTTTTTCTTGAGAGCATAAAGCTCTCTTAACTATTTTACCTTTTCGGGATTTTCTTTTTCATACCTATATATTCTTTTGTTCTCCTATTTTCGATTTATTATTCTTATCAGTTAATAATTCTACACATTTGTCTTCATAAAAGTTATTTTTCAAAAAGAAATAAAAAGATTATTCATTATTGATATTTAACGTTTTCTTTGGCTTTTTTTTAGAACGACATAACCGCATAAGTAAGGTATCTTGAAATACTAACTACCCACATCCTTTAAAATGCATGAACCACGAGTCCGTGACATATGTCCCATTCTGCATAAAGTAAACTACAGTCGATCACAATTTTGGTCCCCGTGGTTTGGATCATTCTGCAAGTTTAATCTTAGTTTTGAAAAATTGACATGAATGATTCTCATGGTTGCGTCTTTTTTGCAAATCCGGTCCTTTTAGCTTATTCTGTTAGAGCGCAGCAGTTAAGTGGGAGTAAAAAGACTAATATACCACCAGTTGTGTTTTCTGTTAATACGTCACAATCTAAACTGCAGGGTCAGTTTTGTAAACCAACTTAAATAAGAAAAATCCATTGACCATCTCGTCTATGATATGTATGTATGTATGTATGTACGTATTTATGTACGTGTGTGTATGTATGGAGTTAGGTTTTTTAAAGAATCAAAATATTTTTGGAAACTCTATGAACTTTTATTTCGATAATTTTTTTAAAAAAACTCTAAAACACACACACACACACACACACACACACATATATATATATATATATATATATATATATATATATATATATATATATATATATATATATATATAGTGTTAGGATCAAATATATTCATACAAGTATTGTGTAACCTTGAAACTCAATCTGGACCACTCATTTAAAACACATTCTTTTAAGAATGTACAAAATTTAGTTCATTCTTTTAAGAATGGTAAGAACTCATTATGTCAAAAACTTATTCTGTTAAGAATGTGTTTTTTTCATTGTTACGATAATGAAATCCGATGGCCAGGATTTGGTTACAAAGTAACACAATAATTGTCATTCTTATTATAACCTAGCCCTATATATATATATATATATATATATATATATATATATATATATATATATATATATATATATATATATATATATATATATATATATATATATATATATATATATATATATAGGGGTGGGTTCAATGCAGAACCAAATTAAATCACCTAACTGCAGAACCATGTTCATCAAAGAACATAAATCCCAAAAACCTCAAAACCACAATCGCTCCTGGATCAATTGGATACCGAAGAAGATTATCTGGTTGAACGTGGTTACTCCAGCAGCAGCGGTTTATCAACATCAGACCGAAATTATATTGTAATCGTAATTCGATCTAATGCAGGTGTTGATGCAGGGTGAAGGTTTTGTGCGTAATCTGCAGTTATTTGTTTTACCCTGTAATCGTATGTTCATTAATGAATATATATGTTCATTAATGAACATATGCTCATTAATGAACATATGCTCATTAATGAACATATGTTCATTAATGAACATACGAAATCGTATGTTCATTAATGAACATATGTTCATTAATGAACATACGATTACAGGTTTGATTTTGACTTTGGAAATAAAATATAGTGTATGTTCATTAATGAACATACGATTACAGATTTGATTTTGACTTTGGAAATAAAATATGTACCGTTCAAATATTTGTTTTGCTGCACCTGTTCATGAATGCACATTATGGTTGATCTTAAACCCACTTTACATATTAGCAATTGGAACCATCTTGTGACATCAATCAATTGTGAGATCACGGTTCGCTAATTCCAACTCAGTTCGTCAACACCGACTTCAACCTTGGAAAGTGAAATAGCGATCTACTAAAATTGGCAATTTCAATAATTTATAGGTTAATTGTGAGTTCAATTAGTTCGCTAAGTATTTCCATATCGTATTCTTAGAGCACTTCTTCGACAGGAGAAAGAAGCGAGATTTAGCGATTGTGGTTTTGGGGTTTTTGGGATTTATATTCATTGATGAACATGGTTCTGTAGTTAGGTGATTTAATTTGGTTCTGGGTTGAACTCATCTATATATATATATATATATATATATATATATATATATATATATATATATATATATATATATATATATATATATATATATATATATATATATATATATATATATATATATATATATATATATATATATATATATATATATATATATATATATATATATATATATATATATACACACACACACACACACGAGTTATTAACATAAAAGTCACTCTAGTTTTGCTAAAATTCCGGTTTAACCACTATATTTCTTTTTGTTCGATAAAAACCAGTTATACTTTCAAAGAATTTCACAGTGACCACTATTCGTTTTTTTATAACTTTTAAGTATTATTTTCATCGAAATATTATCCGAAAAGTTCCATATCAACATTTGAAGCAAATATTGGAACATCATTGCAGTGAAAATGATACATAAAGTTGTCTACATGTGAATTTTGTCTTCCCAAATGCAGTGCTTCGGCAACGTTGTGAATGCATAGGGTGTTCAAATGAATTCACTAAATTTTGAATGTGACGGGGGTAAAGAGTTTTCCAAGTTGGCGACATAAAATCATGACTTTTATTTGTTACAGTGGCCGCAATGGATCTTTCTGAAAATATGAGTGGTTTTTATGAATTTTTTTAAAGTATTAGTGGCATTTATAGAACAAAAAAATATAATGCTTAAACTGTATTTTTGGCCAAACTACAATGAACTTTACATGGGGCCCATACAGAATTGGAGATAAAAGAATATTTTCCTCAAAAGGTTCCATTCTCATTTGCGTAAATATATACAAATACAGTGGCATAAATATTGCCTAAAACAAAGGAGTCACCTTATTTCTAGGAACAACATATTATTGACTAAACTAATTTACAAAATATTATCTACAACATATATTTAACACCCCCCCAGTCAAAGTTGGAGGTTCTCGAATAATCGTCAAATAGAACACGTGGAAGACCCTTGGTAAAAATATACGTGATCTGATATTGGGAAGGTACATGAAAGACACGAACTTGACTACATGCAACTTTTTCCCGTACAAAATAAATATTCATCTCAATATGCTTAGTACGTTGATGTTACATCGGATTTCCCAATAAATAGATTGCGCTCACATTGTCACAATAAACAATTGTAGCCGTTTTAATCATACAATGCAATTCCAACAACAATATTCGTAACCAACACGATTCGAATATGACATTTGCAAACAACCAGATACTCGGCTTCGACACTCGATCGAGAAAGTGTAGGCGGTCGCTTAGACGACCAAGAAACTAAATTATCACCCCAAAACACACAATACTCAGACGTAGACCGTGGTATTAGAGCTATATGTTAAAACACTACTGTTACCTCTGGCGAGGTCGCCAGAGGTGCCTTCAATATTTTTCCCTTTCCACTTTTTTTCATAAATAATAATACAACTGTCGGTACCAAACCAAAGCTTCATCATCGGCTTCTTCTACTGCCTCGTCTGTTACGGCCCCACCTTCTTCGTTGGGAAGACTCTGATACGCAGTAGTCTCTCTCTCATGCTATACTGCGGTCGTCGATCAGATCAGAATTGACTCCATCCGCCGCAGCTTGAGCCGTCTCTCTTGCTTGTTACCTTTCTCCGGACTGCTCTGTCAACGACTCTATGATCGTTGTCGCCGCCACCGGCTCTCTCTTCTTCTACATCGGAACCGCCTCTGGCCGCCGCTCCTTCTCTCTTCTTCGCCGACGAACAGTCACGATTAGTCATAGTCAAAACTCCGCCACTGCCGCTACCGCTGTCTTCATCTATGTTTTTTTATGTTTTGTTCTTTTGGTTATTTGGTGTTAGTGATTAGGCTTATTATCCATTAAGGTTTATGTAAACCTATTAGGGTTTAGGTGTGGTCAAAAGCCCATTTTATATTCATATTTATATAAGATTAAACCTTCGTTATTGTATTAAGAAATTCTATATTATAATAATAATAAAAATCCAAAACGAATATTTTCTTGCACACGTTTTTTATTTGGGGTTGTTTCTTGATTTTATAAAATGATTCATTGGGTTTGATGTTGAGATTATTCTCATATTCTTTCACACGTTCTTGATTTGGGGTTGCTTTTTGAATTTATAAAATGATCCATTGGGTTTGATGTTGAGGTTATTCTCATGTTCTTTCACACGATCTTGATTTGGGGTTGCTTTTTGATTTTCTAAAATGATTCATTGAGCTTGATGTTGAGGTTGTTCTTGATAAGCTGAATGTAATTTTGCTCTCTAAAAAGACAAACATGTACATTCAATAGTTCGCTTATTAAATTACACTTCCTTGCCATGTAGTTGCCGGACAAAGACAACAAAAAACCAAGAAGGGTATATCAGTAATTTCGTAATAACTTAACAAAGTCCATTTAACGGAACAATACCACTTGCATCAAATTTTCAAAACCAACACTAGACATGTAAAATGATACAAACCTCAGGGACTAAACCTGTAATCTTACTAAATAAACTATTTACATAATCATTGCTTAATGTATTTTTTAGAATATAATATTTAATCTAACAGATGTTATAAAAACCAATCTATATAAAAAACAATACTTAAAATGAAGTGTTTGTGGACCTCTATTTCATCTTAAACGGGGTGCCAAAGCCACTTTATCTTTCTGCAACTTCAGTTTTCTTAATAAAAAGACAACTTATTTAAACTTTTTTTTATACATGCTTTTTCTTGAAAAAAAAAAAGATCAGAATTTACACGTCACACAAGCCGACAAACATCCAAGTTCCCCAAACACCCCCACCACAATCTGGTGAAACAACGTAACACTAGATCTTAACCCTTTAGACTAGTGTAGAACACGCAGAAGTCTTTGGGTCCCACATAGCTGGGACCAAGTACTTTCTTCCATTTAACCCGTGCGCATTGTAGCTCGCACCCGTACTCTTATCCACTAAAACATCACCCGGGTAACCCGGATACGAACCCGACCCGAACATCCCTGTACATGCCGACACCGCCTCCAACGGCGCCGTCGCCGGCCCCTGAAAGTACCCTTGGTTGAACGGGTTAGTGACAGCTCCCGCCAACACCGTCGCTAGGTTGATTATCATTCCGTCGACACCAACATCACCGTTGGGAGAAATCAACGGCGGCGATTGTGGGCCGTAAATGGGTTGATGAAACGGCCAAGCACACTGACCGGGACACTGTGTTTCCGAGTTCCCGACCCACGCATACGCAACCTTCGGGGTGGCTTTCGTCGAGCCGTGGGTACCGCACCGGCTCATACAGAATCTCTCGACGCCGACCTCTTTCGCCGTCAACACGACGTTGATGGAGTTTGCTTTAGCGACTTTGGTGGCAAGATATTGGATATGGTAGTTCTTTAGAAGCTTCCCGAGGGAGTAGTTCTCGTCGAGGATCTGTTTTCCGACCACCGTTACGGAAGAACCGTTGTGATACTTCTCGGTGGTTTTCCACCAGGAAGAGACGGAGGGAAGCGGTGTCGCCGCCTTCCTCGGGGCTTTAATGGTGTTGAGTGACTGTAAGAAGTCGACGATTATGGAGCGTTGTGTTGGTGTAAACTTGCCGTACCAAACAAGATTCACGGTGACCGGACCTCTGAGAAGGGCACCGTTGTGGTATTTAAGAATCATGGGCTGTTGCGTAACAAGTGCAGAGAAAGATTTCTGGAAGACAGAAATGGTCACAAGGAAGATAAGGAGAGTGGCAAGATGGTAATTACGAGCCATGACAGGGGTAGAAGATAGAAATTCGAAAGAGAGAAGGATGGGGTTGGTGAATGGAGAGAATAGGGGATTGCGTTTATATAGTGAAGACAGCTGTAGAGAGTCGCCATCAGTGGAGTGACACGTGGACGGTGGTGATTGGATGATGGTGGGAAAAAGCCAGGCTGTAAGGTTCTAGTGTTAGGAATAGGGATGACGTGGCAGGGGTTTAGGGTTTGGCGTAGTGATAATGACATGGCAAATTAAAAGCGTGGATGCGTGTATGGATGATTATGATGTGTACGTTCCAATGTAATTCATGTCGATTTGACTCCATCATATTTGATATTTCAAAGCAAGAATAGTATTTATTTCTTGTCCTATAAAATCAATTATATCTATGTAAAGTGTTCAATGTCTTTGAATTTTGTCGTATTAAAATGTTTACTAGATTAAAAAATGTATATATTCTTCAAAGCAAGTGAATATGTTAATTATTATAGAGCAGTCATAAGTTCAATTTATAGAGGGAAACTATAAAATCCTCTAAGCAAGTAAGGATAGTTATTATACTAAATTAATCATGATGAAAAGTAACTTTATTAAACTTAAGTTTTATAAAAATGTAATATTTTCATAAAAAATTTAATGGGTATAATATATATGTTGGGAGATTTATCGAGGTAAAAGTAAAATGGAAAGAAAAAGTTACTTTAAGGAGCTGGTGTGGATTAGTGCTAGTATAGGTTGGGTACGGCAAATTTTCCAGAGAGACCCATCATTTAGCGCCCATCATTTCAAATTTGAAGAGCATGCAATTTGGAGATGACAAATATTTTTATTAAAATGGTGAAATTGCATTTATGTAAAGTATTTTATTTTTTAAACCTACACTAAGATTTTTTTATGTGAATATAAAATGATATTTTATTTTTTGAAAATCAAGATTTATATATTTAACAATAATTTCTTAAACAAATTGATAAAAATATTGAATAATTTTACATAAATAAATACCGAGTAAATTACATTTTTGGTCTATGTAGTTTTAATAAATTTTCATATTGGTCATAAATTTGAGAATCTCATGTATTTATCCTGTGGTATGCATTTATTTACATGTTTATCCCTCTTTCGGTTAACACTTAACATTTTCAGTTAAGTGGGGGATAAATGGACCAATATACCATTTACATAAATAAGTACTTAGTAAATTACATTTTTGGTCCGTGTAGTTTACATAAATTTTCAAATTGGTCCTAATTTTGAGAATCTCTAATATTTGTCGTGTGGTATGCATTTACTTACAGGTTTATCTGTAACGACCGTTTTTCAAAAAAAAAAAAAATTGAATAGTGACTCCGGCGACGTGAATAGTGCTCGCGACGCGAGGCCTGGCAGAAGCTTCTCGAGAAGTGCGCGATGAGGTAAGTGCTTACGTAATGGTCACGACGCGACCGGGGATCCGTCGCGACGCGAAGAGGGTCCAGAGGCCTATAAATAGGAGCTCCAAGCCTCATTTTTGGGCAAAACAAATACTAAACACTTATATACTATCGATGAGTGTTTTGGTGAGGAAAATAGGTCGGGAGGAGTTAGGAGCGAGCGGTAGCTGGTAACGAGGTGCTCGGGAAGTGTTGGAAGAGCGGAACGGGAAACGTGCCAAGGCTTTGCGAAAACGCCAATCTTAAGTGAGTAATCACTATCGTATTTCTCTAGTAGTTTATAAAGTGTTAAACTATAATATGTAGAGGTTATACTATTCGTAATTCCAAAAATAATACCGAGTGATTTACTTACGAGAACGGTGCCTAGGCCGGTTACATGGGATCTGGTTGTTGGATTTTCCGAAAGGCTAAAATGCTGAAAGGATCCTGCCACCCCATCTAATCTTCTACCTGGCCGTTTTTTATTTGATAAATCACGAGGTATCATGTTGGAATTATGGAAGAGTTTAATAATGCAACTATAAGATAGTTAAGAATTAAAAAGTGATAAATGTCTTTCGGTGTTAACAGTTAAAGAGGGAATACGAAGCAGAGATAAACGCTGTAGTCGACTATAATCATGTGAGTTTCTCACTACATTGTGTGGACGTTATATGTCCTTTACCGTATTTTTGTGTGCTTATAAGATGTTTATAAGATGTTGGTAAATAGTACCAAGTTGTGTGTATATTATTGATATATATCTTTCTGTTATAATTATATGGGTTGGGTTATGGTGTGTGTGGGCTTGACGTACTGAGTAATATAGAGATACGAGCAAAAGACACTGAGCAGATACGCATGACTCGACGTACAGGGTATGCGCGGCTCTAAGTGCTGAGCAGGGGAATTAGATTTACTGAGCAGATACGTATAGGAGGTTATAATCCAATATACTGGGTAGAGCAGATTATGTGACGTGTGGTTGTATTTTTCCTGTTAGAGGTAAAGTATGTGTAGCTGATATGCTGTGTAGTTGTTGGAACTCACTAAGCCGTGTGCTTATCCTTTCCCTTTTAAATTACCATTTCAGGTTGTACAGGTGGAAATGACGGACAGGCATGACGGGTACACACTGATGCTGCTTAATTGGGGATTTATGCAGTGAATTGATGTTTAAAATGATTTCTAAATATCTTCAAAATATTAATTATTGAATAAATTGATATTTATTTAAATGAAGATGTTTTATTAAAGACCGGGTGTTACAAGTTGGTATCAGAGCCAAGGCTTGAGTGAATCAGACTCACTTGATGGGTTTTGATCTCAAGCTTGAGACTTAAAAGTTTTCTTTGGAAATATTTTTACAATAAATTATAAGTTGTTTTTCGAGTAAGGGGTTAAATGAATGTTGTTGCAAAGACGCAGTGTGTACCGTCAGCCGACGTCAGTGGGGAAATGGTTAAGTGCTTAGTCTTTGTTGCTATTTCTGTAATATATGTGTGCTTAAATGCCATTAAAGTGTAGGCAGTAGGAACTAAATAGTCCTAGAATTTTTGAGTTGGCCAAGTTGCATGTTCCTTGATAGTGATATCCATAAGGTAAATCCTTTTATGTGAAAAATTTTCTACGACTATGTTCGTAAAACAACCTGGGGTATAGGTGGTAAAATTATCGTGAGAAGTGAATTGGGGACTTCTAGACAAGTTCTGAAACGAACGAGGGTAGGTGTGGAAGATAGTAGTAGGGGTCCTACTATTGAAAGCACAGGATCCGCGTTCGAATCGGGAGTTGGTCGTAAGGAATCCAATACACTAAGGGTATAACTAATCAATGTGTATGCTGATAAGCTGTATTTATACTATCCAATCTATTAATTGGCAATCATAGAATTTATTAGGAATAATTGGGACGCTGGTTGGGGTACTCGAAAGATTTAGAATCTGGTGACGTTTCTTTTCTTAGTAGTTAATTAGTAAACTGTTGATGTGACTATGGTGGATGAGCTGTGTAAAAATGATACGTTAAGTCCCTTCGTTACTAAGAAAAGCACAGATAGTGGATAATAAAAAGAAGATGTTGATCGCTAAAATAGTTGATTTTGATCGACTATAAATACACGTAATGTTATTTAGAGAAGAGCATAAGTCGCAAATTTCATTTCCAGATATGGAGATATATGTGAGGCTTCCAGGTCATCTACAGTTGCTGGTTAACAAGCTTTATATACGAAGTGTGTCAGATGACTGTAGTACGATAATGATGAAGGCTGAGGATGTATGTGAGCGTATCAGCAGAAATTGGGATCCATTAACTGGATGACATAATTTGGAAGAAGACATACGTGAACTAAAGCAGTATATAGATGTGAAAAGTATACGTACAGATATACGTGTACATGCTAGAAACATAAGGTTTTATACATGGTGTCGTATGTTTGCAGAATTAGAGTTTTATCCATTCCCGTACAAGAGATGTACGTGTATACGTGATGGTCATATAATAACAACTCGTGAGAGTGCAGATGACATAGTGGTGTGGCGTAAGGGTATTCATGTAGGTAATGAATACTATGAACGAATGTATCATAATAGGCTAGATGTGGCCTATCAGTGTATCATGTACTTAAAATCTGTTAGTATATGAAAATAATGAGTTGAGAAAATATTGCTAACTGACCAAGATAACTATCTTGTTAGCATATGTGTGTTGGGTAAATGACTAAGTGAATACCTCTTAAGTAGGTAACCCGTAGGCAAGTAACCGTGGATAAAATGTGTCGGTAGCTGGTTGAATATCTAGTTGATATTAGCTGTGCGGACGAATACGTGAGTATTAACCATGGATATGGTATCATATTGTGGGTGGAGATTTTGTAGTTGTATGTGGAGACTGAGCTGATATGAGGATTATTGGTGTCATGTGGTTGGTTGCAAAGCTGTGCAGTCGTATGTGTGTTAGTTGTTAAGCCTTTAGAGCGAAAAGTTGTTTATTCTGTGGGGCCACTTATACTTGTAGTTGGGACCACTTATTAGGTGGGGCTACTAGTATTGTGGTTGGGACCACTTATGCTATCGGGCTACTTGTACTTTGTGGTTGGGACCACTTATTCCGTGGGGCCACTGGTAACTTGTAGTTGTGACCATTTATTCTGGGGGTTAATAGTACTTGTGGTTGTGACCACTTATTTAGTGGGGCCACATTTGGTAAAACCACATATGTGTTGTGGATCTTATGAGCAGTAATTGTGGTGGGACCACATACAAGTGTTGTGATGGCTTTATTGGCTGGCAGTTTTAACACACATACAGTTGGGTGTCTGGTAAATAGCTGAGCTGTTGAAGTTTTGAAGAGTAGGGGTTGTGATATGATGTGGTGAACATGTGACTATACGATGCATAACAAGTACCTTGCATCCATTATGACTGTATTATGAATGTATGAGATTACATAACGAGTACTTTGTAGTCTCAATAGGTTGGCCTAGTTGATTAGAGGTGGTTAATGTGCCAGTATGGTGGTAATACCCTTTGGGTTTAACAATACAACCGTATTGTGTTGAAATAGGGAATGATTGAGTGGAAGAATAAGTGTATGTCAACGCTGGAGATTCCGGGGACGGAATCTTATAAAGGGGGGAGAACTTGTAACGACCGTTTTTCAAAAAAAAAAAAAATTGAATAGTAACTCCGGCGGCGTGAATAGTGCTCGCGACGCGACGTGAATAGTGCTCGCGACGCGAGGCCTGGCAGAAGCTTCTCGAGAAGTGCGCGATGAGATAAGTGCTTACGTAATGGTCACGATGCGACCGGGGATCCGTCGCGACGCGAAGAGGGTCCAGAGGCCTATAAATAGGAGCTTCAAGCCTCATTTTTAGGCAAAACAAATACTAAACACTTATATACTATCGAGGAGTGTTCTGGTGAGGAAAATAGGTCGGGAGGAGTTAGGAGCGAGCGGTAGCTGGTAACGAGGTGCTCGGGAAGTGTTGGAAGAGCGGAACGGGAAACGTGCCAAGGCTTTGCGAAAACGCCAATCTTAAGTGAGTAATCACTATCGTATTTCTCTAGTAGTTTATAAGTGTTAAACTATAATATGTAGAGGTTATACTATTCGTAATTCCAAAAATAATATCGAGTGATTTACTTACGAGAACGGTGCCTAGGCCGGTTACATGGGATCTGGTTGTTGGATTTTCCGAAAGGCTAAAATGCTGAAAGGATCCTGCCACCCCATCTAATCTTCTACCTGGCCGTTCTTTATTTGATAAATCACGAGGTATCATGTTGGAATTATGGAAGAGTTTAATAATGCAACTATAAGATAGTTAAGAATTAAAAAGTGATAAATGTCTTACGGTGTTAACAGTTAAAGAGGGAATACGAAGCAGAGATAAACGCTGTAGTCGACTAGAATCAGGTGAGTTTCTCACTACATTGTGTGGACGTTATATGTCCTTTACCGTATTTTTGTGTGCTTATAAGATGTTTATAAGATGTTGGTAAATAGTACCAAGTTGTGTGTATATTATTGATATATATCTTTCTGTTATAATTGTATGGGTTGGGTTATGGTGTGTGTGGGCTCGACGTACTGAGTAATATAGAGATACGAGCAAAAGACACTGAGCAGATACGCATGACTCGACGTACAAGGTATGCGCGGCTCTAAGTGCTGAGCAGGGGAATTAGATTTACTGAGCAGATACGTATAGGAGGTTATAATCCAATATACTGGGTAGAGCAGATTATGTGACGTGTGGTTGTATTTTTCCTGTTAGAGGTAAAGTATGTGTAGCTGATATGCTGTGTAGTTGTTGGAACTCACTAAGATGTGTGCTTATCCTTTCCCTTTTAAATTACCATTTCAGGTTGTACAGGTGGAAATGACGGACATGCATGACGGGTACACACTGATGCTGCTTAATTGGGGATTTATGCAGTGAATTGATGTTTAAAATGATTTCTAAATATCTTCAAAATGTTAATTATTGAATAAATTGATATTTATTTAAATGGAGATGTTTTATTAAAGACCGGGTGTTACATTATCCCTCCTTTCGTTAACACTTAACTTTTTTGGTTAAATGGGATAAATTGACCAATGTACCATTTATTTTATTTTTTAATTAATTTGTTTAAAATTTCACTATCTCTATCTATCTCTTTCCCTCTCTCTCCCTTTATCTCTCTCCCCATTTCTCTCTCTTTTTTTCATGTATACGGAACAAAAAGGGTACCAGCTCAACCCACCTCCCCATAACATCTTCATCTTTTTCAAAATCCAGAGAAGCCCATGATTTAGCCCCCATCATTTCAAATTTCTAAGTTATAGAAGTGCATGCAATTTGGAGATGACACATATTTCTATTAAAATGGTGAAATTGCATTTATGTAACATTAATTTTTTAAACCTACACCAAGATGTTTTTTTGTAAATATAGAATGATATTTTTTTTTTGAAAATCAAGATTTATATATTTAACAATAATTTCTTGAATATATTGATAAAAATATTAAATAATATTACATAAATAAATACAGATTAAATTACATTTTCGGTCCCTGTAGTTTGCATAAATTTTCAGATTGGTCATAAATTTGAGAATTTCATATATTTATCCTATGGTATGCATTTACTTACTGGTTTATCCATCCTTCTGTTAACACTTAACATTTTTAGTTAATGGGGATAAATTAACCAATATACCATTTACATAAATAAATACTGAGTAAATTACATTTTTGGTCCCTGTAGTTTACACAAATTTTCAAATTGGTCCTAATTTTGAGAATCTCACATATTTGTCATGTGCTATGCATATACATACAGGTTTATTCCTGCTTCTGTTAACACTTCACTTTTTTTTAAATGGAGATAAATTGACCAATATATCATTTATTTAATTTTTTAATTAATTTGTTTAAAATCTCTCTCTCTCTCTCTCTCTTCCCATCTCTCTCTCTCTCTCTCTCATGCATACAGAACAAAAGGGCACCAACCCAACCCACCTTCCTATAACATCTTCATCTTCTTCAAAATCCAATCAAATGATCTTCATATTCATCTATTTCGTCTTCATCAAAAACCCTAATCGTGACGCCTTCACTCACTACGACAGCTCACTACAACGTGCCTACTCCAATGTACCTGTCGGGTTTGTTTTCATCCTCGCCAGTAAAATTGACTGCGAGCATACTCAATAGATGTCCGCAAAATCCGCCATTGAGTCTTTTCATATTCATGTGAGACCGTCGTCGGTGACAGCGGATGCGATTGGTGGTCGTAATTGAAAATGGAAGGGCCAATAATGGAGATCGAGACGAGGATGAAATTGGTTCGTAGGGTTAGGGTTTTAAAGATTTTCACACACAAAGTTTAGAGCAAGGTGAATAGTAGTATTTATAGATTTAGAAGATCCCAACTGGATTAGAATGGAAACGAATTCAAATTCTAGAAAATCGCATGGAATAAATGCAATGGAATGATTCTTTTAATCAATGGTCTATGATTCTTCCCAATTCTTGTAAGTAACAATTAGAAGAAAATAAGGTAGAATTTACATGTTTCATTAGTTTACTCCCATTCTTGCATTGTATGACTCGTATCTTTGTTTGGATCGTGGGTTCATTTTTTCTTCCACTTTGTTAACAAGGATGATAATTTAATAAGCAATTAGAGAATCCAAGTTAATCAGATCGTCTTCAAAAGCAAAACATCGGTTGGTTTATTATATCGCTAAACTTCATATCTAATTGCAGAACAAATCAATAGAATTTCCAAGTATTTCGATTATCCAAAACAAACTGAAGACCCTTAAACATCCAAAATTAAATTATACCACTTGTCATACATGTGTGTACACACACACACACATAAACAAGCAAAAAACACAAATACTTTCATTGCCCCTACAAAAACAAAGAAGCTTGTGGAGGGAGAGAGAGGTTCATTAAATTAATTAAAAAATAAATGAATGGTAATATAATCATCTTAACCTCATTTAATAGAATCCATTAGAAGATAACGATCCCAATGACCAAACATGTGAGCAAACGCATACCATAATGACAAATATGTGAAATTCTCAAAAGTATGACCAATCTAAAATTTTGTACAAACCCCAAGGACCAAAATTGTAATTTACTCATAAATATTTATCACCTTTATTTTGGGCTTTAAATGAAATTGTAGTTGAAAGCCATTATATTTCATAAATTATAAAATAAGCAAATATTTTGTGAATAGTCATTTAACCACAAAAACATTATATATTATTTTACATTTTTTTATAAATGCATGAATATTATTTTTAGAAAAAGTATTAATAAAATAAATAATTTTTTTAACCAAGCAGGACGATTTCCTGGTATCTTTTTTACCTTTAAATTTTTTTATTAATAATGAAAGTTTAATATATGAATATTGAGGGCGCAATCATACGAAAATAATAATTATAACAAAGACTTAAATCCAAAGAAGAGCTTAAATGTTTGTGAGAACATAGGAATTCAATCATGACAAATTGGATTGAATTCATCAGATGGTCGTGATTTACATGCGCTTACAAAATGAACGGACAGTTACAAAATCATGGGTATGTTAGGTTTTTCTTTGTTTTTAATCCATGATGAAAAACTCATATTTAGGCCGAAATGCAAAATTAATTTACTTTGTGTTTACTTATGGTTTTAGGGATTTAGGATTGTGTAAATAAGAGTTGTATCAAAGATAGCACCCTCTGATTTCATAATTAAAAATAAAAATTTACATTGGATTTTTGCTAACCACCGTGAGAGAGAAAATAGAGAAATAAAAGCTTTTGTTGTTCCCAATTTTGTATGTACAACAGCAAAGAACAATATGTTTTTGGAGATTACAATTGACTCGTCTTACTTTTTAAACAATGGCTTCATAGAATTTGGGTACATCTTTTCCTGGGAGGCTTTCAATACATCATTGCCCAACTCCACACTAGATAGTGTCATTATCATGGAATTGGCTAAAGACAATATTATTATAAATGAAGAGATGAGAACAAAGTCAGAATGTTTATTTTCTTAGTCAGATGTCGTGGTCATAAAAATTAAGGGAGATCTCAAAGTAGAGGTCCAAGTAATAGAGGTAAGCATCATAGTAATTCCAAAAGAAAGTCTAGTGATTTTGATTGTCATCATTGTGGTTGAAAAGGGCATAAGATATCATTTTGCAGACAACTGAAAAAGGAGAATAAGAAGGTGAATCACTGCAAGCAAAATAACAACTAGAAGAAAGATGATGGTGGCTATGACAATGCTAAAGTTAACAATGCTACAGAGGAGCTCTTTATTTGTTATGATCGTGATATGATCAACCTTGCATATGAAGATTCGAGTTGGGTTGTTGAAAGTAGTACCACATGCCATGTGACATCACACGGGGATTTTTATACATTTCACAATCTAGGTAACTTTAGGAATGTTAGGATAAGTATTAATATGTTGTTAAAGATTGTTGGCATTAGGGATGACTATTTGAAGTTTGATAATGGGATGGAGTTGGTTTACACAATGTAAAACATGTTCCAGATGTTACACTGAATTTGATATCTAAAGGATCACTTGATGAGGATTGTTACTACAACAATTTTGGTATGGATTATAAAAGCTCACCTGTGGTTTTTCGGTTGTGGCAAAATGCAAGAGATTCACAAAGCTATATATGGCATCTCTGAAGGTATGGTTAATGTTGTGGAGAATAATGACATGGTTGATTGTGGCATAAAATACTATAACACAAACAATGGGATGTCTTTATTGTCGAAGAGAAATGTGTTGATGGTATGTATGATGTTCATTTAGAGAAATGTTATCATTGTTAAGCATGATTACCAAATATAGCTTCCTTTAAGACTCATCCTCCTTCTAGCAAAGAGATTATACTTGATTTGGTACATTTTAATGATTGGTCCCATAATGAAATATATCTCAAATAGGCAATTTTAAAATTTTTACATATTCAATTAAAAACTGCAAATCTTTTAAATTGTACTAATTGAAGATAGAAGTTTGTCCAAACATTTAAGTTCTAACAAAGGTTTCTAATTCGTGGAGAAGTATCAACTAGTAACAAAAGATAAGGGTAAATGATTCATTACACTTATATTAGTCTTCTAGAAAATCCTTGTTTCTCTAACTTCGATCATCACCATAAATTCTAACATTAGTACGTGTCATAATACAAGTATTAGGCTTAGAAACCCTAGAAAGTATACCCGAGGTCAACTCTTTAGAGCTAAGGATGACAGTGATCATCCAATCCCTAAGTCAAACCCTAAAATAGTTTTTAAAGTCTCAAAAAAACAATTACAATCGAATATTGGGGAAAATATTTCAAAGTGATTAATTCACAATATTGTTTCGTAATAATTAAAAAAATTATGCAATACATATGCTACTATTCATATCCTCAAGTTAATTTCAATCCAACTCACAAGGATGCTTATATATATAGAGCTCATACAAGGTAACACAGTCTATGCAATACACTTTTTACATACACGATAGCTCAGTTTACACAATACATATTAAACATGAACGGTGGCTTAGTAGTCCATGTGACAACCGTTCTGTCACAAACCAATTATTGGGAACGTGTGTTAGAGGCTAACAGTTCACGTGACTAAGAAAGGAATTATGATCATCATGGAAAGCAATAACTGGTGGAATGTGTGCAAACACCAGTAATTGACTAAGTGTTTTGCCAAAGACAGTTTTACGCTATGCATAGTATTAGTGTGCACGACGCGATGGGAAGAGCTCATCGCGGCGCAAGAATTAGGAGATCGTGACGCGAAGGGATGGGCCATCACAATGCGTTCGGTGGTCTATCGCGGCGCTTAGTTCACACACGTCAGTCGCGACTTAAAGCCTTAGACATACCATTTGGGGCAGTCTTGCCCAAATGTTGCAAAGAATAGATGTGGGGGACAATCCCCTGAGCTCATGTGTAACGCCTAGTTTTTTAACACAGAGTACATCCAAAAATTTTCGCGTTTACAACATATATAATGTAATTGGATACTTATGTGCACCGGATACTACAAGATGTTATCATCGAGAATCGTCTCACGATCCGAGCCGGGCGCTATAATCAGCTAACCTGCACACAACACAACACACACACACATAAGCTACAAAGCTTAGTGAGCAACATTACAATAACATAGAATAGCTTATTCATAATGGACCACATCACCCAGCTCGTGGGTGCAACAACTTCCTACAATAGCTTATAAGTACACGTTAATATAAGCATATATGACCAACCATACTCACTCTAAATGACCATAAGATACTCATTATGTAGTCACAAAGGTGTACCCGACACCTAAGCCAACTCAATGAATAAGCAAGGTGTATTACAAGTAACACAAGTATACACATAAATAACTACCCTGTACCACTACACAGTACTCCACCACTCTCACTTCGAACACATGTTCCTCCACTCTACGACCTCTCCGGTCGTAAGCCATAAAGGCTTTATATCTGTCTCCTCCTCAACTCCCACAGTCTCGAGTCACTAAGACTCACTGTCACCCCTAATGTAGTATGAGCACAAAAGCTCTAACCACATATGTTGGACAATCAAAGCCCAATCTTCTAGCCTCGAAGACCGTATATGTTGGACAATCAAGTCCAATCTCCTAGCCACAAAGGCCATATATGTTGGACAATCAAGTCCAATCTCCTAGCCACAAAGGCCTTATATGTTGGACAATCAAGTTCAATCTCTTAGCCACAAAGGTCGTATATGTTGGACAATTAAGTCCAATCTCCTAACCACAAAGGTCATATATGAACCACAAAGGTTCCTACAATATATCGGGTAATTAAACCCAATAGCCTCGGCACTAAGGCCATTATGAACCACAAAGGTTCCTACAAAGTGTATCGGGTGATTAAACGAAATCTCTCGGCCACTAAGGCCTATATAACCCTAACCACAAGGCACTCGTTATGTGACCGCTCCAAGCCACAAAGGCTCAATATCATGACTGCACGGTACTCATTATGTAGTCAGGAAAATGTCCCCGACACTCACAATCATTCACATCTCTATACCTGTTACCCCCAGTCCACATACTCACATAGTACTCGTACACAACAGTCTCTACACACATGTGAAACCACAAGTACTATATATATACAACATCATACTAGATATATATTTCAACGTATATACTCATTATACACACTCTTCCATGGTTGCTAAGTACTCGCGAAGCAAACCACTAATATCTCAGTTATACATAATTATAAAATACTCATTAAGTGATATGTAAACCTTACTTCAAGTGGACATGAGATTCTCATCTCAATACCGTTTACTACACACTATAACCATAATTCTCTAACACATGTAATCACAATTGATCATTTATGTGTTTATATAGTTTATACAAATTCTACCACATGTATTATCTGTTGAAAATAAGATGATCGATCTCCACGAATAAGGGTTTTTAAGCCGATTACTGTGTGACAGATATGTATTTTATCTATAATATGGGGAATAATAAGAGTTGCGGAATAGTAAATCTAAACTAGACAGTATTTAAATGGACAGAAAGCAATAAATAAAGTAAAAGTTAGAGGTTAAATGTTAGGTGTAATAAACGCCATTATCAACGATAACGTGTTTTTACAATAAATAAAAAGGTTAGAAGTTAGAAGTTAGAAATTAGATGTTAGATGTAATAAACGCCATTATCAACGATAACGTGTTTTTACAATAAATAAAAAGGTTAGAAGTTAGAAGTTAGATGTCT
Organism: Cichorium intybus; assembly: GCA_023525715.1. Classification (NCBI taxonomy): domain Eukaryota; kingdom Viridiplantae; phylum Streptophyta; class Magnoliopsida; order Asterales; family Asteraceae; genus Cichorium; species Cichorium intybus. The sequence goes on along the minus strand of CM042012.1, from coordinate 110,769,066 downwards.
CGGTTAAATACAGTCCACATGTGTTTTCGTAGTCACGGTTCAATTTTTATGTCTCGGGTGTTTGGTACAGTTGATTTATAACAGTTTTAATAAATCAATAATAACACGAATAATTTCAAAAGAACTTATCGATAGCAGATGAATATGACGATTTTCTTTGAAGCTTCGATTCTTGTTCTTTGCTCGGGTTGAATGAGGTTTTGGTGATATTTAGTGTCGGGTAGAGGTTGTTTGGAGGTTTGAGGTTTGGTGTCGGGTAGAGGTTGTTTTAGAGGTTTGAAGTTTTGGTGTCGGGAGGATATCTTGTTTCTTGCGGTTGTGCGGTTTGATTCTTGTTGCCAAATGCAGAGATTTGAGAGTCTTGAGGTTTCTGGTCGTGGGTTTCTTGGAGAGTGTATGAGTGTATAATTCTTGGTTGATTTGGTGTGACAAAATAGCAAGAGAAAGGCTCAATTTATAGTTGCTGAACACACAGGGCTCGCGTCGCGACCATATGGTCCGTCGCGTCGCGAAGGTCCATAGCTGGTGGTCGGTGCGCTTTTTGTCGGGTCAGTGCGTCTTCGCTGGTATGTCGAGCTTTTCGTCGCGTTGCTTTTGGTCGCGTTGCTTTTGGTCGCGTCGCGAAGGTAGTGAGTTGGTAGTCTCGCGATTAGAAAGTTGGTGGTGTCACGTTGGAGCTTCGCGCTGGATGTCTTCGCGTCGCGACAAGGATGTCCGTCGCGTCGCGATCGCTGTAGGTTTTTGGTCTTCTGTCTTTGCTCTTCTTCAAGTCGCGACCATGTCTTCTGTCTCGCGTTGAAGGCTTCGCGTCGCGACCAAGATGGTCGTCGCGTCGCGAGTGCTGTAGCACAGTGACATTTTTGTATTTTGCTCTTTGGTTTGTAGCGTTACTTCCTCAGGTTTGGATGTTTTCTCAAAGTTTCTCGGGTCTTGATTTATTCTTGTCTTTGATCTCGAATTCATGCAACCTGAAATACTGATAATATTTGTTAAAAAACATTTCGACTTATTTCAGTGATGGTCACATAAAAACATAAAAACATTATTCAACAATTCCCCCCTATGTGATCATTAATGAAATGAGGAGAAAAATGTTTGATTGAAAATTCTTGAAATTTGGATAAGACATTTATAAAACCATATCACATGTTTTGAAAAAGTGTGACTAGATTTTACTTATGTTTTGAAAAATGTTTGTCAAGAATATTTGTTTCTGAATCAAGGTCTCGAGTTCGATTATCAAAAGGTTTTTGTATATGTACTTTTATAATATTCCTTAAGATTTTATAACATTTATAAAGACGACAAGTGATCTTAATAGGTCGATTCAGATGAACTCTCATAGGTATAGCTCACACTTGACTGAGGTGTTTGTTTGTTCTGGCTGCAGAACGGGTGTATAATCACTAAAGATGAGTGATATCTCTCAGTTTAAAGGTGTTGACTTATGCTTAATGTGGATTTATACCTATATACTTTAGTCACTTGGTCTTCATATTAGATAATCAATCACATAAGACTGGTTTCGGCATTACTCAGCGGGTTTCTTCATTCATGCCATTGATGTTCACTCTCTCTCCGTCGGTAAATACATGTAGGGGGTTTTAGAAATTTTCATAGTGCAGTTTGCAACTAAGAATATTCAATTATGAAGGCTACAGTATCCCGGTAAATCTTTGGTTTTAAACAGCTATATTTGATAAAGCTTTTAAGAATTCGTTGTTTTGAGAGGTGTCTGTCTTGATGGATTGTTGTTGTAAATCTTCTTTTTCTTTGGTGATGTGTTCACCTTTGTCTTTATCTTTTCTTCATTTGTGCGAATACACCTTGTGTAAAAGATATCTGATGTGGTTACCAATTGTGATTTGTTGACAGCATTTATTGGATATGACTTTGTCGTTTCTTCATTTGTCAGATTCGTTATGCCAGATGATCAGTCTTTTCTTTGAAGTGGTTTGATTGAGGATAGGGATAGGTGATATAATAGACAGTTTGTCTAATATATAAGAAAATGAAGGTATCGTCCCTGGTCATTTTGATATCTAAGCAAAAATGAGACTAGCATCACGGTATAAGAGTATAAATCCTATAAGTCATAATGAAAACACCTTTGCTCACAGAAATGAATTTCACTTAGCAGTTGAAGACGAGGCACAAATTCTCATATGGGTTTGGTTTTCATCTGAATCTCCTGATCTTATGTCCCTTAATTGATAAAATCGTTATATTTGAAATAAATTCAAAGGGTATTAGGAGAATGTACATAACGAAAATTTTGAGATTTGAACCTTCACTTTAATTTAAGAATCAATATGACTTAGAACATTCATCGAGCATAAGCATCTGAAAATTTAGTCAAGAAGATGTTAATCACATGGTTTTATAAAAGCTTTTAAAAGGATAAAACTTTATTCAATTTTTTTTGTGATTTTTGATTATGTGGATGTTTTTGAAAAATTTGGTTATTTGAATGTTTTTGGTAAATTTTGGTTTGGGGGTCAGAATGGGGTAACGAGAGTTCCCCCATAAATGATGCACTGGGATCATTTTGGATAGGTAGATTGGGATTGTTTAAAGAGGAATTTGGTTTTGGTGGTTCTCCCATAAATGATGCATTGGGATCATTTGGACAGGTGGATTGGGGTGTTTTAGGAGGGTTCTGGTTTTGGTGGTTCCCCCTCGACTGGATCCGCATCATTTTGGTTTGATTGTGAAGTTTCTGCATCGGAGGTAGTGTGGGTATGAAGTCTTGTAGAGGGCTATGGTTTGTTGTCATATGCTTGGAACGGCCACTATTGATATACCATGTATCATCCTTGGGCTCTCCAGCACAAAGTACCTGCAATTAGACAGAAAGTTTAGGTACCCAAACCATGGTGGGTCCTGATTTGTTAATGGTTTTCGGTGATTTGAACTTATTATGGTTTCTGTTAATTGGACGAAGTGGTTGAGGCTTGATTTGACTTATCAGATTTTCCCAATTTAAGATTTGTCTTTGAAAACCTGTCATTTGGAAAGATTTCTGATTGTGTGAAAGGTATCCTTTACGTAATGACTTGTTTGAAAACCTTTCTTTGTTTTTGGGATGAGGATAGTTTTGAAAGACATTATGATGATGGGATGGAATTTGGTGAAATGATGGTTTCTGAAAATTCCTTGAGAGATTGAAGTTTATCTCTTGAAAGCAACTTTGAATAGGTTTTTGAAAAGGTTTTTGTTTTGGATTAAAGGTTTGTTTTTGTGGCACAGAAGCTGGTTTTAAAGGTTTCTTTTGGGTTTGTTTGAAAACTTTGGGCTTGCCTTGTTCCTTTTGAAAAGCAATTGGTTTAGAGGTACTGCCTGTCTCGTAAAAGGAGTTTTGGTTGGTAATTTGGATTTGGTGGGTTGAAGACCTATTAGTGAAAGATCTTTTGGAAACAGTGAAATCAGTATCATCTGGGTTATAGTTGATAACTGTTTCGTCGTCTGAATTTTCCTCATTAACAGATGTGGATAGATCTGTTAGAGTTGATTCAGAGTTTTCACTGTTTGTCCTGGTTTCTTGTTTGGCTTGTTCGATTTCGAAGGATTCTCTTCCTAATCCAGGTCTGTAATTCGTATCGATTTTGCCAGATCCTAAGGATGTTGCTTTGATGAAAATATCATCACTTAGCTTTCTAGCAAGATTGATAGAATCCAGTTTTCCTTGAAATCTTTGATTCTCGGATTCAAGAAGTTTGATTTGTTTTGAAGAATCATCTAGTTTTAGAATCAAACTAGTGTTTTTGTCAGTTAAATCTTGAATTTTTACTTTTAACTGAAGGACTTCTATTTCTAAGGCATCTTTTATTTCAGATGGAAAAACAGATTGATTTTTTATTTCCAAGTCCCTTTTTTGTTTTAGAGCTTCATTTAATTGATCTAAGACGTGATTATATTCTTCTGATTTTCGTTCGACGTCTCTTTCAAGTTTGTCTCTAGTCTTTGTTGATTCTCCAAATCTGAGTTGCAAGGTTTGTAATTCAGATTTGTAGATATCAGATTTGACTATTGTGTCATGATATAGTTTGAGATCAGCTTTCAAACTGTTCTCAATCTTAGTCATGTGGGACTCAAATGGTGTTCTTGAAAGACCGATTTCTGAGATCATAGACCATACCTGATCGATGACATATGGAGCTCTTGAGTAGGTTGTGGAAGACATTTTTGGGTTGGGTTGTTTTTTTTTTTTTTTTTTTTTTTTTTTTTGAAAATTTTAAGATTTTAAAATTTTTTTAATTTTTTTTAATTTTTTAATTTTTTTTTTTTTTTTTAAAAGGATTTTGAACAAGTGATATTAAAATGAAATTTTTAAGGAAAACTTATTGGTTGGTTATAATAACGCTACACAAATAAAGTTTTCGACAAAAATTTCAGACTAAATCACACGAGCTCTGATACCAATTGTTGAAAATACGATGATCGATCTCCACGAATAAGGGTTTTTAAGCCGATTACTGTGTGACAGATATGTATTTTATCTATAATATGCGGAATAATAAGAGTTGCGGAATAGTAAATCTAAACTAGACAGTATTTAAATGGACAGAAAGCGGTAAATAAAGTAAAAGTTAGAGGTTAAATGTTAGGTGTAATAAACGCCATTATCAATGATAACGTGTTTTTACAATAAATAAAAAGGTTAGAAGTTATAAGTTAGAAGTTAGAAGTTAGATGTAATAAACGCCATTATCAACGATAACGTGTTTTTACAATAAATAAAAAGGTTAGAAGTTAGAAGTTAGATGTCTCGGTTAAATACAGTCCACATATGTTTTCGTTGTCACGGTTCAATTTTTATGTCTCGGGTGTTTGGTACAGTTGATTTATAACAGTTTTAATAAATCAATAACGACACGAATAATTTCAAAAGAACTTATCGATAGCAGATGAATATGACGATTTTCTTTGAAGCTTCGATTCTTGTTCTTTGCTCGGGTTGAATGAGGTTTTGGTGATATTTAGTGTCGGGTAGAGGTTGTTTGGAGGTTTGAGGTTTGGTGTCGGGTAGAGGTTGTTTAGAGGTTTGAAGTTTTGGTGTCGGGAGGATATCTTGTTTCTTGCGGTTGTGCGGTTTGATTCTTGTTGCCAAATGCAGAGATTTGAGAGTCTTGAGGTTTCTGGTCGTGGGTTTCTTGGAGAGTATATGAGTGTATAATTCTTGGTTGATTTGGTGTAACAAAATAGCAAGAGAAAGGCTCAATTTATAGTTGCTGAACACACAGGGCTCACGTCGCGACCATATGGTCCGTCGCGTCGCGAAGGTCCATAGCTGGTGGTCGGTGCGCTTTTTGTCGGGTCAGTGCGTCTTCGCTGGTATGTCGAGCTTTTCGTCGCGTTGCTTTTGGTCGCGTTTGCTTTTGGTCGCGTCGCGAAGGTAGTGAGTTGGTAGTCTCGCGATTAGAAAGTTGGTGGTGTCACGTTGGAGCTTCGCGCTGGATGTCTTCGCGTCGCGACAAGGATGTCCGTCGCGTCGCGATCGCTGTAGGTTTTTGGTCTTCTGTCTTTGCTCTTCTTCAAGTCGCGACCATGTCTTCTGTCTCGCGTTGAAGGCTTCGCGTCGCGACCAAGATGGTCGTCGCGTCGCGAGTGCTGTAGCACAGTGACATTTTTGTATTTTGCTCTTTGGTTTGTAGCGTTACTTCCTCAGGTTTGGATGTTTTCTCAAAGTTTCTCGGGTCTTGATTTATTCTTGTCTTTGATCTCGAATTCATGCAACCTGAAATACTGATAATATTTGTTAAAAAACATTTCGACTTATTTCAGTGATGGTCACATAAAAACATAAAAACATTATTCAACATTATCAACAATATCAGCACACACAACACATACATCATGTTACAACTAACATGCTAGGTAGAGTTACTCACCTGGATATAGTAGCTTCACATCGTTCCACATGGTGCAATTGGTAGGCCAAAGTGTCTTTTCTCTGCCTTCATCACCTACACCATACCATATACACACCTCACATATGTGAATACTTTGTATTCACTGGCAATAGTTCTACTCACTCAACTATAGCTTATTGCGCACTTAGGGTTCGAATTACAACCCTACTACACATCCAATTCAAGAGTTACTTGCTACAACTTCATTAGTTGCAGGCGGGTTATCAACACCACCTGTAACCTAGCTTATTCCAAGCAAAATCAATATTCAAGTTGAAGCTAGAACATGAATCATACCTCTTAGATGCAAAGAATCACATCCTACTTAAATTCCTCGAGTTCTAAGCTTCTACTTCGACCTCTGGCATTCCTAGAACTTCTCTAGGATTTTAGGAAATGTTTCCAAGTGAAAAACCCCCCAAAACCCCGTTCCAATCGCGACTTAATAGATTTTATTTCATTCAGTACACAACCTACGTGGGCTCACACAACCCGTGTGAGCCCTACTGTCAAAACTATCAAAAATCTGCACCTCCTATACGACCTGTGTGATTTCTTTTGCCATTTTTAAAGTTAAAACTTCATCCAAAAGGGTTTCTAACCACCCTAACACATATATCAACATATTAGATCTTAATTACACTAAGATTAACACATAAACACTTATAAAAATGGAACATGGTGTTACATCATGTGAGCCGGAATCGAAGGGAAACAAGGGTATTACGAGGGAATTACCTCTATTGTCAGTATTAAATGTAAAACCCCTAATTCTCCTTGGTAGATTCATATTGTAAATGTGTTAGAGGTAGATATAACCTGATTTCATGGTCTAAGGGTTGAAACCCTAGCTATTGTGTCTGGAAACGACTTAAAGGTAATAGTAATAGGGGTATGGATCGGTCTGAAATGGACCAGACCGGAGTCTGATTCAACAATTGCAGCGCTAAGTTTATAGATAGAGATGCTACGCTTGAATGTTCTTAGGTAGTGACGTATAGGCAAGGTCGCGATGCGATACACAATAATGTTCATCGGACGCGACGCGCCAGTTGCTTGGACATGACGCTTTACATGAAAAGTTCAATGATTAGTCGAGATATGCATTAGGAGATTATGCAAAAGGGTAGCTTTGACTCTATGGTGTTCGAATTTTGGTACCTGAGATTGTACAAGGGAGATAGTTTGGCACAGCTTATACACTCCAATGGTTGGCTCAGACATGCAAACCGAGGCTCTACAAGGGAGATAGATAACTTTTCATGGGGTTTATGCCTACAACAACAAGGGTACAACCGATTGTAAGTTGGTAAAATAAATTTCATGACGAGTCTGAAACTCAACAAGATGTACCATCCCGAAAGAAACAAGTAATGGCTATGATAAATTTAACGATCTATGGGGCAAGGAAGAGACGTCGACCAAAAAGTGTGAAGATAATGTATGGTTAGTGATGATGGATTTGACACTTTTTAAGTACACGTCATAGATTGAAGGAAATAGATACTCATAACTACAATAATGCCCTAATATAGGTCTTATATGTTTATATTAATTTTTTGTGTTCTTTAGTATTTGTTTATGTACTTATTTTATTTATCACACTTGGTTTTATTTCACAGTATTTGTACTTTAAATCATTACCTATTTCCAAACATAACTTGCAAGGTAAAGGTCGATGATCATAATTTTTTATTATACCACAGAATCATCTATTTTGCAAAAAATACTTCGCGTGAAATTGGTTTTTATACCATAACTTAGTATTTTCTGATTTTTCTCTTTAACAACATAAATATTTATAAAAATGATTTATTTAATTATTATTATTATTATTATGATTTTGCAAAAAATAATGTTATTTCGTCAGAAAAAAAATTATGAATAAGCTAACATCAATATTTATTTGGACTTTTAAAAAAATTATACATAACAATATTGGTTATAATGCTTGGCTTATCATGGGTTAGATATTCCCTTAGGCTGAGGGGTAGCTTCACATCGTTCCACATGGTGCAATTGGTAGGCCAAAGTGTCTTCTCTCCGCCTTCATCACCTACACCATACCATATACACACCTCACATATGTGAATACGTTGTATTCACTGGCAATAGTTCTAATCACTCAACTATAGCTTATTGCGCACTTAGGGTTCGAATTACAACCCTACTACACATCCAATTCAAGAGTTACTTGCTACAACTTCATTAGTTGCAGGCGGGTTATCAACACCACCTGTAACCTAGCTTATTCCAAGCAAAATCAATATTCAAGTTGAAGCTATAACATGAATCATACCTCTTAGATGCAAAGAATCACATCCTACTTAAATTCCTCGAGTTCTAAGCTTCTACTTCGACCTCTGGCATTCCTAGAGCTTCTCTAGGATTTTAGGAAATGTTTCCAAGTGAAAAACCCCCCAAAACCCCGTTCCAATCGCGACTTAATAGATTTTATTTCATTCAGTACACAACCTACGTGGGCTCACACAACCCGTGTGAGCCCTACTGTCAAAACTATCAAAAATCTGCACCTCCTATACGACCTGTGTGATTTCTTTTGCCATTTTTAAAGTTAAAACTTCATCCAAAAGGGTTTCTAACCACCCTAACACATATATCAACATATTAGATCTTAATTACACTAAGATTAACACATAAACACTTACAAAAATGGAACATGGTGTTACATCATGTGAGCCGGAATCGAAGGGAAACAAGGGTATTACGAGGGAATTACCTCTATTGTCAGTATTAAAGGTAAAACCCCTAATTCTCCTTGGTAGATTCATATTGTAAATATGTTTGAGGTAGATATAACCTGATTTCATGGTCTAAGGGTTGAAACCCTAGCTATTGTGTCTGGAAACGACTTAAAGGTCATAGTAATAGGGGTATGGATCGGTCTGAAATGGACCAGACCGGAGTCTGATTCAACGATTGCAGCGCTAAGTTTATAGATAGAGATGCTACGCTTGAATGTTCTTAGGTAGTGACGTGATAGGCAAGGTCGCGATGCGATACACAATAATGTTCATCGGACGCGACGCGCCAGTTGCTTGGACACGACGCTTTACATGAAAAGTTCAATGATTAGTCGAGATATGCATTAGGAGATTATGCAAAAGGGTAGCTTTGACTCTATGGTGTTTGAATTTTGGTACCTGAGATTGTACAAGGGAGATAGTTTGGCACAGCTTATACACTCCAATGGTTGGCTCAGACATGCATACCGAGGCTCTACAAGGGAGATAGATAACTTTTCATGGGGTTTATGCCAACAACAACAAGGGTACAACCGAATGTAAGTTGGTAAAATAAATTTCATGACGAGTCTGAAACTCAACAAGATGTACCATCCCGAAAGAGACAAGTAATGGCTATGATAAATTTAACGATCTATGGGGCAAGGAAGAGATGTCGACCAAAAAGTGTGAAGATAATGTATGGTTAGTGATGATGGATTTGACACTTTTTAAGTACACGTCATAGATTGAAGGAAATAGATACTCATAACTACAATAATGCCCTAATATAGGTCTTATATGTTTATATTAATTTTTTGTGTTCTTTAGTATTTGTTTATGTACTTATTTTATTTATCACACTTGGTTTTATTTCACAGTATTTGTAGTTTAAATCATTACCTATTTCCAAACATAACTTGCAAGGTAAAGGTCGATGATCATAAATTTTTATTATACCACAGAATCATCTATTTTGCAAAAAATACTTCGCGTGAAATTGGTTTTTATACCATAACTTAGTATTTTCTGATTTTTCTCTTTAACAACATAAATATTTATAAAAATGATTTATTTAATTATTATTATTATTATTATTATTATTTTGCAAAAAATAATGTTATTTCGTCAGAAAAAAATTATGAATAAGCTAACATCAATATTTATTTGGACTTTTAAAAAAATTATACACAACAATATTGGTTATAATGCTTGGCTTATCGTGGGTTAGATATTCCCTTAGGCTGAGGGGTAGCTTCACATCGTTCCACATGGTGCAATTGGTAGGCCAAAGTGTCATCTCTCCGCCTTCATCACCTACACCATACCATATACACACCTCACATATGTGAATACTTTGTATTCACTGGCAATAGTTCTACTCACATAACTATAGCTTATTGCGCACTTAGGGTTCGAATTACAACCCTACTACACATCCAATTCAAGAGTTACTTGCTACAACTTCATTAGTTGCAGGCGGGTTATCAACACCACCTGTAACCTAGCTTATTCCAAGCAAAATCAATATTCAAGTTGAAGCTATAACATGAATCATACCTCTTAGATGCAAAGAATCACATCCTACTTAAATTCCTCAAGTTCTAAGATTCTACTTCGACCTCTGGCATTCCTAGAGCTTCTCTAGGATTTTAGGAAATGTTTCCAAGTGAAAAACCCCCCAAAACCCCGTTCCAATCGCGACTTAATCGATTTTATTTCGTTTAGTACACAACCTACGTGGGCTCACACAACCCGTGTGTGCCCTACTGTCAAAACTATCAAAAATCTGCACCTCCTATACGACCCGTGTGATTTCTTTTGCCATTTTTAAAGTTAAAACTTCATCCAAAAGGGTTTCTAACCACCCTAACACATATATCAACATATTAGATCTTAATTACACTAAGATTAACACATAAACACTTACAAAAATGGAACATGGTGTTACATCATGTGAGCCGGAATCGAAGGGAAACAAGGGTATTACGAGGGAATTACCTCTATTGTCAGTATAAAGGTAAAACCCCTAATTCTCCTTGGTAGATTCATATTGTAAATATGTTTGAGGTAGATATAACCTGATTTCATGGTCTAAGGGTTGAAACCCTAGCTATTGTGTCTGGAAACGACTTAAAGGTCATAGTAATAGGGGTATGGATCGGTCTGAAATGGACCAGACCGGAGTCTGATTCAACGATTGCAGCGCTAAGTTTATAGATAGAGATGCTACGCTTGAATGTTCTTAGGTAGTGACGTGATAGGCAAGGTCGCGATGCGATACACAATAATGTTCATCGGACGCGACGCGCCAGTTGCTTGGACACGACGCTTTACATGAAAAGTTCAATGATTAGTCGAGATATGCATTAGGAGATTATGCAAAAGGGTAGCTTTGACTCTATGGTGTTTGAATTTTGGTACCTGAGATTGTACAAGGGAGATAGTTTGGCACAGCTTATACACTCCAATGGTTGGCTCAGACATGCATACCGAGGCTCTACAAGGGAGATAGATAACTTTTCATGGGGTTTATGCCAACAACAACAAGGGTACAACCGAATGTAAGTTGGTAAAATAAATTTCATGACGAGTCTGAAACTCAACAAGATGTACCATCCCGAAAGAGACAAGTAATGGCTATGATAAATTTAACGATCTATGGGGCAAGGAAGAGATGTCGACCAAAAAGTGTGAAGATAATGTATGGTTAGTGATGATGGATTTGACACTTTTTAAGTACACGTCATAGATTGAAGGAAATAGATACTCATAACTACAATAATGCCCTAATATAGGTCTTATATGTTTATATTAATTTTTTGTGTTCTTTAGTATTTGTTTATGTACTTATTTTATTTATCACACTTGGTTTTATTTCACAGTATTTGTAGTTTAAATCATTACCTATTTCCAAACATAACTTGCAAGGTAAAGGTCGATGATCATAAATTTTTATTATACCACAGAATCATCTATTTTGCAAAAAATACTTCGCGTGAAATTGGTTTTTATACCATAACTTAGTATTTTCTGATTTTTCTCTTTAACAACATAAATATTTATAAAAATGATTTATTTAATTATTATTATTATTATTATTATTATTATTTTGCAAAAAATAATGTTATTTCGTCAGAAAAAAAATTATGAATAAGCTAACATCAATATTTATTTGGACTTTTAAAAAAATTATACACAACAATATTGGTTATAATGCTTGGCTTATCGTGGGTTAGATATTCCCTTAGGCTGAGGGGTAGCTTCACATCGTTCCACATGGTGCAATTGGTAGGCCAAAGTGTCTTCTCTCCGCCTTCATCACCTACACCATACCATATACACACCTCACATATGTGAATACTTTGTATTCACTGGCAATAGTTCTACTCACATAACTATAGCTTATTGCGCACTTAGGGTTCGAATTACAACCCTACTACACATCCAATTCAAGAGTTACTTGCTACAACTTCATTAGTTGCAGGCGGGTTATCAACACCACCTGTAACCTAGCTTATTCCAAGCAAAATCAATATTCAAGTTGAAGCTAGAACATGAATCATACCTCTTAGATGCAAAGAATCACATCCTACTTAAATTCCTCAAGTTCTAAGATTCTACTTCGACCTCTGGCATTCCTAGAGCTTCTCTAGGATTTTAGGAAATGTTTCCAAGTGAAAAACCCCCCAAAACCCCGTTCCAATCGCGACTTAATCGATTTTATTTCGTTTAGTACACAACCTACGTGGGCTCACACAACCCGTGTGTGCCCTACTGTCAAAACTATCAAAAATCTGCACCTCCTATACGACCCGTGTGATTTCTTTTGCCATTTTTAAAGTTAAAACTTCATTCAAAAGGGTTTCTAACCACCCTAACACATATATCAACATATTAGATCTTAATTACACTAAGATTAACACATAAACACTTACAAAAATGGAACATGGTGTTACATCATGTGAGCCGGAATCGAAGGGAAACAAGGGTATTACGAGGGAATTACCTCTATTGTCAGTATTAAAGGTAAAACCCCTAATTCTCCTTGGTAGATTCATATTGTAAATGTGTTAGAGGTAGATATAACCTGATTTCATGGTCTAAGGGTTGAAACCCTAGCTATTGTGTCTGGAAACGACTTAAAGGTCATAGTAATAGGGGTATGGATCGGTCTGAAATGGACCAGACCGGAGTCTGATTCAACGATTGCAGCGCTAAGTTTATAGATAGAGATGCTACGCTTGAATGTTCTTAGGTAGTGACGTGATAGGCAAGGTCGCGATGCGATACACAATAATGTTCATCGGACGCGACGCGCCAGTTGCTTGGACACGACGCTTTACATGAAAAGTTCAATGATTAGTCGAGATATGCATTAGGAGATTATGCAAAAGGGTAGCTTTGACTCTATGGTGTTTGAATTTTGGTACCTGAGATTGTATAAGGGAGATAGTTTGGCACAGCTTATACACTCCAATGGTTGGCTCAGACATGCATACCGAGGCTCTACAAGGGAGATAGATAACTTTTCATGGGGTTTATGCCAACAACAACAAGGGTACAACCGAATGTAAGTTGGTAAAATAAATTTCATGACGAGTCTGAAACTCAACAAGATGTACCATCCCGAAAGAGACAAGTAATGGCTATGATAAATTTAACGATCTATGGGGCAAGGAAGAGATGTCGACCAAAAAGTGTGAAGATAATGTATGGTTAGTGATGATGGATTTGACACTTTTTAAGTACACGTCATAGATTGAAGGAAATAGATACTCATAACTACAATAATGCCCTAATATAGGTCTTATATGTTTATATTAATTTTTTGTGTTCTTTAGTATTTGTTTATGTACTTATTTTATTTATCACACTTGGTTTTATTTCACAGTATTTGTAGTTTAAATCATTACCTATTTCCAAACATAACTTGCAAGGTAAAGGTCGATGATCATAATTTTTTATTATACCACAGAATCATCTATTTTGCAAAAAATACTTCGCGTGAAATTGGTTTTTATACCATAACTTAGTATTTTCTGATTTTTCTCTTTAACAACATAAATATTTATAAAAATGATTTATTTAATTATTATTATTATTATTATTATTTTGCAAAAAATAATGTTATTTCGTCAGAAAAAAAATTATGAATAAGCTAACATCAATATTTATTTGGACTTTTAAAAAAATTATACACAACAATATTGGTTATAATGCTTGGCTTATCGTGGGTTAGATATTCCCTTAGGCTGAGGGGTAGCTTCACATCGTTCCACATGGTGCAATTGGTAGGCCAAAGTGTCTTCTCTCCGCCTTCATCACCTACACCATACCATATACACACCTCACATATGTGAATACGTTGTATTCACTGGCAATAGTTCTAATCACTCAACTATAGCTTATTGCGCACTTAGGGTTCGAATTACAACCCTACTACACATCCAATTCAAGAGTTACTTGCTACAACTTCATTAGTTGCAGGCGGGTTATCAACACCACCTGTAACCTAGCTTATTCCAAGCAAAATCAATATTCAAGTTGAAGCTAGAACATGAATCATACCTCTTAGATTCAAAGAATCACATCCTACTTAAATTCCTCGAGTTCTAAGCTTCTACTTCGACCTCTGGCATTCCTAGAGCTTCTCTAGGATTTTAGGAAATGTTTCCAAGTGAAAAACCCCCCAAAACCCCGTTCCAATCGCGACTTAATAGATTTTATTTCATTCAGTACACAACCTATGTGGGCTCACACAACCCGTGTGAGCCCTACTGTCAAAACTATCAAAAATCTGCACCTCCTATACGACCTGTGTGATTTCTTTTGCCATTTTTAAAGTTAAAACTTCATCCAAAAGGGTTTCTAACCACCCTAACACATATATCAACATATTAGATCTTAATTACACTAAGATTAACACATAAACACTTACAAAAATGGAACATGGTGTTACATCATGTGAGCCGGAATCGAAGGGAAACAAGGGTATTACGAGGGAATTACCTCTATTGTCAGTATTAAAGGTAAAACCCCTAATTCTCCTTGGTAGATTCATATTGTAAATATGTTAGAGGTAGATATAACCTGATTTCATGGTCTAAGGGTTGAAACCCTAGCTATTGTGTCTGGAAACGACTTAAAGGTCATAGTAATAGGGGTATGGATCGGTCTGAAATGGACCAGACCGGAGTCTGATTCAACGATTGCAGCGCTAAGTTTATAGATAGAGATGCTACGCTTGAATGTTCTTAGGTAGTGACGTGATAGGCAAGGTCGCGATGCGATACACAATAATGTTCATCGGACGCGACGCGCCAGTTGCTTGGACACGACGCTTTACATGAAAAGTTCAATGATTAGTCGAGATATGCATTAGGAGATTATGCAAAAGGGTAGCTTTGACTCTATGGTGTTTGAATTTTGGTACCTGAGATTGTACAAGGGAGATAGTTTGGCACAGCTTATACACTCCAATGGTTGGCTCAGACATGCATACCGAGGCTCTACAAGGGAGATAGATAACTTTTCATGGGGTTTATGCCAACAACAACAAGGGTACAACCGAATGTAAGTTGGTAAAATAAATTTCATGACGAGTCTGAAACTCAACAAGATGTACCATCCCGAAAGAGACAAGTAATGGCTATGATAAATTTAACGATCTATGGGGCAAGGAAGAGATGTCGACCAAAAAGTGTGAAGATAATGTATGGTTAGTGATGATGGATTTGACACTTTTTAAGTACACGTCATAGATTGAAGGAAATAGATACTCATAACTACAATAATGCCCTAATATAGGTCTTATATGTTTATATTAATTTTTTGTGTTCTTTAGTATTTGTTTATGTACTTATTTTATTTATCACACTTGGTTTTATTTCACAGTATTTGTAGTTTAAATCATTACCTATTTCCAAACATAACTTGCAAGGTAAAGGTCGATGATCATAATTTTTTATTATACCACAGAATCATCTATTTTGCAAAAAATACTTCGCGTGAAATTGGTTTTTATACCATAACTTAGTATTTTCTGATTTTTCTCTTTAACAACATAAATATTTATAAAAATGATTTATTTAATTATTATTATTATTATTATTATTTTGCAAAAAATAATGTTATTTCGTCAGAAAAAAATTATGAATAAGCTAACATCAATATTTATTTAGACTTTTAAAAAAATTATACACAACAATATTGGTTATAATGCTTGGCTTATCGTGGGTTAGATATTCCCTTAGGCTGAGGGGTAGCTTCACATCGTTCCACATGGTGCAATTGGTAGGCCAAAGTGTCATCTCTCCGCCTTCATCACCTACACCATACCATATACACACCTCACATATGTGAATACTTTGTATTCACTGGCAATAGTTCTACTCACATAACTATAGCTTATTGCGCACTTAGGGTTCGAATTACAACCCTACTATACATCCAATTCAAGAGTTACTTGCTACAACTTCATTAGTTGCAGGCGGGTTATCAACACCACCTGTAACCTAGCTTATTCTAAGCAAAATCAATATTCAAGTTGAAGCTAGAACATGAATCATACCTCTTAGATGCAAAGAATCACATCTTACTTAAATTCCTCAAGTTCTAAGCTTCTACTTCGACCTCTGGCATTCCTAGAGCTTCTCTAGGATTTTAGGAAATGTTTCCAAGTGAAAAACCCCCCAAAACCCCGTTCCAATCGCGACTTAATCGATTTTATTTCGTTTAGTACACAACCTACGTGGGCTCACACAACCCGTGTGAGCCCTACTGTCAAAACTATCAAAAATCTGCACCTCCTATACGACCTGTGTGATTTCTTTTGCCATTTTTAAAGTTAAAACTTCATCCAAAAGGGTTTCTAACCACCCTAACACATATATCAACATATTAGATCTTAATTACACTAAGATTAACACATAAACACTTACAAAAATGGAACATGGTGTTACATCATGTGAGCCGGAATCGAAGGGAAACAAGGGTATTACGAGGGAATTACCTCTATTGTCAGTATTAAAGGTAAAACCCCTAATTCTCCTTGGTAGATTCATATTGTAAATGTGTTAGAGGTAGATATAACCTGATTTCATGGTCTAAGGGTTGAAACCCTAGCTATTGTGTCTGGAAACGACTTAAAGGTCATAGTAATAGGGGTATGGATCGGTCTGAAATGGACCAGACCGGAGTCTGATTCAACGATTGCAGCGCTAAGTTTATAGATAGAGATGCTACGCTTGAATGTTCTTAGGTAGTGACGTGATAGGCAAGGTCGCGATGCGATACACAATAATGTTCATCGGACGCGACGCGCCAGTTGCTTGGACACGACGCTTTACATGAAAAGTTCAATGATTAGTCGAGATATGCATTAGGAGATTATGCAAAAGGGTAGCTTTGACTCTATGGTGTTTGAATTTTGGTACCTGAGATTGTACAAGGGAGATAGTTTGGCACAGCTTATACACTCCAATGGTTGGCTCAGACATGCATACCGAGGCTCTACAAGGGAGATAGATAACTTTTCATGGGGTTTATGCCAACAACAACAAGGGTACAACCGAATGTAAGTTGGTAAAATAAATTTCATGACGAGTCTGAAACTCAACAAGATGTACCATCCCGAAAGAGACAAGTAATGGCTATGATAAATTTAACGATCTATGGGGCAAGGAAGAGATGTCGACCAAAAAGTGTGAAGATAATGTATGGTTAGTGATGATGGATTTGACACTTTTTAAGTACACGTCATAGATTGAAGGAAATAGATACTCATAACTACAATAATGCCCTAATATAGGTCTTATATGTTTATATTAATTTTTTGTGTTCTTTAGTATTTGTTTATGTACTTATTTTATTTATCACACTTGGTTTTATTTCACAGTATTTGTAGTTTAAATCATTACCTATTTCCAAACATAACTTGCAAGGTAAAGGTCGATGATCATAATTTTTTATTATACCACAGAATCATCTATTTTGCAAAAAATACTTCGCGCGAAATTGGTTTTTATACCATAACTTAGTATTTTCTGATTTTTCTCTTTAACAACATAAATATTTATAAAAATGATTTAATTAATTATTATTATTATTATTATTATTTTGCAAAAAATGATGTTATTTCGTCAGAAAAAAAATTATGAATCAGCTAACATCAATATTTATTTGGACTTTTAAAAAAATTATACACAACAATATTGGTTATAATGCTTGGCTTATCGTGGGTTAGATATTCCCTTAGGCTGAGGGGTGTGCCGGACGCACACCCGCGTCCTGGCTTAGGTGGCGCACACCCTCGTTCTCACGCGTCTTCCTGGATACGTTCCCAGAACGCTTCTTCTTTCAACTGTCTCATTCTCATTGGCTATCTCCCCCCTTCTCGCGTTCTTTCCGTCTCCCACACCCCTCAGCCTTAGAAAAATCGGAATCAATTATGTTGAACCTAACTTTGTTATGATTATATATATATATATATATATATATATATATATATATATATATATATATATATATATATATATATATATATATATATATATATATATATATATATATATATATATATATATATATATATGATCATTTGGTCACTGAAACGAGTTCAAACCCAAGAACCAATGGACTAGACCCGAGTTAAGGAACCGAATAGTGTGATCAGTCAGTTCTCGGTCCATAGGTTTTTCTTAGGTCGGTCTCGGGTTAAGTTGGGTTCAGTACACTCGGTCAATCGATTTTCGGGTATTGGACACGATATGGAATTTTAAAAGTCATAAATCGGATTCGATTTTATTACTTCAAAAAAACATTGTGATTGTAACTGTATAATATCTCGGTTCGGTTCTTCTCGGTTTCTAGCCCAAACCCGAAACCAAGCTTGTTGTTCTCGGTTCCTCTCGGTATTACCCGACCAAGACCGAGTATACCGTACCCGAACCGAGTGACCAATTTGTCTTCTTCGGTCGGTCCTCTGTTCCGTTTTTCCCTTTTAAGTCGGTCTCGGTACCTCTCGGGTTCGGTCCGGATCGGCTCGTTTCCGGTTCCACGCACCAAAACATAATTTTTACTTCCTTTTTTTTATTTTGTAGATCTTTGTGAAAAATGTATTGAACTTTTTTTTTTTTTTTTTTGCCAAATTATTGATATGTATTTTTTTAAAAATCACGAAACCATAATGTCATAAAAACCAATTTTAAGAATTAAGAAGTATTTTTCTTGAAACTTTTATAATAGAAGTTGAAAAATGATCATTTATAGTTATTCGCTTACATCTATTTAGTCATTTAGTGAATATACTCCTTTTAATCATTTTACAACTTTAAATTTCGTTTAGTATGTTGTCCCTACAATGAGAGCCTAGTGGTTGATGAGTGAAATTTTATACAGAAGGTCTAGTGTTTAAATCCTCACATCTAAAAGTATTGTTAGTGTTTCGTGATTAACCTTCCACATAAGCTTTAAAATTGATTGACGTTGGCTGCTTACAGTTTCTTATATTTTTAATCATATGCATATGGTGCATAATTCTACATGATGGATATTTACTATGTACGTGGTTTCTGTATCTTTGAAATATGGTGCATAATTCTACATGATGGATGTTTACTATGTACGTGGTTTTTAAGTAAGATTGTATGCGTCTAACATTTATCTTACCCACAACTCTTATGTCCATAGAAGACAACTATCTTTTTTATTTATTATTTTACTCATTTAACACGATGATAAAGTATAACAAAACTATTTTTATCTTAATAAATAGATCAAGGTTGACATATATACTCATGGATCACGCGTACGATAATATACGTACTATCATAACTTTATGTGTGGTCATGTAATTCCACACCTTTAAATACATAATTTAATTATGCATATCAGTTAACTCAATTTGTTAGTTTGTTTTAGTGTCCAATCTTCAGCTGCTACTAATCGATTGTTTGAAAGGCCAAGTCTCTGTTTCACTTGCATTTTTCTTTCTATAAATTTGCATTCAACGGTTTCGGCAATGGTGGATTAGTGGTTTAAAATTTATCGTGATATCATTGTATATATGTTTTGTTTGTTTTCTTGAAGCCACAGTCACAGCTTCTCAATTATAGTAGCAATGTGGAAACTTTTTCCAGCTTCTCAAGCATATGAACCAGGAAAATTGAACTGAAATCAACAACCGATCGAAACCAATATCGAATATACGGTTTAATTTTTGGTTTTTAAAAAATATTAATTAAGTTTCGATCAAATTGTCCGCCCTGAGTCCGCTCACTCCTAAGTCCTAATTGTGTTGGTTGATAAGATCATGATATTGATTTTATCTTTCCTAAAACAATATTTTGATACAAAACTATCTAGACCCACCCTATCTACAACAACCAATTATTAGTCTAAATTATCTATGTCAATTCACATCAATCAATAAATCAAAGATAAAATTACATAAAATGGTACATAACTCGTTCTTATGTTTACAAAAAATTAAGATTTAGCTTCAAATTTTTTCTTTTGATAAGAATGGTACACGAGGTTTCAAAAACATGTGTGGTAGGTCCTTATCGTTTTATTTTATTTCACATTTGATTTAATATGACAATTTAAATTTTAAGTTGTTTATTGAGAAAACTGCAAAATTGGTCCCTGTGGTTTGTTGTTTATTGTGGTTTTGGCTCAAACCTTTGTGTTTTTGTATGGATAGTCCTTTTTGCCTGGTTTCTTTGTGGTTTAGGTCCCTGTCCAACTTGAAATGTCTACTTTACCCTTTTAATTTCTTTTTTTCTTTTTCTTTTTATCTATTAACATATTTTAATAATTAAAAAAAATAAAAAAATCCACCACCCATTTCTGATTTCTCTTCATCTTTTACCCCTCTCTATCATCTTACCCGACCTTCTCGCTCTTTCTCGTTCAATTTAACTTCACGAGTGCTACTATATGCATTTCACTCCCAACTTTGATTTCAGACTTCAATGGTGGAGCTTCCTCCTCTCTCAAAACTGCAATATCTTCAAGTTCCAATTCCATTCCAGTTTGATGTTTCTCCCTCTTGCATTCGTTAGACTAAAATCGGATGAACAGTTTAACCAATTAAAGTATTTTTCTTATTAAATCAACGTTACCTCAGAACATACTTGATAATTTTCAAGTGCATATCTACAAGGAATACTATGAAATGCAGATTAAAAAGGAGAAAGAATTCGGAGAATTTATATTAGAAAAACTCTGTCGGTGGGTACTTTAATCACTCCCCAGAAAAGATACCCAAAAGCATTCAAGCTCATATTGATCTCGAGCCCCTCAACTTCGCAAATACTATCACCCTAATAAACAAAAGTCTCCATTACAAACGTCGATAAAAACTCCAATATATGGTGTTTTGGTAATTGGACATTCATCTGGTTTTTATCAATTTACTTCGCAAATACTATCACCTCAAAAGATCGTCTGTATGAAGATATTTTCGGAACTGGACATTTGTCTGGTTTTTCATCGATTCTGAGGTCCAATGAACCGAACTTTGATTCGTGGGTGGCGAATTCGTTTGAGGCGGTGATAGAGAGGCAGGAGTAGGAGGTGAGGGTTTTGCTTGTTAAATTCCACTTGAGTCTGTTAAAAGGAGATAGAAGAAGACGAAGGCGGAGGTGGATGTAGAGGAGGAGAAGGTGGCGGTGGTGGCTACTGCTAAAAGGGTGGCGGTGAAGAAGAATACGAAGGCCACCTCTACTTCTTTATCATCCTGAGTATGAATGTGAGGGAAACGGATTGAGGTGTGAAATTAGGGTTTGAGGGTTTCAGGGGTGTTCATCGGATTGTTTCTGCAAGAAAGAGGGAATCGACGGTGACCAGAGGGGAGGAGACGGTAAATGGAGGGGTGGAGAGGGACCGATGGAGGTTGCCATAGAGGAGGAACGAGAGAGATAGAGAGAGAGAGAGAGAGAGAGAGAGAAAGAGAGAGACGGGAGATGACGGTGGTGTTGATCGGATTTCTTGGTGACGGTGGCTTTAGGTTTTACAATTGAAAACGGAAACGATGAGATGGAAGAGAGAGATAGAATGGGTGGTGGATTTTTTTTAATTATTAAAATATATTAATAGATAAAAAGAAAAAGAAAAAAAGAAATTAAAAGGGTAAAGTAGACATTTCAAGTTGGACAGGGACCTAAACTACAAAGAAACCAGGCAAAAAGGACTATCCATACAAAAACGCAAAAGTTTGGACCAAAACCACAATAAACACCAAACCACAGGGACCATTTTTGCAGTTTTCTCTTGTTTATTTATTAATTTTTATTATGTATTTTTATCTTTATTAAATTTTTATAAATAAACTTAAACTTAATCTTAGACATCTCCAACTCAACTCTATAAATGAGTTTACCCTATTTTAAACTCTATTTTCCTGTAACTCACCTCTATAACTTATTCTACTTTTTGGTTTATGAATAATATTACTCAAAATATTGAATAATATTATTTATTTACACCAAAAATAGAGTTAATGTTTCATTTTTCATTTTTAGTCTTTTAACTTTTATTTCTATACATTTCTAGTTTAATTTAAATACAATAATAGATATTTATAATCATGTTATATATTAAATGATACTAATTGGTTATAATTATCAAAATTGAATATTTATATATTGAATTCATATAAATGTTTCCGTATAATAAATAAAATAGGAGATTTTGACAATTTTTGTAAATGAAGGAAAAATAATATTATAAGAATATACGTTTTAAAGTAAAAATAGTATAAAAAATAGAGGTTAGTTACATATTATCCACTTTTTACACCATTTTTCATTTAAAAAATAGATTAAAAATAAATTTGGGCTGGAGATAGTGTTAATCCCACCTCCCACATCACCCCCACTCCTAATAAAACTCGTACCCGTGTTTTAAAGATTTTCACGCATTTTCTCATTTTCATCACCTCTTTATCTTCATCGTCATCAGACAATTTGATGATATATAACCAATGTCAGAAATTCATTGCCACTCATGCAACCATCGCACTTTGTCTTCTCATGATTGTTGAGGTTTGTTACAGTATGTCGGAGCATCCCCAGATTGAGACCCACCCCATTTCTCTATTCTTTCTTTCTTACTGTCACTAAACGAGACCCACCCCCATTTCCTGACTCTCTTCTCTCTTATCCATTCTATCTTTCTGTAGCTTTTGTTCGCAACAAAAAATATAAGAGATCAACTTGCATATAATAAATTAGATTTGATATTATGTGAACATTAAGCTTTATATTCTCATCAACGTGTTTGGGATGAGGGTGTGTATAACGGGGCATTTAAAATTTATTAATAATATAAATTACAAACAAGTAAAATAAAAATATAAAAGATATTATAAATGACCAAGAATCATTTATATAAGTAAGTGGCTAATCAAACAAGAAATTAGAACCACAAATACCATCTACATCAAACAAAATATTTAATAACTAAACGTATAATCTTTTATAAATCATATGGACCATTTATGTAATTTAGTCTAAACCAAATTATTTTTTATACGAATATAATCAATAGTCGGGAATAGAAAACAACAAAGAACCTTGGAACATTTTTAATGGTTAAACTTCAAAAAATATTATTATTTTGATTATATATTAGTTTTCTATTAAATTTCATTTAACAAACTTTATTATAGAAAACTCGTTCTAATATATTAACCTATAAATTTTTTATTAAACGAACAAATTTATGCTCATCACTTTTTAACATTCATGAAAGTCTCATTTAATTTAATGCTTTTAGGCATATCTTATATTTTGTTAAAGTAATATTAATTTACATTAATGATATATATTTTTTATTAATTATATTCATTTTGATTAATATTTATAAAATAAATTAAGTAGTTTAAATACAAACATTTAATATGTAAATAAGATTAGGTTTACAATAGAATGCAGGAGACAAACTATATAAATCAAATAAAGTGCTATAATTATCCTATGGACACCGAACTCTGGAGTGATTTAAGCTGTTGGAGTTTTCATAATGATAGAAAATAATAAATTGTAGTGTTTGGGCGATACATTGTAAATTACTAAGACTATATGGTATGGTGAACAAAATGTTCATCGGCATCTATATGGCAAAGTGATGCAGTCGGCATCACTTATCCGTGATGCCAGTATCAGTTTTCAACGGCATCAGTATGCCTCTGAAAATTCATTGGCATCTCTCTCCAATTTCTCTTTCTTTCTTTGCCATAAACACTATATCACCACCCCAAATTGTAGGCATTCAAAGACATTTTCGTAGGCATCCTATGTGGCAGACAATGACGATGGTTTCGTAGGCATCCATACCACTTAACCTAATGCTGTTTTAGATATACATTGTTTGAATAGTAAACATCCGGTTTGGAATTTCGAACCATAACCGTTAGTCTCACATTGTGGTAACAATTTTTATAATAACAATAAGCTCTATTATAAAACGATATTATTATAGATGTTCGTAGGTAAACGATCTCAGCCACATAATACATCATCTCAGACTTTAATATCAGCAGGACCGGCCATGAGGGGGTGCGAGAAGTGCGACTGAACATGGCTCACGTCGTAAAATGGTCTGAAATTTCATTTTGTCGTAGTTCCATCACTAATCCTTCGTTAATCAGTCACTAATTTGTTGCTATTTGTCTCTATTCCATTGCAAATTAGCACAAGTTTTCTATTTTCAGCGCGTCACTTATAATTTGTACATGTTTATTAAGTGCCGAATATTATCATAGTATTAATAATTTTTTTTTATATATAAAAGAACTATATTTAGAGTCTCATTTTTTATTTTTCGTATAGTGTCTTCAAAATCAATGGACCGTCCTGAATATCATCAGTAAAAAATTGATAGTATTTAGAGAAAATGACTAAAATAGCCTAATCCCATAAGGGTTTTTCTCAAAACAACACAAATTAAGGGGTATTCCTCAAAATAGCCAAGGAAAACGAAGATGGCACCCATGGGCTGCGTTTTCTTCTAGATGGGCTCCCATGGGCTGCGTTTTCCTTTATATGGGCTGCGTTTTTGTGTAGATGGGCTGCTAAATGGTTAGCTACCGGCCCATCAGCCCAGATATATAAATCGGGAAAAAAAAACGTCAAATTTTTCGATACCGCAGACGAGAAACGCTCTGAAATGGATTTGCAAGATTTCTCTTCATGGAAATAGGTAAGTCTCAAATTTAATGTTGTCTTTATGTATTAATTATCGTTTTAAGGGTTAGATTAGTGAACGTACAAAATTTTATGCATAATGTACAAGCGTTTAAAGCATAAAAAACTGGGTTTATGAACTTGAGAGAGGAAAACGCAGACCATAGAAAGGAAAACGCAGGCGAGGGCCTTACCTGCGAAATGCTCTTGAGCTTTTACCAGAAATTGAGAGGACAACGCAGCTGAGGCTATCACCTGCGAAATGCTCAGAGGAAAACATAGATGAGGGCCTTAGCTGCGAAATGCTCTTGAGCATTTAGCTAAAAAGGGCCATGAGCTGCGAAATGCTCTTGAGCATTTAGCAGTTGATGCCCCAGCTGCTAAATGGTCGTTTTTTTTTTCCGAAAAACCTTAAAAAATAAAACGCAATGCATATATGATTCATACTAACGTTGTTTTTACTGAATTGACAGCATGCTGATAACACAAAGAGATAGAGAACTGAAAAGGCTTCAAGTCGAGAATCGGATTTTGAAGTTCGTCCTAGTGCTCAGTTGGTTGTTTTTTGTAGCCATACTAGTTTATAAGGTCTACTTACCATGTAACGGTGATGAATTGTGTAATGGTACTAAACTAAACCAATGTATGTAACGTCATTGGAATCTAATTTTAATTTGTATGTTGTCGTTAATACTGTTATTGCATAACTCAGACACAACCATCATTTTGCAATCATGAAGTAACAAAATGATGTTACTCAGCATTTAGTCAAACAACGAAATACTTTTAAAGTAGACTCTTTGATTGAAGTGCCTTACATAAACCCTAAAATATCTAATACAAAGCTAAAATATCTAAGACAAAGCTAAAGGGGGGTAAAATATCTAAGACAAAGCTAAAGGGGGTAAAACATCCACCATGTTGACAAGTAACTGCCATTCACTTTGAGGGGGTACAGGCTGCACCACTTCCGTTTGATATGCAGTTCTAAATGCAGCTGTAGTGAAATAAATGTTCACCATATTAAAATTCTGTAACATCATATAGGTTCGATACGCAGCCAGGCCGTGACGACATGGAATACCAAAACTCCTAAATTTTCCACAATCACAAGTGTGTTCACGTAGGTTAACAAGATATGTTTTCGTGAAGTCGCGGACAAAAAACTCAGTGTTGTATAATTCCGTTACTTCACATGGTTCATACTTCCGCATTCGTCTGTATAGTATGTTCTCCGCATATGGGGTGAGTTCATGAAATAGCATGACTGAAACAATTAATTAGGAAATTAGCATAAGTCAAAGTATCTTACACACAAATATAATTAAATAATAAGGATTAACCTCCTAAAGCACCGCGATCAACATAAATACGTTGCAGCATGTCAACAAAAAACCGAAGGAGTGATATTATTGGTAAATCTTGCTGAGCTGCAGAGACCCAACGAATCTCATCGGGCATTATTATGGAGAGTATGTTGTAACGGAAATTAGGGAACATCACCCGTGCCCATTTATCTTGAGAAATACCTTCAAGCCAGGTGATTATATTTTGGCCCCCGTGTTGGCCCAATACGTCTCTAAGTATATCAAAGTTCGGTTCAAAATGACGTAATTCATACGCCTTGCAAGTCTGCTAGAAAATATGTGGACATTCTTGGAAGATTGGCATTCTATCAAGAAAATATTTAAACACACTTTTGCAACAATATCCATGGTAAGAATGTGGGAACACCTGACATAGGGCGACGTCTAAGTGATTGGACAATTTCGTAATGAAAGAAACTTCTCTAACATTTCTTATGCATTCATTTAGTCTCATAAGAAACCATGTCCATGAATCTAACGATTCTGCGATTCCAAGACTGATTGCTATAGGTAGAGGTTGATGGTTTCCATCTACCGAGACCGCTACGTACATTGTATGGACGTATGGTCCACTCAATGGTAGGCACTCCAGAAAAATGACTGGTAGGGTAGTAGAAATGAATGTTTGCATCTACAAAAAGGTTTACAACAAATGTTAGTACTATAGAGTTGTGATCATTAGATAAATATTATGATTAGAATAACAACTTACGACACATCCTACAGCCATAAAACAAAATTCAAAACGTTTGTGGGCATCTTGCTTTATGTTAGTGATTGTATATGGGTTTGCAATTTTAAGGTTATGGAAGAAGAGGGGAAGGTGGGTAAAGCTTTGTTTGTGTTGTTTAGTTGATGTACTCATTTTGGATAATAATTGAAATACAAACTAATTGATTAAAAAGTATAGAGATATCCACGTATTTATATCCTACTCATTTCGTTTACTGTTGACAACACACTGCTCCCTATTGCTAAACACTATAGATTACCATATGGACATGACTTTTCACTGCATTTCGTAGTCAAACCCACTTATTTCGTAATCAAACTAACATATACTTATACATGCGAATTCCCTAGGCAGAAGCTCATGTTGACAAGACAATACACTGCTCCCTATTGCATGACACTATACAATACCCTATGGACATGACATTTCACTGCATTTCGTAGTCAAACCCACTCATTTTGTAGTCAAACCCACTCATTTATGTGAATTCCCTATGCAGAATCTCATGTTGACAAGACAAGACACTCCTCCTTATTGCAGGACACTATAGAGTACCCTATGGACATGACATTTCACTGCATTTCGTAGTCAAACCCACTTATTTCATAGTCAAAATTGTACGACTTCGTAGTCAATGTTGTACGAGTTCGTAGTCAAAGTTGTATGACTTTGTAGTAAAAGTTGTACAATTTCGCCAGTCAATGTTGTACGAGTTCGTAGTCAAAGTTGTACGACTTTGCAGTCAATGTTGTACGAGTTCGTAGTCAAAGTTGTACGACTTCGCAGTCAATGTTGTACGAGTTCGTTGTCAAAGTAATAGATACTCATACATGCGAATTCCCTATACTGAAACTAATTTCTATATAAATAAATTTTTTCATCTCAAGTATCACATCTACACGATTAATCAAATTTGGTAATTTTTATTTGTTTGTAAACATGTCTAGTCAATCTCAAAAGTTAAAACGGGTATTGGAAAAACGCAAGGCTCCTTCTACATCAACAATTCCACCTACTATTAATGATAGGATGTCAGAGGAAATGAAAAGAATTCTCCTTCACAGCGCCTCTGAAGTCGACAAACAAATTCAATCAATTGCTGAAGATACACAATTTTTAGAGGGTCAACAGAGATTACTTGACGGTAAAAAAAAGTTGGATAACTTCAAAAAAACAAGAAGTAATAGAAGCTGGGAAATGAATTAAGTCAACCAAAGCAAACATTGATCTAGAGATGGATAATGTATTGTCACTTGGTCAAGAAATTACTGAAAAAAAGTTTTGGGTAGCTAATATGAAAAAAAAAACTATCCATATGAGTTTCCTGAGTGGCAAATTAAAGATTAGTTTTTCTATTTTGTATTATGAAATATATTTTGTTAAGTATGAATTTCATAGGTGATAATTATTTCTATGTATTGCTACTCTTTTGTCTATGTATCTTTATATTTAATGGTCACATCAACCCCCTCCCCTGTATTTTTATTTCCAACCTACCAACCCATTCTAAATTTTTCTATATATATATACCTTATTTCACCTTAACAATCTTCACACCAAACCATTATCACTCATCGAACATATCGTTGCCCAAATATGTCTGTTTCATCCTCAAACCGACAAGGAAAACCTTGGCTCATGCCTGAAGACCTTAGAAAACTAGTTATAGAGAAAGAAGATGAGATTGAATCTCAAAACAGATCTATGAGGCAGCAAAAAAAACAGTTGGATGAAATGCAAGAAGAGGTTGTCAAAAAAATAAAATGGGTCAAAAAGACACAACAAGATATCAAACAAGCAACTTTCTGGGTGCAAAAACAAAAGGAGGTTGTTGAACAGGGCGAGCTGGAGCTGCAAATTAAAGTGAAAGAAATGAAAACGAAAAACAATTGGGTGCTTGCAGAGAAAAAAAAAATATCCTCTTGATTTTCCATATTTATGTGATAGTAATTAGACCTATTACGTATGTTTTTATTATCATGTAACCTTTTGATTAGGATATGCTTTTATAATATTTGTCTTTGTTTTTGTTTAATATCAGTACTAAATATTAATATATACACTTTCTATATAAACGTTACCGACAACCTTGTTTAGAGCTTCAAAAGTTACACTTTCCGTCATCAAAATATTGAGTTAATCATGTTTGTGAACACATCTAGTAATACACTTCACCTTAAAAAAATTCAACTAAATCCGAGTTCGTATGAAGAAACTACGACCGTTCAAAGTTGGACAAAAAATAAATAAACGTTACCGACAACCTTGTTTAGAGCTTCAAAAGTAAATCTTTCCGACATCAAATAATTTGGTTAATCATGTTTGTGAACAAATCTAGTAATACACTTCACGTTAAAAAAATTTCAACTAAATCGAAGTTTGTATGAACAAACTACGAGCGTTCAAAGTTGGACAAAAAATAAATAAACTTTACCGACAACCTTGTTTAGAGGTTCAAAAGCAACACTTTCCGACATCATAAATTTTTGTTAATCATGTTTGTGAACACATCTACTGATACACTACACGTTAAAAAATTTCAACTCAATCCGAGTTCGTATGAACAAATGACGAGTGTTCAAAGTTGGACAAAAATTTCAACTAAACTCATGAACCACCAAGAACCTCAAGAACAACTTGGAGCATTTCGCAGGTGATGAAGAGGAAAACGCAGGCCATGAGAGCATTTCGCAGACCATGCTTGAAAGGAGCATTTCGCAGGGCTTGGGAGGAAAACGCAGACCATGGGAGCCATCTGCGTTTTCCTTTGCTATTTTTAGGAATACCCCTTCATTTGTGCTATTTTGAGAAAAACTCTTATGTAATTATGCTATTTTAGTCATTTTCTCTAGTATTTATTAGGGTCACCGTTAATTATCATTTGAATCGAGTCGCAAACAACAATTGACGGACGTAGGAATGTCGAGTAAGTTATTATGGAATACTTGTAATTAAAGCAAAAGGCAAGGGGGTAAATGAAAAATATGTGTAGCGTATGGGATAATATTCATGGTATCATTGTAAATATTTTTATTTATTAAGTGGGTGTAATGTAGCAGGGGAGCAGGACTAGGTTTGGTGGTCAATAATGGGTACTGAGAAAACCGAGAGGTGGGACCCACAATCAGCACAGTGTGTATGTGACGTCATCCATTGCGTGAGGTACTCCCGCGCCGTATCAATCGCACAACTCCCACGTTTCGACTGCTTTGTATTATGAATATGTTTTGCCTTGCAAGTTATATATGGAAAGTTTTAGCTAGTTTTTTGTTTGTACGAAAATATTTGGTAAAAGTTAGTTTTTAGTTTTTAAATGTATAAAATTATATAAAGAATTAATAGTTTTTTAAAATTATTTAAATAGCTTTTAAATTATATATTTTTTGTTTAAAAATAGAAATTAAAACTCGTATTCTTAAATAAAAAGTTTTCTTTTTTAAAACTTTTACTTAAAAATATAAAAGTTAAAAGCTTAATGCAAGACCTATATATAGATTGTTATTATATATACTCATTATTAAATAAGAAAATGGTTAATTACAAAAAAAGCATAATATTTCATCGAATCTATTGTTACCGGCTTCTTCAGGTCATAGTGGTCATGTTGAAAATTTTTCCAAAAATTGGTGGTTTTAAGCAAATGAAAATTTGATAGTTAAACCAAAAAAATTGCAAAAATATAGTGATTTTTTTTCGTAATTTGCCATAAGAAAAAGAAAAAATAGCATAATTTCATAAGGTCTTACCTCAAAATAATCAAAAATTAACAAAATCCTCAAAATAGTCAAAGAAATCACAGGTGGGATACTCTCACATGCGAACTCGTCTCACCACCTGCCATTTCCTCTAGTAGTATATAAAAATAAATTCAGACCAGCATTTTGGAAATCGCCAACTGTGATTTCTTCCATGCCACTTGCGAAATCTCCTTGTCGACCTGTGATTTCTTTTTTTATTTTTAGGGTTTGGGGATTTTGTAGGTGGGCAGGGGATTTCGTAAGTGGCATAGAGGAAATCACAGGTGGCAATTTCCAAAATGCAGGTCTGAAATTTTTTTTATGCCACTGGAGGAAATCGTAGGTAGGGTAGGAGATTGCAGGTGAGAATAGCCCACCTGCAATTTCCTTAGTCATTTGGAGAATTTTGCTAATTTTTAAGTACTTTAAGGTAAAACTTTATAAAATTAGACTATTTTTGTCTTTTTTCTATTTTCTTTCTTTCGATAATCTAGTTAGCCATTTTCATTCATTGTTTTTTGTATATTTTTCTTATAACCAATTAAACACTTTTATTTTGAGTAAACCCCATTAAAACCTTTTTTATATTTAACACAATATCTTATATTTAAATCCATCTTTTTTATTCTTTGTTCTATTTTATTTTTATTATTTTGTTTAACAACCTTTAATCCAACCTGAAATATCAAAAGTTATCATTTTGAAGATTACAACAAATGATTTATCTTATTATTATTCAAGTGGACGTTCATTCAGTTAACTATGAAAGTATCAGCAAGTAACATTTATTTTTTGGATTCAAGTTTTTGATTTTTGTAAAGCCCGTTTTCCAGATATTAATTTAAAAGTTTTAATGGTTGAAAATTAAGTATCTTGAAGATTTTAGCTCTTCGCGATGCTATCATCTTTGTGGTAGCGGCGAAGAAGGGTTTAAGTCCGCATACGGAGCATGGCTAAAAGCGACGCTATCAGATATGCTTAGCGGCGTGACGCGCTGAAATGTAAAACCCTAAATCTTGGGCCTTAAGCCCTATTTAAAGGCACTAATCCCCATGCATGTCTCTTTTACCAGTCTCTATTCCCTAGAGAAACCTAGCTCGTAACCCTAGCCTCTATTGTTGATTTATAGCCTCATTTCATGCATTGGAAGGTGGTTTGAAGAAGAATAGCACTCCGTTCTCGAGTTAAAAACTGAAAGAAAAGGAAGGGAAGGGAGGTGAAGGGAAAGGAATGAAGGTTAAGAAAAGGGGGAGAAAAGGAATGGAAGGAGAAGAGATGGAATCCTTCCTAATCAGCCCAAAGTTGGGCGGATTGTGTGACAACTCTCAAATTAAGTCAACAAAAGTCAACTCAAGTCAGTCAAAGCGTACATTAGGTCAATATGTGAAATGCAAATTTCATAACCTCTACGATATATTATTAGATATTATAATACTACTTACGCTAATTCAAATGAATTATACGAACAAACGTTATTAAGTTAGATTTTTTTTGGTATAACTAATTAGAAAAAAAAAATAAAAATTCGTCGTGAATAGTGTCCGACGTGAACAGTAACCCGGTGTGAATAGTGTTTTGTGAAAAAAAAACACAATTTTCAAAGTCTAAAAGGATGGGAAGACTTTGAAATTTCCATATTTTATTTTTTATATTTTTTATAATTTTATTAAAGTGGGCCCCACTTAATTATTTATTCATATTTATATATTTTACCCCCAAAGAATTCGTATTTTCATTTCGAACACTACGTATTCAATACGTATTGTTAAGTTTATCAAAAATATTATGATTTTTTTATAAAACGAAAAATTTACCGTCAAAACCGTATCGTCGATACGAACAACCTGACGTCAAAATTTAATATTATTGATATCAGTTTTATATTTAATATTTTCTTTTTCTTTAAAATGAAATTGTGTTTACATTTAAACCCTATATTTTCATTAAACATACAATTAATACCCTTACGTTAATTCGTTAAAGCTTTTTAGTTAAAAAGTTGATATTATTAAACTACGATTTTTGTAGATTATAGTTTTATAAACAAAAATCATTCTTTTTATATAAAAACTATTAATCTATTTAAAGAGTATTTTAAGGGTATGTTTTGTCATAAATAATTTCTAAAAGCTATAAAAGTCAAATACCTGTATCTTGAGGGTCGCTATACGAAAATAAATATACTATAAATAGAACTCAAATTCTCATAATCAAACCACACCAATACAAGCTATATACACATATCGAGAGAGTTGTAGAGATATAGCTTGAAAATATAGTAGAAAGATAGAAAAAGAGGGTTCGAGTTAGAAGCAGTAAGAGTCGGGCGATCTAACAACAATTGGTGATAAGATCATCATCGACATTAAGGTGAGTTCATACCCCTTCTTGTTATCTTTATTCAAGTTTTTAAGGGGGAGAATACAAGTTATACTATAAAAATAGTTATTTATACTCATTTGTAACAATAGTAAACAAAATGTGAATTTTGTAAACATCATTATGACAACAATTCAATTATAGTTCCAAAATATAATATTGAATGATCTACTTACGAGAGCGGTGTCTAGGCCGATCATTTGGGCTAGGTTGTTGGATTTCCGAAAGGCTTATACGCTGAAAGGGTCCTGCCTCCTCATTTGATCTTCTACCTAGCCGTTCTTTATTTGATAGTCATGAAATATTATATTGGAATTAATAAAGGGTATAACCAATTTATTACACCACTATTGTGGAGAATATATCTTAAAAGAAGTTCTTTATAACCATCTAAATAAGTTATTTCACATATATTTGTAAATATATGATTTTCACAACGGAATACTAAAAATAAACTATTATAGGAATAGTTTGTTGATACAAATGTTACTATGACGTTTTAAAGAGGACAAATAATTATATAAAATATATAATTGTTATACATTACTATATTATCATGGGAAAAATGATAATGGACAAATACAAAAGTTTTTCATATACAAACTTTAACAAGTTGATTGATACATACATTTTTGTGAGACGGGTCTTCACAGTGCTTATTTAAGTACATACTATAAGTCCTGAAATTTATAAACAGAGTCTCGGTAAGAGAGCGTGATATTTGTGTATAGATCTATACGGGATTGACAACCCCGCACCTGAGCTGCTAGCTACAGCTAGACCGACGGGTCTGAGGTGACAAATGTCAGAACAGTCCGACGCCTGAAGAACGTCGAAGCAGGCCTACATGGTCACAGTATGGTTATAGGACGTCTCGCATGGGAAATCAACTTTATAAATTGTTTACGTGGAAATATACATTTTCAAAGGTTTTATACTACAAGCTACGCTATACATTTTAGTCTTTGGATTTTTAAGACTTGGATACATTCATAAGAAAATATTGGATTTTTTTGGAGTACAATACTACATTTTACAAGGAAAGAGATTCCTTATACAAGTTTTATGGTATTAAAACTACATTTTTACAAGTTACAAATATAAGTATGGTTTTACTTATATACACTGGTTCTATGGGAATTAAAACTATGTTTTATAAAAGGTATAAATATAAGTACGATTTACTTATATATACTAGTTTTATGGAATTAAGTCTACGATTAGTCTACAAGTAAACATCTATTTACACAGTTTCATACAACAATAAAACTACGTAATACTATTTTCAAGTATAGAAATACTTATACATTTACGGTCTTTGGGTTTTAAGACTACGACTCATTTATAAGAAAATATTGGATTTTCTGGTTTCCAACACTATCTTTTTACAAGGAAAAAGGATTATGGATTTTCTCATATAAAAATCTTATGAACTCACCAACGTAATGTTGACACTCTTTCAAACTACTTGTATTCTCAGGAAATTGATAAGGTAACTACAACCTTTGACGATGGGTCGCTATGGCGTCATACTATGTATTTTGATATCATATTGTAATTGTATTTAAAACATACAATCTTTTGAACTCTTGTAACATTTACAATTATGTATATGATGGATGTGTTTGCTTTGATCACTATTGTAGAAACGTTGTTGTGATACTGTTCATGAAGTCATCCACCCTCAGACGTTTCCGCCATCGTGGTTTGGGGGTGTGACAGATTGGTATCAGAGCATTGTTTATAGTGAACCAAGTATATTAATCCATTTAAGATATACAACTATAAATACAATGGGACTAAAACTCTATAAAACAATCTGTACAAAGTATACTTTAAAATACAATGATATTTTTATAAAGTATAAGTACAAGTACATACATACTAGAACAGTGTCATAACCAGAACAATACAAGAGTAATAAGATGAGTTGAACACTACGAGTAGGCCTAGGTAGTTATGTAATCATACCTAGGACAAATAGAGCCTGATCAACTATATTTGTCCAAGGTATGACTAACATGTACTTAGAAATAGTCGTAGTGAACAACAAGTCTAAAAACTTAACAAGAACCATATACAAAGAAAACTCTAAAACAAAATATAAAGCTAAAATACTAAATGAGTATTTTATAATACTATAGAACCATACATCTAGACACTTTATGTACCTCTTATACCCCTATCCTTACATAGTAGACCTGACAATTCGATAATACCTGACCAATAACTATTATCAAAAACCTTCCATCATCCCTATCAACAGTTCCATTAAACTAATATTGGTAGAAATTCAATCTGAAAGCCGAAGGCGGGCTAAGTCACCTGCCAAGTCTTCTGGGTTCTCTTCACTTGTGATATTGAGAAAATCATGGTTAAAACCACTCATAGCAGAAACAGAAGGCAGAGATTGTTGCTGTGTATGGGTCCCTGATGAAGCTTCCTCCCTCTTCTGAACCTTTCTTTTCTTGTAAACAGCCTTAAAGGCAGCTTGCCTCAATCTCTTTGTGGTATCAGTTATCTTCGAACTGGAACCCTCGACTATTGCTCTTTTCTCGTTCTCTAGACTAAGTATTACGTCTGCTCTACTAGGATTATTATCCAACTCAATACTTTTAGTCATTACAATCTCATGATATTAAAATTAGGGAAAAAGAAATACAATTCTTAACCTGGGTATGGTTAATAAGAGTTTGTAGACTCTTAATCTGTCGTCGAGGCCAACTTTTGATGCCTAACTTCCTACAGCGTTGCTTCAACTGTGTTGATCCAACGTTGAGTTTCCTTGCAGCTTCCAAAATGGGCTTGTCAAAATGCATGGATATTGTTTCCTTACTCAACGCATGTCTAGAACCCCTTTTTCTACGTATTTCAAAGGTTCTTGGAATCGAGGTTGAAGCGTTCTCATTTAGGATCAATTGTGTATGATCCTGATCACTAACACTTTCATTGTTACCTATTATGGGTAATATTTCTTGATTTCCAGAATCAACCATAAACCTAGAATTCCCATTCTTGAAACTTTCTAAGTTACTTTGGATCAATTGAAAATGATCCTGATATTGAAAACCACCCACAGACTCAGAATTCGCTGAAGCGAGCCCGATAGTGTCATCGTGGATCGACTGTATTTGATCCTGATTTTGAATGTCAGTTTGAAACCTCTGATTTGTTAGATCTACTCCACTATGCAGTATGGGCACGTTCATGCTTAGATTATCATTAGTAAGATCATCTACAAATGGATCTGTGTATAACGTATGTTAGATAATTAAGCGAAGTAAACATAAAGCTTAACAAAATGACTTAACCTGGAAGTATATATTGAGATTGCCCAACAACGATGTCTTGATTTAAAGGCAGTGGATCTTCAGGGAGAATACTCATCAGAGGAAAAACTTCAAGATCATCTTGAGGTTGATCCAGCGGTAATATATCTAGAAAATCTATACCTCACATAAAAAATCAAAATGCTAGAAAAAAGAATAAGAAATAAAAG
Organism: Cichorium intybus; assembly: GCA_023525715.1. Lineage (NCBI taxonomy): Eukaryota > Viridiplantae > Streptophyta > Magnoliopsida > Asterales > Asteraceae > Cichorium > Cichorium intybus. Next base: position 110,732,502 of record CM042012.1, on the reverse strand, counting down.
GAGTTTAGGATACTATAATTACCAAACCCCAGTGGAGGTATCTGATTAAACAATAGGGAGGTACCCTCTTCCCTTAAGAAATTCAGCTCAGAGTCTGACAAATTATCCATAGGAGATATGTTTTACATACCTCGACTTAGAAATCTGAGATTATATAAGAATAAACTGATAGTAGGAAAGAATGAGACTGAAAAGATGTAGATATGGATGATACTACATACCCGTTTATATAGTATCTTACAGCTGGAACTGAAAGGACAACCCACGTTCTTATTACCGAAATTCAAAATATCTACAGTAGGTGCAATCTTTTCACTACCCTAAGTGATATCCTTTTTCCAAATTCGCGGCTTGACTTCGATGAGGACGGGATAACGAAAAGACATTTTTTTAATATATATATCTTCTGATAACGAAATTAGTTCAAAGAATAGGTAATTCAATTATATAATAATCTAGTTATAAATAATGAATTAGAACCTACTCATCTAGTATCTGTAGAACTCGTGGTTCACATGTATCTTATATGATTCCTTCCATCCTACTAGTATCAACTGTAAAATGACATCACATATCATATCTTAAACATGCTTAGGCATTTCCATAATACTTAACTCAAATGATTAAGAAATCAATAGCTAATACAAATCACAATTAGAGAATTTCATATGTTATTAAACCGAAACTCCTAATTTCATGATTTTACCAAATCAACTGTTAAAACATCACAATATTGTAACAAGGACTCGATACGACATATATTAGCAACCTACATATGAGGTGAACCAATGCATACTTTCAGATTTGGACATCTAGGGTTTGAAACCCTAACACTCAAGATCATTACCCTTGTCAATTAAGAACTCGAGAATACATTTCGGGTATTAAATCCGACCATCCCAAACTTTTTCTACGCAAAACCCTTGATCAAAATGACAAAAATTTCACATCTTTTGCTCTGAAAATCGCCTAGGAAATTTTTGGTTCACTGCCCGAATAACTCCCCTGAAGCAGGTTAGCGACATTAAACTTTAAAGTTAGCGTCGTTCACTTTTAAAATCCAACCCATACTCTGAAACCGACCCGTGTAAGTCTATTGGATACTACTGGATGTTATGGTAACTAGAACACAAACCGTTTTCATAAACGCGACCCGTGTAACTCCTACAAGGCTAAAACAGTTTCAATACACGAACCGGGAGGACGCGTGTAACTCCTCTTTGATATCTTTAAGGTTTAAACTCCTTCTAAATGAGTTTCTAATCCTCCTAATTCATATAACAAACTAGTAACTCTTATTTATACTAAGATTAACTCAAGTTTACTTACCAAAAATATTAGGACATTAAACTCCAAAATCAAAGTGATGGAAAACTGAGAGGTACCAAGCGTTGACTTGAATTTATCTAGGAACATGAGGACCAAATGAAACAGAAATACTCACAACTCTTCCCAAAACCCCTTGAGGATCTATTCAAAGTGCTAAATTTCGGGACGAAATTCCTTCTAACGGGTAGATGATGTGACAACTGTCAAATTAAGTCAACAAAAGTCAACTCAAGTCAGTCAAAGCGTACATTAGGTCAATATGTGAAATGCAAATTTCATAACCTCTACGATATATTATTAGATATTATAATACTACTTACGCTAATTCAAATGAATTATACGAACAAACGCTATTAAGTTAGATTTTTTTTGGTATAAATAATTAGAAAAAAAAATAAAAATTCGTCGTGAATAGTGTCCGACGTGAACAGTAACCCGGTATGAATAGTGTTTTGTGAAAAAAAAACACAATTTTCAAAGTCTTAAAGGATGGGAAGACTTTGAAATTTCCATATTTTATTTTTTATATTTTTTATAATTTTATTAAAGTGGGCCCACTTAATTATTTATTCATATTTATATATTTTACCCCCAAAGAATTCGTATTTTCATTTCGAACACTACGTATTCAATACGTATTGTTAAGTTTATCAAAAATATTATGATTTTTTTATAAAACGAAAAATTTACCCTCAAAACCGTATCGTCGATACGAACAACCTGACGTTAAAATTTAATATTATTGATATCAGTTTTATATTTAATATTTTCTTTTTCTTTAAAATGAAATTGTATTTACATTTAAACCCTATATTTTCATTAAACATACAATTAATACCCTTACGTTAATTCGTTAAAGCTTTTTAGTTAAAAAAGTTAATATTATTAAACTACGATTTTTGTAGATTATAGTTTTTTAAACAAAAATCATTCTTTTTATATAAAAACTATTAATCTATTTAAAGAGTATTTTAAGGGTATGTTTTGTCATAAACAATTTCTAAAAGCTATAAAAGTCAAATACCTGTATCTTGAGGGCCGCTATACGAAAATAAATCTACTATAAATAGAACTCAAATTCTCATAATCAAACCACACCAATACAAGCTATATACACATATCGAGAGAGTTGTAGAGATATAGCTTGAAAATATAGTAGAAAGATAGAAAAAGAGGGTTCGAGTTAGAAGCAGTAAGAGTCGGGCGATCTAACAACAATTGGTGATAAGATCATCATCGACATTAGGGTGAGTTCATACCCCTTCTTTTTATCTTTATTCAAGTTTTTAAGGGGGAGAATACAAGTTATACTATAAAAATAGTTATTTATACTCATTTGTAACAATAGTAAACAAAATGTGAATTTTGTAAACATCATTATGACAACAATTCAATTATAGTTCCAAAATATAATATTGAATGATCTACTTACGAGAGCGGTGTCTAGGCCGATCATTTGGGCTAGGTTGTTGGATTTCCGAAAGGCTTATACGCTGAAAGGGTCCTGCCTCCTCATTTGATCTTCTACCTGGCCGTTCTTTATTTGATAGTCATGAAATATTATATTGGAATTAATAAAGGGTATAACCAATTTATTACACCACTATTGTGGAGAATATATCTTAAAAGAAGTTCTTTATAACCATCTAAATAAGTTATTTCACATATATTTGTAAATATATGATTTTCACAACGGAATACTAAAAATAAACTATTATAAGAATAGTTTGTTGATATAAATGTTACTATGACGTTTTAAAGAGGACAAATAATTATATAAAATATATAATTGTTATACATTACTATATTATCATGGGAAAAATGATAATGGATAAATACAAAAGTTTTTCATATACAAACTTTAACAAGTTGATTGATACATACATTTTTGTGAGACGGGTCTTCACAGTGCTTATTTAAGTACATACTATAAATCCTGAAATTTATAACCAGAGTCTCGGTAAGAGAGCGTGATATTTGTGTATAGATCTATACGGGATTGACAACCCCGCACCTGAGCTGCTAGCTACAGCTAGACCGACGGGTCTGAGGTGACAAATGTCAGAACAGTCCGACGCCTGAAGAACGTCGAAGCAGGCCTACATGGTCACAGTATGGTTATAGGACGTCTCGCATGGGAAATCAACTTTATAAATTGTTTACGTGGAAATATACATTTTCAAAGGTTTTATACTACAAGCTACGCTATACATTTTAGTCTTTGGATTTTTAAGACTTGGATACATTCATAAGAAAATATTGGATTTTTTTGGAGTACAATACTACATTTTACAAGGAAAGAGATTCCTTATACAAGTTTTATGGTATTAAAACTACATTTTTACAAGTTACAAATATAAGTATGGTTTTACTTATATACACTGGTTCTATGGGAATTAAAACTATGTTTTATAAAAGGTATAAATATAAGTACGATTTACTTATATATACTAGTTTTATGGAATTAAGTCTACGATTAGTCTACAAGTAAACATCTATTTACACAGTTTCACACAACAATAAAACTACGTAATACTATTTTCAAGTATAGAAATACTTATACATTTACGGTCTTTGGGTTTTAAGACTACGACTCATTTATAAGAAAATATTGGATTTTCTGGTTTCCAACACTATCTTTTTACAAGGAAAAAGGATTATGGATTTTCTCATACAAAAATCTTATGAACTCACCAACGTAATGTTGACACTCTTTCAAACTACTTGTATTCTCAGGAAATTGATAAGGTAACTACAACCTTTGACGATGGGTCGCTATGGCGTCATACTATGTATTTTGATATCATATTGTAATTGTATTTAAAACATACAATCTTTTGAACTCTTGTAACATTTACAATTATGTATATGATGGATGTGTTTGCTTTGATCACTATTGTAGAAACGTTGTTGTGATACTGTTCATGAAGTCATCCACCCTCAGACGTTTCCGCCATCGTGGTTTGGGGGTGTGACAGATTGTATGTAAGCATAAATTAGCATCCTTCCCTTCCCCTCTCTCTCCTTTCTCTCCTTAAAGAAAACTCAAGAACACACCAATCCTTTCTTTTCTCTTCTTATAAAAACTCAAGAACACACCATCCCCTCCCTTTCTTCTCCTTTCCTTTGTTAAGTAAACTCGAGAACGGAGCGTAAGAGAAGTGGTGGTGCAAGGAGGTAATCTATAGCTAAGATCCAGCATCTTTTCCATTTTTGGACCATTCTAAGTAAGAAAGTTCCCTGATTGGTGCTTCTTTATGTTTAGATCTTAGAACTAGTAAGGTTTATGGCGTGTTTGGTCCATTTATATTGTGTTCTTTGAACTGGGGAAACTACAAGTTCCCTAGTCGTTTTCTAGACTATTTATGGAGCCTTTAGACCAGGAAAGAGAGCAACCTCAGGATCTCTTGAAGCCATGCATACTATTTGATGATTTTGGACCTTTTTTTACCTAGGGTTTGATTTGGACATGTATTAGACAATCATGTCCATAAAGTTTACACTTTTATCCATTAACAGCCTTAATGGATAGCCTCTAAATTAGTGGATTAAGCACTTAACCAAGAAGTTGGAATGTTTAGAGATAACGTTGCTACCACCAAGGGTTAGTGATGCTACCTTTGAAGGGAAACTTCTGGATAGCATCTCATGGCGATGTGATGGACCCTGTGGACGTGACATGATGCGCATGCATTGACTTTGACCTGTTTGAATTTTGGACAAACCTCGACGGATTTAGAATATGGATTAAGGGTCGACCTTTGGGCGGGTTGAGTAACTAAGTTATACTTACTGACGATGTAGGAGGTTCACGTCGTTGAGTGTTTGTAGACCCGATCGTGTGTGTATTTTAGCTCTATGATCAAGATGAGTCTCCTAACTATTCTATGTGTGATGTTGCATGTGTAGGTTTTCTGAGACCCATAGAGTAGGACTGTGTGCTTAGACCAGTATGGTCATGTTTGTTTCTTGACTGGTCGTGTGATATGTTCTCATGAATGTAGTGCCTGATGCCCGGTAGGTTGCACTATGCCTGATGCAGCCAGGGTTGGATTATGTTTGATACCCGGTAGGGTCGGACTGTGCCTGATGTCCGCTAGTGTTGGACGGTGCTTGGTGCCTACTAGGTCAGAGTTGTATGATGTGCTTAGTATGTAATGGAATGTGTGATATTTGGAGAAACTCAATAAGCTTTGTGCTGGAAAACTCAATAAGCTTTATGCTTACTCTATTAAGTTACATGTTTTCAGGTACCTCTTCTGTGACACCCATGATTTTTTTTTAAATAACAAAATACGGGTAATCACAAACTGAATACCAACACAACCATAGCAGTGAATCGGGACTTACAAATAACATATTGATTAAATACAAATATGTTCCAATCCATAATTACTTTGCTCTACTTCGTTTTCTTTAATCCATGCATACCTGAAATACATAACATAAAACACATATATGTAAGACTATAAAGTCTTGTGAGTTACATAAATTTGGACTCACGGTATATTTATACAAATGTTCAGTTTAATATTGTTTACTTTTGAAACCTCATCAATATATTCTACTTCACTTATTCTTAGTTATTCCCTTCTTTACTCACCAGGTTGTGGAAGACAACTTTACAATATTACTTCTACTAATAATCCATTTTACATTAAACATGAGTATTATACATCATACTCTTTTTGTCATAAAAACTCATATATCATTAACTCCTTACTTACTGGTTGAACACACAACCCTTACCACATATGCTACACAAACAACTCCTACCTATTTAGTCCTTATAATTTTAATTACTATCACTCATACCTTCCACATATAGATAACATATATACCTATAAACCATACATTGTCTATTAAGTTACATTGATGACTTCTTGAAATAGTCATATATCTTTAATATATATGCATACACCTAGTATTATAATACTTATCCTTTTTGAGGATTCTCATGTCATCATGCATACCTGTGCACATACAACACAACTCGTATAACTGAATATCAACACATATATAAATAACTTAAAACAATATTGAATCATAATTTCTTTCTATTCCTGTTTAAATACATGCAACCCCGTATTCTTTATCATCATAGTAATGAAATCAATCAATCTACGCGGGTGAGCTTGGTTTCATCTCCCTTCATGGAATAGAACATATCTATCCATAAAGGCGTGCTAATTTCATCTCCCTTCATGGTATAAAATGAATCCAACCATAAGGGCGTGCTAGAGACAACTATTTCGCGAAGGGATATACTATCCCAATAGTGTCTTCTGACCCCCCCTTCAGACGGGTAAGGTCCTAGTTAATCCCCCTTTAAGCGGGTAAGATTCTGATTGATCCCCCTTCAGACGGGTAAGATCCTGATTGATCCCCCTTCTCACGGGTAAGATCCTGGTTTGGGCTACATTACATTTACTTTCTTTTTGGTTATTCTTTTCAGTTTCCCTTTTACTCATAACAATACAAATAACCATATAAACTGTTCATATAATTGACTCATACTTTATCAATTTCAAAGCTTATACATCACAATTTAATAATTTCTCAAACTTCTTGCACCAAGAAGTAATGAACATAATCAGGTCATCCTAGTACCATGATTCTAGGAATTATATTCCATAATGATAGATGTATTGTCCTTACAGACTCAATTAAGTAATGTCGCTAACAAATAAGTCATTAGTGAAAATAGTGAAGGGAGAACACTTGCTTGGTACAACTCTCATGTGGACGTCCTGCTTGATACAAGCAAATAGTAGAAAATAAGACAATAGAGACTACTTAACTAACTCATCTCTACATTAATATATTATAAACAATACTACTACTTCACTCCATTATACAACTATTATGAGGAGTTATGTTCCCCATTACATTGTTTCATCATATATTATTTCATAGAAAGGATTTATGTTCCCAATACTTTTATTTTTACCTATAAATCATTCATACTGTCTTTTAAGACAATATGCCAACGTACATACTTTACGTCATTACTCATTACATATGGAGAGTTACATCCCCATTTAACTTATTACATTTCATATAATTTCTTAACCATATCATATACTATTTATGCCATTAACATCTTTACTCTGTTTGTATTTTAAGGCTATAAGCCAATTACCATTTCTTATACTATTGCTTATATCTCTCTTATCGTTCATATACCATTCATAGTATGATGCCCTCAAGGGAACACCACTTTCTTAATACTACGTAATACTTATCAACATAATATAAGTATTAACACATATTCATCTTTTCATATTAAACACATACATAAATATTTTCATAATACTAACCATACATGTTGAAGTGGTTGAAAATTGTATGTACTCACCTTGGCTAGTTAGAGAAGTCTAACTAGGATTACTCCATTCCCTTGCTCCTTCCATTCCATGAATTTTACTCCTTAATTACCTAAGGAGTTCATTAACGTTCTTATTAATACATGATAGGTCTTAACAATATATAAAGACCACTTGTCTTATGTCATACTATACTCATATCACAATATGTTTGCGATATTCATTCCTTAGCATACTCTTTACCCTATCCCAAGTATTTTACAAATGGTAAATTAATGACCCTAATACCATTGGAAAGTAAGAAGTAAGAAGTAAATGAATAATTAATAAGTAATTATTCATAGTTTGAGCAAAAATGGTATTTTGGTAATTTCCAATTACTATTATGAATGAAAAGAATTATATTTTCATTAAGGATGAAGTATATGAGTTATATTATAATTAAGTATGAAGTATGAATAATGAAAAGATAAAAGTGAGTGAAAAGTACAAAATGACCAAGAAGGGCATTTTCGTCATTTTGAAATATTTAATCTCATAATGAGATTTTTATGTATTAGTATATCTTTAATATGTATATTAAGTTTATAAGTGGGACAAAGCTATAAAACTTAGAAGTTTCGAGAATTAAGTAAGTTTTGTGCCTAAAGTGAAAACTAGGAAAGTTGAGGGACCAAATGGTCATTTCATGAAAGATGTGAGGTATAAAAAGGGGATCTCTCCCTTTTCAGCCATAAGTCACGTAAAATTCAGAGAAAAAGGAGAGAGAGAGAGATGTCGGTTCTTGAAGAATTCATGAAGGTTTTGAAGCTAGTAACGTTATATGATCAAATTCCTTGAATTCCTAGCTCACATAAGGTAAGATTTCATCATTTCTTGCTAGAAAACTCATTTAGGGTTTCATGTTCGAATTTCATATGCTGGAGGAGGAGTAATTCCAATGATTCCAAGTAGTTAGATTATGTTTCTAGTCACCTTATGATCACTATCCAACATATGGATGGTTTAGTATCATGGTTTGATGAAATTGATTCATATGAACCCTAGATATTGGGGGTTTTAGATCATGGTGTTAAATTGATGTAATTAAGTAGTTATAATTATGTTTATAGATGAAAGAAACCCTTACAAGTGGTTTCCTAATGATTCCAAGCAATCAACAATAAGTTGGAACTAAATGGTAATTGGAAGGGTGGAATGGAATTGATGATTCCATGAATGAAACCCATAGAAATGGACAATTGGAGTCATGATTTGGTAATAAATGAAGTATGTTTTGGGTTGTAAAACCCCTAATTTAGCTCCCCTTGATTGTATAAATATACATATAGAAGTTGGAAAGAAATAGACTTTTGTATTAGAATTGATGTGCACATGAGCTTCTTTATAGCTCTTGTGACATCCTATGATCTTAAGCATTAAGTCATGGATTAAATAAGACTTAATGGGATTAAAACTATGTTCTTGACATGTTAGAAGGTCAATAGAATCTATTGGTAAAGTTTGGTTAAGTTTGGAAACAAATGGAACCAAGAAATGAACTAAAACTGCAAAGAAAGAACAAAATTCGGGGGCTGGAAAAAATGGGTCTGTAGCCTGACACGACCCGTGTTAGGTTACACGACCCGTGTGAGGAACCTGGGTCTGCAATCCGAAGGTCTGAAGGTCCTACATGACCCGTGTGAGTCCCACACGACCCGTGTGACCTGAATTCTTGAAATTCACTCCCGTTATTGCCCTATTTGTGTAGTTTGATCCCCGAACTTCTGGTATAAGTACAATATAGTGTGAAAACATGAAAAGTAAGTTAAATTGAGTATGAAACCTTCCCAAGGGTATTAGGGTCATTAATTTACCATTTGTAAAATACTTGGGATAGGGTAAAGAGTATGCTAAGGAATGAATATCGCAAACATATTGTGATATGAGTATAGTATGACATAAGACAAGTGGTCTTTATATATTGTTAAGACCTATCATGTATTAATAAGAACGTTAATGAACTCCTTAGGTAATTAAGGAGTAAAGTTCATGGAATGGAAGGAGCAAGGGAATGGAGTAATCCTAGTTAGACTTCTCTAACTAGCCAAGGTGAGTACATACAATTTTCAACCACTTCAACATGTATGGTTAGTATTATGAAAATATTTATGTATGTGTTTAATATGAAAAGATGAATATGTGTTAATACTTATATTATGTTGATAAGTATTACGTAGTATTAAGAAAGTGGTGTTCCATTGAGGGCATCATACTATGAATGGTATATGAACGATAAGAGAGATATAAGCAATAGTATAAGAAATGGTAATTGGCTTATAGCCTTAAAATACAAACAGAGTAAAGATGTTAATGGCATAAATAGTATATTATATGGTTAATAAATTATATGAAATGTAATAAGTTAAATGGGGATGTAACTTTCCATATGTAATGAGTAATGACGTAAAGTATGTACGTTGGCATATTGTCTTAAAAGACAGTATGAATGATTTATAGGTAAAAATAAAAGTATTGGGAACATAAATCCTTTCTATGAAATAATATATGATGAAATAATGTAATGGGGAACATAACTCCTCATAATAGTTGTATAATGGAGTGAAGTAGTAGTATTGTTTATAATATATTAATGTAGAGATGAGTTAGTTAAGTAGTCTCTATACATTACTTAATTGAGTCTGTAAGGACAATACATCTATCATTATGGAATATAATTCCTAGAATCATGGTACTAGGATGACCTGATTATGTTCATTACTTCTTGGTGCAAGAAGTTTGAGAAATTATTAAATTGTGATGTATAAGCTTTGAAATTGATAAAGTATGAGTCAATTATGTGAACAATTTATATGGTTATTTGTATTGTTATGAGTAAAAGGGAAACTGAAAAGAATAACCAAAAAGAAAGTAAATGTAATGTAGCCCGAACCAGGATCTTACCCGTGAGAAGGGGGATCAATCAGGATCTTACCCGTCTGAAGGGGGATCAATCAGAATCTTACCCGCTTGAAGGGGGATTAACTAGGACCTTACCCGTCTGAAGGGGGGGGGGGGGTCAGAAGACACTATTGGGATAGTATTTCCCTTCGCGAAGTAGTTGTCTCTAGCACGCCCTTATGGTTGGATTCGTTTTATACCATGAAGGGAGATGAAATTAGCACGCCCTTATGGATAGATATGTTATATTCCATGAAGGGAGAGAAAACCGAGCTCACCCGCGTAGATAGATTGATTTCATTACTATAATGATAAAGAATACGGGGTTGCATGTATTTAAACAGGAATAGAAAGAAATTATGATTCAATATTGTTTTAAGTTATTTATATATGTGTTGATATTCAGTTATACGAGTTGTGTTGTATGTGCACAGGTATGCATGATGACATGAGAATCCTCAAAAAGGATAAGTATTTTAATACTAGGTGTATGCATATATATTAAAGATATATGACTATTTCAAGAAGTCATCGATGTAACTTAATAGACAATGTATGGTTTATAGGTATATATGTAATCTATATGTGGAAGGTATGAGTGATAATAATTAAAGAGTCATTATAAGGACTAAATAGGTAGGAGTTGTTTGTGTAGCATATGTGGTAAGGGTTGTGTGTTCAACCAGTAAGTAAGGAGTTAATGATATATGAGTTTTTATGACAAAAAGAGTATGATGTATAATACTCATGTTTAATGTAAAATGGATTATTAGTAGAAGTAATATTGTAAAGTTGTCTTCCACAACCTGGTGAGTAAAGAAGGGAATAACTAAGAATACGTGAAGTAGAATATATTAATGAGGTTTCAAAAGTAAACAATATTAAACTGAACATTTGTATAAATATACCGTGAGTCCAAATTTATGTAACTCACAAGACTTTATAGTCTTACATATATGTGTTTTATGTTATGTATTTCAGGTATGCATGGATTAAAGAAAACGAAGTAGAGCAAAGTAATTATGGATTGGAACATATTTGTATTTAATCAATATGTTATTTGTAAGTCCCGATTCACTGCTATGGTTGTGTTGGTATTCAGTTTGTGATTACCCGTATTTTGTTATTTAAAAAAAATCATGGGTGTCACATCTTCAGACAGGGGAAAGGACGTGGCGTGATTGTATATCTAACACATTTGTTTTGAGACTTTCGCTTATATATATTTTGCACTGGATTTGATGTCATGGGTTTTAGATATGTTGTCTTTTCTAAACGTTGAACGAATGGTTTTATGGTATTAAAATGGTTTCTACGTTTATACTTTGATTCTTAAAATGAAAATTCTGACTGAAAAATTTGGGACGTTACAATTTACAACATCAATATTCCTTCTTCATATTGTTGCAAAGAATTTTTGCAGCTATTTTTGTGGCTATCATCTCATTATTTACGGATCAATTGTCAAAAGTTCAGTAGAAGTCCACTCATCAGTATTCAAACGTTCAATAGTTGTCTTCTCACTAGGTATAACGTTCCAAATTCCATAATAAAATTTTCGTTTAAAAAGCGGTTCAAATACATCAAATGGGTTGTGAAATAGAAACTAACCAATTCAAATTCGGCATTTAAAAACATAAAAATTAGTGTTTATCGAAAACATTTACAAACATTGTCTAGCAGAAGACTTGAATACCAAAACCTCAGATGCGATAAAGTCGTGCCGTGCTCGAAGCTCAAGCCAATAAATACCTAAAAACGGTTAGGTGAAATAGTAAGCACAAACCTTACTGAGTTCCCAAAAAAACTACACGATCCATTTCATTCATATATACAACATCTAGGTACAGCCCTAACATGGCACTGCGCCTAGGAAACATCCATCATCTACGTACAGCCCTAACATGACACTGCACCTAGGAAACATCATCATCTAGGTACAACGCTAACATGACACTGTACCTAAGAAACATCATCATCTAGGTACAACCCTAACATGGCATTGCACCTAGGAAACATCAATCATCCAAGTACATCCCTAACATGGCACTGCACCTAGTAAACATACAACATATAATCACCCTATCTCTCCTTACAGTATCGTACTATATTTGCATGCAACTTAACAGTTCACACATAGTATAGTGAGAAGACTCACCTGATCTGCAACCTCAACCTAGACAACACTCCATGCGAGAGTCCTTAGATCCTAACCACACTAGCCTCCTAATAAGGATAAACTTCACTTAGTAAATCCTAAACCCAAACACGATAACCTCTAAGACCGGTACCCCATATCTCTCAAGTTTGACCAAAAGCCAAACTGGTCAAAAAGTCAACGATCAAAGCAACCCTTACATAGCGCCGCTAACCCCTAAGGATAGTGTCGCTATATGCGAACTTTGTGAAAACCCCATTTTCAGAGTTAGCGGCGCTATCTACGCTGTTTATCCCAAATCTTTCCAAAACTCTTAATCCGTTAAGCCGGGGTCTTAAACCTTCCAAGTCCCTTCCAAACAATCTCAAGGTCTATAAAAATGTAAACTTTCTCATCCAAACATGAGCATGCACTCACATGGTCAATATCCAAGTCCAAAAAGCCTAAAACTAGTCAAAACAACCATGCAACAACCAAAAAGAGCTTGGCTCACTATCTAAACTGACTTAATGGCTCCATAGGAGGTCCTAGAGGCATAAAGTTTACAACCAAAAAGAGCAACAACCAAAAAGAGCTTGGCTCACTATCCTCATGATAGCGTCGCTATCCATGGATCGTGCCATCCCACTATCACGACCACAATAGCGTCGCTATCTAAACCCGTAGCGTCGCTAATTTCATCACCTTAGCGCTGTTATACCCCCTCCATAGTGTCACTAAGTGCCTTCATTCCATATCTTCACCAAAACTTGATTCTTTTAAAACCACACTTAGACAGCTCTTACAACTCTCCCCCACTTAATGAAATTTCGTCCCCCAAAATCCTTCCTTTACTCGTCCAGACTGCGCGCCCAGACCTCGACCAACCATAGCCACATACAACTTCAAATTGCCCGCAGTTCCGACACTCGAAAGAACTCCCACCAAATCTCGAATAATAGATCACGAATACCCCGATAATGACACCCCCAATCCAAAATTCCACCTTGACGTGCGAGAACCAACCGATCGCCACGCGCCTAATCTATGCCGACCCGTAATTTCTAGATACTTGCCGCCAGGATATCCTTACAAAGCCCATGGTTACCCTGCCTGACCTGCAGTACCTCAGCAGCCCTCAAAGATATAACACCAAGTAAGCAAATCTCGCAACATCAATAATCGACCTACCAGCCATCAGCACTTTATCCAAGAGCTCCTATACAATCGGAGTTCAATACCTCGTGCACGGCATAACCACAGACTAACGGATTATATCTACCAAACCATCACCTAAGGATTCTCAGGCTTTTCCCTGACACATCCTGCCCACCAGCTGAACATCTAGGTTTCCTGATCCGTCGATCAACAAAATTCCCTGGGTCTCCGCTCCATTCAGCTCACAGCTGAATTTACAATCCTGCCCGATTCATTATGTTTCAATTAGTAGCGAGAACTGATCAGGCGACCAAGAACAACACCAACACATAAGAATCCGCCCGCAGGGCTACTCACGGCCTTATTAACCCTGAAATCCAGATTCCAATCCTAGGGTCAGCTATCCAACCAATCGCAGCAAATCCAAAAAGCAAATCACACTCGATTCTCTAACACAGGGCCGGTACACTTGATCCCTAACACACACCACACCAAACAGGCCTAACCGAAAGCCTCCACCCAAAACAAAAGGCCTTTCAAACCTTAACGCACCTAAAACCTTACGTCCTTCCAAACTACAAGACTTGCTTGCCTCCCAAAAATCGAAGATTAACCCCAGACGCACTCGAACAGGAACCACAACTACTTCTCCCTTCACCAATCAGTCAACAAGACAGCTCTTTTACTAAATGTCAACCCGACTTCAATGCACACATAACTTCCCAAAGGAGATGTCCAACAACATATCGACGATCATAACCCAAATCGTAATCGAAGAAATTCAAACTTTCAACCGCTTCCCAGGTCGTTTACCCAATCGATCCTCAACGCATTACAGAGACCAAAGGGAATTCTTCAAAATGCAAAAGTACCATATGCACAAGTAAATGTTGTCTTCGCTTGGTCTTCATGACGAATCACAATCTGGTTATACCCAGAATATCCGTCTAAGAAACAATAATACTTTTGTCTTGCCAACTTTTCCACTATTTGATCGATGAATGGCAGAGGGAAATGATCCTTCGATGTTGTGGCATTGACCTTCCTGTAATCAATGCATACCCGCCATCCTGTTACTGGCCTTGTGGATACTTTATCGCCATCTTTAGTGTCCACTACAGTGATCCCCGACTTCTTGGGTACAGTCTGCGTAGGACTGACCCATTCATTGTCAGAAATTGGGTAGATGATTCCTGCATCTAACCATTTGAGCACTTCCTTTTTCACAGCTTCACGTAAAATTCAGATTCAATCTCCGTTGCCTGTCTCGAGCAGGTTTGGTTCCTTCTTCAGTAATGATGCGATGCATATATATTGTTGGAGTAATTCCTTTTATATCTGCGATGATCCATCCAATTGCTTCTTTGTACTTAGATAGTACCCCAAAAGTGATTTTTCTTATTCTGCTGTCAGATCTGCTGACAGAATCATTGGCAAACTATCCTTTTCTCCGAGAAAGGCATAGTTCAAATGAGATGGTAACGTTTTAAGCTCCAATGTTGGTGGTTCTTGTAAAGAGGGTTTCAGCGATCTGGTGATTTCTGCTGGTAACTTATCAACTTGTGAACATTCCTCATATCTTTGTTCTTTCTCTTTTTCCTCTTTTTGGGTACCTTCATATTCTTCCTCTACTAATTCTGAAAATTCTTCTGTTTTCTGTTGCAATACTTCAGGTATGTACTGCTGAACCAGTTCATCCACAATGTCAATCTGGTAACATTCTTGTTCCTCCATCGTGCCTCCATTAGCATTGAAAATGTTGATCTTTGACTGTTGATGTCCAAAATATATTCCAATTTCTCCAGTACGACAATCGATGTGCACGTTTGCTGTTGCAAGGAATAGGCGTCCGAGGATAATTGTTGGTTGTTCTTCCTGATAGGTTTTATGCAAATCAACTGAACATAAACCCTAAGTTCTCATGCAACCTAATTGGATCTATGTTTTCACTATTTGAACATATAATAAATACCTAGAGGCCAATTGAAAATTACTAGAAGAATTAAAAGGAAATTACTAACCTTTAGTCCAATCGTTTGGAAACTAGCACCACAAATGTCGTGCCTCTAATGGAATCACACCCAAGCAAGCAACAAGAATTCTAGAGAGAGTATAGAGAAGTGGCGCAGAATATGGGATCCAGAACCCCATATTTATAGCCTCCAAGTGATATGCAGATAAGCCTTAGAGATAAACCTTATTTGAATTCAAATGCGATAAACCTTTTATCTTTAATTCAAATCCCTATTTATCTACTATATAGATTTCAAAATCAAGGATAAACCCATCCTTAATTTCGCCAACTATATTACCTGCCAAAACTTTTCACTACTCAACTATTGAATAATTACAATTCAGCCCCTGCAATTAATCCCAAAATTAATTCCAATTAATTTCCGATTAATTATTAATTAAATAATACTATTTTTAATTAATATATTATCCTCATAATATATTAACAAATTATTTATATTGATTTATTAATCATATAATAAATCAATCTCTCTCTCTCTAAAAGTTATTATGTCAAATTGCCAGCTATGAGGGCAACCCAAAAGGACTTTGCTACTATCAATTAAATATATACTAATTATAGTCATTGCTTAGACACCTAATCCAACAGTCTCCCAGTTGGATAAGTCTATGACTATAACTACTAGTATAGCTTTCTAAATTAACCAGCAAATTGTACCTTCCAAAAGCCGTTGCCAAACTCTGACCCAGTCAGTTCTGTCCTAAGATAAGTGATCATATGATCCTCTATTCTTCAATATATCATACGGACTTGAGAAATGGATTAGAATCAATCTCAGTCCAGTACTATGTTTCCCGGTACCTGATTTGTGATGATAAAGGACTTCCAATTGACCACATCAATTCAGTCCTCGCTAGGCCTAGCATTATAAGTCAATCACCAAATCACCGAGGGGTCTACAGATATCGCTTTTCCCGTTAGGGAAAAAGGAACGAATAAACTTTGACTCATATACTTGTGTCTTTTACTCATCAAATCGCGCACAACAATACGTTTATAACATCGAGTTACCGATGCGTTTACACATTATCAATGCACAACCGACTTGCAAATTTCAACTCATATGTCTCCGCTTCAAGACCATAGATATTATCGTCTCAGAATTACTCGTGATGAGATCCATGAAGTAATTCTATGAGTGTGGATTTGTCCAATACTCAAATCTCCATTTCTAAGTACTCATGAACATTATAGCAACTCTATTGCTATGTCTAACTCCTTAGACAACCTACAATTCAATTCATGACAGTCTTGATTCACTACTTACTTCCAAAAGTATGAATGATTGTGGATATTAAAATAATCATATTATTCAGGAAGTGAAACATGCAAAAATGAAATGTAAAGATCTAACTGGCAGCTACTCCTACTTATTACCAAGTCTCTACGAGGTAATCACCAAGTCGAATCTGCCATAATACTGTTATGTGTTTCTTGTTTTCTATTAAACTTTCAATTCAAGTTTTATATCTATGTCTTTATTCCTTAAATGACTTTTCACTCTTTCTATGTATCCAAAGTGTCATACATTGATACACTTCATTGCGGATAATCCAATCGGATACTCTTCCGATGATATCTCAATTTGTCATTCTGTCTTTCTGTCTCCCAACTTTATTTCGGAAACGGTGATGTGTACTGTGACTTCCCATGGTTCTCGGGGTCTTTAGTCTCCATGACTGCACCCTAAGACTATATCAAGGTGTTATGATGTGCCGGTGAACTACACGCGCTCCATCAGAATACCAACGAAACTCTTTAACCATGAAGTCCTTAAGCACCACGTCCTGATGTTAATAATTACCGATTTGAAAGTCCTTTCAAATTATTACTATCACATTCACCCCAATCATTTCCCAATGATTTCTCACGTGTGTTCAAATAATCCATCTAGTATTCTCAGCCATGTTATATCCTGAATCCAACTTACTATGCTCTAAGCATCAAGTCATCAGGACATGTTCATGACACTTCTGATCGATCCGAAAAGCTCGCGGGATCAGATCTATTCCATTCTGAATCTTTTCAGAACTTAAGGATTACTTATAATCCTTGTGTCATGACTTTCGGAAACTATTTCCTTTTTGGAGACATGAATCTTGAATCTTATCAAGATCATACAAATACTGGCAGGGTCTATTGTAACGCCCCAAATTTCTCAAATTTTTTTTAACGTAATAACATCAAAAGCGCAGTAGCTGAAAAATCTCATATTTAAAATCCCGTGTTCCTTTATAAAATAAAATGTTTCTCATGACCTCGTGCCATGTTGGAATAAAAATTCTGTTCTTTCAAAAACTTTTCTCATGACTATAATTCATGTCTTTTAAAACTTTGGTCCCAACAAAAACAAATAAGTTTAAAAGTATTTAAACAACATTGGGGGTTACATAATTCATATCAACACAACCCTAGTAAACCTTAAAACATCTTAATGCTATGTCCCGTATGAAACTAACAATTCTACCGAAAATTCGGCATGACCTCTGGGCTATACGGATAAATCCATACTGACCCGACTCAACAATAAAAAGAATAGCCCAACAACAATACGGGACATAGCCACACATGACAATATAACTATGAGGGTATACTAAACCATAAACAACTTGGTTCTCAACAATTCATATGGTTATACCGTCTATAGGACAAAACCACCCTTCAATCTTCAATTCTATCTACAAAGCCTTAGCTTTCTTCTAAATCCATCACTTCTATCATCCAATGCCAATAATCCTGTTCCTGAGATACGTAGCATTAAAACAAAATACGTAAGACAAATATGTCTCGTGAGATACATGGGTTTTAGACTCAAAGCATTTGTAAATATAACATTTATCAATTTCAAAAGCTTTGTAATCAATTCATGTAATGACACTTTCAATAAAATAATTCTTAAACGAATCATGTCATAATACTTGTTGTCAAAACCTTTAAAAATGAAATATATTGTCATCTTGCTTGTAAAGCCTTTCCATAACAAATTAAATGAAAATCTTACAAATATAAAACTTTCATTACTTAAGCTTGCTGTTAAAACCATTATAACTCAAAGTTAAACATATCATCATTTTGCTTTTAAAGCCTTTCATATTAAGTTTGTCATCATAAAACTTTCTTTACTTAAACTTGACTGGTATTCATTCGGGTCCGGATTTTTATACTTAGGGCCTTAATCACCTTTGGTGATACCCCAAGTCTATACTGAAATGGTAAGAACGTAATCAAACCATTTCAGCATCGTTTCACATGCTTTATTTTTATACTTAGGATAATCACACGTAGTGATTTTCCCAAGTCTATACTAAGATGGAAAGAACAAGATCAGTCCATCCTAGCATCATGTGTTTTGGGACATCTACTTCGCGAAGGGGAAGGTACCACCCCAGTAGACTCCTCTATATTCCGTTACGAAAATATCATGGCCCGGGCAAAAGTGGGTAACTTACTAACTTGCATTGCTGCATTCATTCATATTTCAAATACCAGTCATAAAAGAAAACATAATATGATTTGACATCAGATTACTTGCTGAAATCACATTAAGGCTAGTGCCAAACCAATCTTTTCAAATTCCAATTCAATTTGATGTCAAATCACACTTTCCAAAACATGTTAGGCTTAATGCCAAAACTTGCTTTCAAACCGTTATAACTTTGTGCCAAAATATACTTTCCAAATCACGTAGGTTTAAAGCCAAAACTTTCTTTCATAAACTTTATAGGCTAAAAGCCAAAACACTCTTTTAACTTATTAGGCTTGATGCCAAAACTTGATTTTCAAAACATATCAGTAAACTTTCATAAGCATGGCACGTATGGTAAAACTTGCATATAGACTCACATTAAAAGTCATATAAAACTTTATAAATACTTGCTAATTCAAGCTTTTAAAACCATTTGAATGATCATTACTCATACAACATTTAGCATAACATTTAACATAAAACATTCAATATTTAAAACTTGTTGCTATGTACCCAGTAAAAATCCTCATGTACTCACCTCGGTGGCTAGGTATGTCTAGCTACATTAATCCACTAGCTCTTGACTCTACTTGCTTCCAACATCCTTTAACCTCTATTAATTTAATAAGAGGTTAGAATCAATTACACACTAAACACATAATATATATTAAATCATATATGAACTCTTTCTAACATCATGTAATTCCATTCCAATCATTAAGTATGATTCTTAAAGTATAATAATCACTTTGTACACTCTTACCCCTTTTTGTCCCAAATTTGACTAATTGTGTATTTCTTGGGTTGCTATGTAATTTAAGCATCTTTATAGTTCTAACATGTTTATATAATAATACTAATCACTTAGATGTCAAAACATTTCTCATTTTACTCGTTTATAACATTTTTGGCATTTTAAGTCATTAAAGTTTCTAAAAATAGAAACCGTTATGAGACTTGTTATTTTCGGTTCACTTGACACTAATATATACCCAATATTTCATAAAATTCATTCCAATTCAATTCCATGCTCCATTTGTGTCATTTTAGTAAAATACCCAAAATTGTCCCCAAAGGGTTGGAATGCCCAATTCCATTCCAACATTTTACCATTATTTTCAAGAATCTCTTGTTTGTATTTCATGACTTCTTATCCTTTAGGTAAGTTACTACTCCAATATGATTCCAAAGGTAAGTTTCAGTGCTATGTTTTACCATAGATCCCATAAATTTAAAATCATGAAATTAACACATAAAGATGTTCTAAGATTCAAGTTTTAAACTTCATTATCTTTCTTTTACATATGTTTCTAGACACGTATCCAATAATAGATAATATCACACTTTTCTTATGTTTCCATACTCAATTCCATACAATGTGAAAATTTGACATACTAAAAAGTCAATATCACTATTCATCATTTTCAACCTCAAGAACACGAAATATATGTTCATTTGATGCTCATTCACCCCATTACATCTTCTGTTCAAGGTTAACTTTCAACAAGAGAAATCAAATTCATAACTTTCAACCTCAACAAGAACCTCACAAGTTCATATATTAAATCTTAAACCACATGACCTAAGTGTTCAAACTAATTTGTAGCTTGATTTATGTGTTTCTTAACACATCTCATACCAGATTCGACATGCATTCAATAATAATTAGTTCAAGTTCATAATCTGAAATTAGGTTACAAGAATACCTTCATATTGCTGTGAAATTCACGATTTCAGTAATGTTCTCGAGCTCCAAACTGAAATTCAAGTTGAAACAACCCTAAAATCGAACCCAATGGGTGTAAACCCCGACCACCGGCGGCTGTTCCAGTCGTCTCCACCGCCGCCTTCGGCGGTTTCTGCAGGTTAACGAACCAATAGCAGCTAAGAGCTGCTGTCCTCCTCACTCCGACCCTCTCTATGCTCCTAAATCTCGATTTTTCCCTGTTCGATCTGTCTCTCTGTCTTCGATTTCATCTCTCAGCACTCGATCTCTCTTTTCTTTTGCTCTGAATCGCTAAAAACGGGAAGTCCCGTTTTCTCTCTCTCTTTTCTTTTTCTTCTAATACGTACTCAAGAAACACGCACACAGAACACTAAACCGGGTTCTAAGTCTCCTTGTTTTTGACTGGTCAATTTTGAAAAATACCAAAATGCCCTTACTTTCATGCCTTAGAAAGGTGGGAATGAGCTTTACAACTCTTATATGCAACATCCAAATTTTACAAACTCTATACCTTTAGAAAGGTGGGAATGAGCTTTAGAATTTCTTCTTACTGACTTAAGTCTAATTCTAAAAGGATTTTACGTTATAAACCCTCAAACATGGCCCGCTGGTCATTTTTATCACTTTTTGGTCATCTTTGACCCGTTGTAACTTCTTCGTTATAACTCCAAATAACTCGAATCCTTTTCCTATATTTTTGTTATCTCAAATATTACCTAAGTCATCTTGATGACTTTTTCCCAATTCTTTATAGATTTTGAGATATTAATTTCCAAAGTTTGCACAATAAACTTTTCACGTTTAGTCCTTTATTTCAAACTTTGCCCTTATGTCTTTAAAATTAAAATTCTAATCAAACTAATATCTCATTTTGACTAAATAAAATGTCATAACCCATCCTTTTCCATATTTGCACTTTATTCCAGACTTAAGACTAAGACGAGTCCTCTTAGTCTAAGTTTTACTTGATTTTATATGACTAAGACGAGTCTTCTTAGTCTAAGTTTTACTTGATTTTATAAGACTAATACGAGTCTTCTTAGTCTAAAAATTTCCAATTTTTCTTTTTATTTATTTATTTTTTTCGACTTTGCAGGGGCATAACTTCTTCGTACGAAATCCTTATATTATCTATGTCAAAAATTTCGGTTGCACAATTATCTACCCCTTAAACGGATTCCGTCCTCGGAATCACTAACATAAGTATGAGATTAACTTGCAATAACATATTCTCATATGAATAAGAACTTCTCACCAAGTCCTTGATCAAGTTCTTACTTCAAGTTCCCATAGCTTTGTGAAATACCTTTAGTAGTTTTCCTCTTGACATTTTCCTCTTTCACTTCTCATGCTTCGTTCACTTAACTCATTATCACTAAAATGTATTTCTACTAGAATTCTTGATGATTGCTTCTTTTATGTCATAAATCTGTTTGACTTTCTAAAGTCAACATGTTATCCAATTACTTTCTCTTAATTCCTCGGTACTACAACATAATTGCTTTCCCAACATAGTAATTCTCCCACGATGGAGTTTAATCATATTTATATAATAGTTACCCCGACTATTTGCTCAAAGTAGTATTCTACTTTGTCGTTCCTATTCAACCGTCAGTCCTAAGACTTATATTTTCGTGTGTCTTTCTTTCCTTTCAATCCTTTTAGCTTAAGTGGCTTTGACTACTAGATTAGTCATACCATAATAGTAATTCACCATGATACACACATCGCTTACATGCTTTCTCATTCACTCATTTAGTCTTTGAACTATACTAAGTTCCAACTTTTCCTTGATTATTCCAATTGGTCATCATGTTTCCTACGACAATGATATTACTATAGATGATTAGTGAATCAACTATTTCCTTTCACTCCACGTGTACCAGTAGTTTAGTCACTATCCATGACTTTTGCATCAATCATTGCCTTTAAAACTCTTAATCACTCTTCATAACTCGAGGATTTGCAGCTACCTGACTAGCAACCTCCACAAGTCATCTTTCATCTCCTAGTATCTATGGTGATCAAGAACTTTTACTTGGACATTTTAGTATTCTAGAGCCAGCAACAGTCGACAGTAAATTTTTTTCTAGTTCACGATCACAGTCGGCTCGACCCCTAAACGTGTAAAACTCACGTGGTTTGCGCGACGACTTACTTTCATATTAGGATCCAGTTCTTTGCGTCATCATTACATTAATGACATATGCGCTTCAAAGTATCCTATCATGCCTTTCGTCATCTCCTGCTCTCCGGCTGCATTCCATTCATCAAGTCTTTAGACTTGCACTTACACTAATCCATCAGCATGATCACTCATAAAATCAACCATCCTATGTCTCCTCATCTACCCCTTAAACGAAGATGAAGGGCATTTTCGTTTAAGGTCCAGCTCTTTACAAGATCTTTACATGATAGTAATCTATGCTCCATTTGTCTATTCTTACTTTATGTTATCCAATGATACCCTTTTGATACCATGAAGTGTCAGTTTCCATTATTTCTTAGTTAACTCCTTTTGTCGTGACATCATACTACCATGTCACTTGAATCAACTAACCTTCCAATCATGTACGACCCTTCATCTCATGATGAGGAATTACTAGCCTCATATGTATGGTCTATGAATACTCTTGTAGCTATCACTATTCTTGTGTTAAATCTAACACCACGTTTATCTTGATCTTACTTATCCATAAATAATGTCAACATTCTTTATAAGCTGTGAGGTAGCCACTTTCACCCCTAACTATAGTCATTACCCATCCGGTAGCAAGTCATACCTTCACCGTCTAGACTCGTTAATTCCTCAGCTTTATCTTGAATCTAGCTCTTGGCAATGAAAAGTTCCTTACGAACAATCCAAGAAGCTTTTAGAAATTCACCACGCATACACGGCTATAACTTAGTATAGCCAAGGTGTCACTATCTTTCGAAGTTGCATCGCGTCCACCTAAGCGTCGTGTCCTCTCTTCGTTTCAGCATCTCGTCCGTGGAGTAGCATTTTGAACATCGACTTATGCTTAATCATGGCTTCGTGACACTCACGAGCCCATTCAAATGTCAATCCCTCTGTACCCTATCCTGGGTAACCTATTTTCAATTCTATACACTAAAACAACAACTAACTTACATCTTGAATATTGTCTTCAGCTATTGAGTATACATGTCATTATGCCTTAATAGCATAATATACACTCACCAACATTGATCATTAGCTGCTAGTATAAACTTGTAGAACTAAACAGTTCATAACGACTTCCTTATCCCAAAATACTGCATGGAAAGAATGACATACCTTCACCACTTTAACTTACTGATTCAGAGTCTACACATGAGTCAATCTCCTTCTTGATCTTTAGAATCTAATGATTATCCTTAAACACGGCGGGAAGAATGAGCTTCAACATACTACGCCTTGCTTCGCGATCTTCAAATTCTCGTTCAAATCCTCAATCAAGATTTGACAACTTTTATCAATATTCATTATTTCATGTTGTTACAACACTTTAGCTTATTTATCCTAACTTCATGTTCTTATAATCATACATTTCTTAGTGACTTCCTTCATACGTCATTTTCTTCTTATATGGATACTTTATAGGGGTAGAGAACCCATGCATAGTATGTCAACTGTCTTAATTGATTCAGTTTGAGTTTTCCTAACCCCATTGAACATACTCATTATATTACCTTTAATACTTTTAGTTATACTTGATTTTTATCACATATGTATAATACTCCTATGTCATTCAACCTTTCCTCATATATCTTCTACCAGATTCTCAAAATCCCTTCATGATTCCACCAATCTCATATACATATCCTGTGATTATGATAATATGGGCCCATATTATCATAACCACCTATACATACTTGATTCTGGCATCACCACTAGGTCTCCTGGTTCACTGGTTCAAGTTAGCTTGATACATTACAATATATGTACTGTTAACATATATCAGTGAATCTTATTGCTCATAAGAAAATACTTGCATAACTATAAGTAATTATGGAAATTAAACACATAATTCCCTAACAGTAACCTTATCTTAGACTCAAGAGTCTAATCGTCCTATAAGTCTGCAACCTATCTTAGGTTCTTAAGTTCAACAACCTATCTTACGTTGTATTTTATCATAACATTAACTTTCTTGCTTATGGTCTTGTCTCAAGTCCATATTCTCACTTAAGCCCCACACAGTTTAAGCCTAGGTTCGAGTCTCGACACCTAATTCGCTTAAACTATGGCTCTGATACCAATATGTAACGCCCCAAATTTCTCAAAAAAAAATTTTAACGTAATAACATCAAAAGCGCAGTAGCTGAAAAATCTCATATTTAAAATCCCGTGTTCCTTTATAAAATAAAATGTTTCTCATGACCTCGTGCCATGTTGGAATAAAAATTATGTTCTTTCAAAAACTTTTCTCATCACTATAATTCATGTCTTTTAAAACTTTGGTCCCAACAAAAACAAATAAGTTTAAAATTATTTAAACAACATTGGGGGTTACATAATTCATATCAACACAACCCTAGTAAACCTTAAAACATCTTAATGCTATGTCCCGTATGAAACTAACAATTCTACCGAAAATTCGACATTACCTCTGGGCTATACGGATAAATCCATACTGACCCGACTCAACAGTAAAAAGAATAGCCAACAACAATACGGGACATAGCCACACATGACAATATAACTATGAGGGTATACTAAACCATAAACAACTTGGTTCTCAGCAATTCATATGGTTATACCGTCTATAGGACAAAACCACCCTTCAATCTTCAATTCTATCTACAAAGCCTTAGCTTTCTTCTAAATCCATCACTTCTATCATCCAATGCCAATAATCCTGTTCCTAAGATACATAGCATTAAAACAAAATACGTAAGACAAATATGTCTCGTGAGATACATAGGTTTTAGACTCAAAGCATTTGTAAATATAACATTTATCAATTTCAAAAGCTTTGTAATCAATTCATGTAATGACACTTTCAATAAAACATTTCTTAAACGAATCATGTCATAATACTTGTTGTCAAAACCTTTAAAATTGAAATATATTGTCATCTTGCTTGTAAAGACTTTCCATAACAAATTAAATGAAAATCTTACAAATATAAAACTTTCATTACTTAAGCTTGCTGTTAAAACCATTATAACTCAAAGTTAAACATATCATCATTTTGCTTTTAAAGCCTTTCATATTAAGTTTGTCATCATAAAACTTTATTTACTTAAACTTGACTGGTATTCATTCGGGTCCGTATTTTTATACTTAGGGCCTTAATCACCTTTGGTGATACCCCAAGTCTATACTGAAATGGTAAGAACGTAATCCAACCATTTCAGCATCGTATCACATGCTTTGACTGGTATCTCCACATGCTTTATTTTTATACTTAGGATAATCACACGTAGTGATTTTCCCAAGTCTATACTAAGATGGAAAGAACAAGATCAGTCCTTCCTAGCATCATGTGTTTTAGGACATCTACTTCGCGAAGGGGAAGGTACCACCCCAGTAGACTCATCTATATTCCGTTACGGGAATATCATGGCCCGGGCAAAAGTGGGTAACTTACTAACTTGCATTGCTGCATTCATTCATATTTCAAATACCAGTCATAAAAGAAAACATAATATGATTTGACATTAGATTACTTGCTGAAATCACATTAACGCTAGTGCCAAACCAATCTTTTCAAATTCCAATTCAATTTGATGTCAAATCACACTTTCCAAAACATGTTAGGCTTAATGCCAAAACTTGCTTTCAAACCGTTATAACTTTGTGCCAAAATATACTTTCCAAATCACGTAGGCTTAAAGCCAAAACTTTCTTTCATAAACTTTATAGGCTAAAAGCCAAAACACTCTTTTAACTTATTAGGCTTGATGCCAAAACTTGCTTTTCAAGACATATCAGTAAACTTTCATAAGCATGGCACGTATGGTAAAACTTGCATATAGACTCACATTAAAAGTCATATAAAACTTTATAAATACTTGCTAATTCAAGCTTTTAAAACCATTTGAATGATCATTACTCATACAACATTTAGCATAAGATTTAACATAAAACATTCAATATTTAAAACTTGTTGCTATGTACCCAGTAAAAATCCTCATGTACTCACTTCAGTGGCTAGGTATGTCTAGCTACATTAATCCACTAGCTCTTGACTCTACTTGCTTCCAACATCCTTTAACCTCTATTAATTTAATAAGAGGTTAGAATCAATTACACACTAAACACATAATATATATTAAATCATATATGAACTCTTTCTAACATCATGTAATTCCATTCCAATCATTAAGTATGATTCTTAAAGTATAATAATCACTTTGTACACTTTTACCCCTTTTTGTCCCAAATTTGACTAATTGTGTATTTCTTGGGTTGCTATGTAATTTAAGCATCTTTATAGTTCTAACATGTTTATATAATAATACTAATCACTTAGATGTCAAAACATTTCTCATTTTACTCGTTTATAGCATTTTTGGCATTTTAAGTCATTAAAGTTTCTAAAAATAGAAACCGTTATGAGACTTGTTATTTTCGGTTCACTTGACACTAATATATACCCAATATTTCATAAAATTCATTTCAATTCAATTCCATGCTCTATTTGTGTCATTTTAGTAAAATACCCAAAATTGTCCCCAAAGGGTTGGAATGCCCAATTCCATTCCAACATTTTACCATTATTTTCAAGAATCTCTTGTTTGTATTTCATGACTTCTTATCCTTTAGGTAAGTTACTACTCCAATATGATTCCAAAGGTAAGTTTCAGTGCTATGTTTTACCATAGATCCCATAAATTTAAAATCATGAAATTAACACATAAAGATGTTCTAAGATTCAAGTTTTAAACTTCATTATCTTTCTTTTACATATGTTTCTAGACAAGTATCCAATAATAGATAATATCACACTTTTCTTATGTTTCCAAACTCAATTCCATACAATGTGAAAATTTGACTTACTAAAAAGTCAATATCACTATTCATCATCTTCAACCTCAAGAACACGAAATATATGTTCATTTGATGCTCATTCACCCCATTACATCTTCTGTTCAAGGTTAACTTTCAACAAGAGAAATCAAATTCATAACTTTCAACCTCAACAAGAACCTCACAAGTTCATATATTAAATCTTAAACCACATGACCTAAGTGTTCAAACTGATTTGTAGCTTGATTTATGTGTTTCTTAACACATCTCATACCAGATTCGACATGCATTCAATAATAATTAGTTCATGTTCATAATATGAATTTAGGTTACAAGAATACCTTCATATTGCTGTGAAATTCACGATTCCAGTAATGTTCTCGAGCTCCAAACTGAAATTCAAGTTGAAACAACCCTAAAATCGAACCCAATGGGTGTAAACCCCGACCACCGGCGGATGTTCTAGTCGTCTCCACCGCCGCCTTCGGCGGTTTCTGCAGGTTAACGAACCGACAGCAGCTAAGAGCTGCTGTCCTCCTCACTCCGACCCTCTCTATGCTCCTAAATCTCGATTTTTCCCTGCTCGATCTGTCTCTCTGTCTTCGATTTCATCTCTCAGCACTCGATCTCACTTTTCTTTTGCTCTGAATCGCTAAAAAGGGAAGTCCCGTTTTCTCTCTTTCTCTTTTCTTTTTCTTCTGATACGCACTCAAGAAACACGCACACAGAACACCAAACCGGGTTCTAAGTCTCCTTGTTTTTGACTGGTCAATTTTGAAAAATACCAAAATGCCCTTACTTTCATGCTTTAGATAATTTTCTCCAACTTTTATACACAAATATTCCTGATTTTGGCAAGGTCATAACGCTTATATGCAACATCCAACTTTTACAAACTCTATACCTTTAGAAAGGTGGGAATGAGCTTTACAATTTCTTCTTACTGACTTAAGTCTAATTCTAAAAGGATTTTACGTTATAAACCCTCAAACATGGCCCGCTGGTCATTTTAATCACTTTTTGGTCATCTTTGACCCGTTGTAACTTCTTCGTTATAACTCCAAATAACTTGAATCCTTTTCTTATATTTTTGTTATCTCAAATATTACCTAAGTCATATTGATGACTTTTTTCCCAATTCTTTATAGATTTTGAGATATTAATTTCCAAAGTTTGCACAATAAACTTTTCACCTTTAGTCCTTTATTTCAAACTTTGCCCTTATGTCTTTAAAATTAAAATTCTAATCAAACTAATATCTCATTTTGACTAAATAAAATGTCTTAACCCATCCATTTCCATATTTGCACTTTATTCCAGACTTAAGACTAAGACGAGTCCTCTTAGTCTAAGTTTTACTTGATTTTATAAGACTAAGACGAGTCTTATTAGTCTAAGTTTTACTTGATTTTATAAGACTAAGACGAGTCTTCTTAGTCTAAAAATTTCCAATTTTTTTCTTTATTTATTTATTTATTTTCGACTTTGCAGGGGCATAACTTCTTCATACGAAATCCTTATATTATCTATGTCAAAAATTTCGGTTGTCACAATTATCTACCCCTTAAACGGATTCCGTCCTCGGAATCACTAAGATAAGAATGAGATTAACTTGCAATAACATATTCTCATATGAATAAGAACTTCTCACCAAGTCCTTGATCAAGTTCTTACTTCAAGTTCCCATAGCTTTGTGAAATACCTTTAGTAGTTTTCCTCTTGACATTTTCCTCTTTCACTTCTCATGCTTCGTTCACTTAACTCATTATCACTAAAATGTATTTCTACTAGACTGTGTCTCCCCCTAAGGTTCTCTTATTTGGCAGCAACCGGGCTCACCAATGCTTCCAAGTAGTAGGAATGCTTATCCATACCAACTTAATGTTTTACCACTAATCGGTATGTCACCCAGATCATAACACCTTATGACGGTGACCAATACTACTGGTCAGCCGAAGAGAAGAGTATGCCGGGTTTAACAGAAATCTGATTCCTGGTCAAGGCCTATTGATGACTGGAGGTTCTTTCACTTGGCTAATCCCTGAACTCCTTCAGGATTATTCTTACTCCCACTGTTTCCTTAGAATATGAGCTCTTTCAGAAAGGACTCTTCTTTCAAAAGTACAGGTGGGATGGCCAATGAAACGACATTGCTGATCAGTATCAGGCATGTAATGAGGTTCGGACGAACGTTACATGACCCTGGACCTTCGATGTACAAGTAGGGACGAACCCTGTTTTACATTTCAGACGGTGTCAGTGCAACCTTCTAGGTCTAAGATGTGGTCTGCATATGCTTTTACGGTCTGACTGGTTGAATATCTAATTTATCGAAAACTAATTGGAAGTGTATCTTATACATCGAGGATCGAACTATTTCGACCAATGCTCGATCATATTCCCTAAGACACATTATAACCATTAATGTTCTTGGAAGAGGATGAACTGTGAAACATTTTCTCAGTTTATGTTATCACTCAGGTTCTGTTGATCTTATACTTCCTTTGAAGTCCTTGAACAGTTCAAGGTTTCAATCAATCGCTTATTCTGATAAGCGAAGCCATATTTGTCATACTAATTGGCAAATATTATGAAATATAACTAATTGTGTTTTGTTTGAAGATTCGAGCAATTCACAATAACTAATGTGTCCGTTTCTTAATGTCTTTTACATCTCCATGTAAATTTATGAATTTGTTAATTTGTTCAAGATATGCATTCATCACCTGACTCTAAGGTGCTGTTTGTTTTTTAAGAGGTAAAAGGTTTGCAGTCTGCGGACCACATCTGCAGAGCATCTACAGAGAAGAGGTGGACTAAATGTCTGCAGACTGCAAGAAGAAGACTGTTTGTTTTTTAAAGTCTG
The DNA here is from genome assembly GCA_023525715.1 of Cichorium intybus. Lineage (NCBI taxonomy): Eukaryota > Viridiplantae > Streptophyta > Magnoliopsida > Asterales > Asteraceae > Cichorium > Cichorium intybus. Next base: position 110,701,540 of record CM042012.1, on the reverse strand, counting down.
CAGGTTGTGAAAATAAACTGAAATTTAAATAATTTTTTTTAAGTAAAACACATGAGTACGCTCAATTTATGATATTAACGAATTTAAGGATCAAAGCAAACATTTTTTTTAAATAATAAAGAATAAAAATTACATAACCAAAGTTGGATTTACAAATAGTTTGTAAAGCTAAAAATTTACGTAAGATTGTGAACCAAAGTTCTAATATTAAAATATATTTGTAGGTTTCAAATAGTTTATAAGTATGATTTACAATAAAAAAAAGCGTCTATTATATGATATTAACGAATTTAAATATCAAAGCAAACATGTCCTTTTTTAAGTTTGTGACATTTTTTTTAAAAGTTTTACAAATTTATCTTTATTTTGTTTAAAAACTTAGAAAAATAAATATTATTTACTTCGAAAAGTAATGTTGAAAAAAAAAATCACAACTATTAGTAAAAAAAATCAAAGTGTTTTTAAAAACATATATGCGTATTTCTTTTTTTTTTTTTAAATCGAAGGTGGTCGGCGGCAGTGGTTTGGTCGACGACGCAAGGAAGAGAAAACGCGAGACCGGTTGGAGGAGAAAACGATATGCGTATTTTTTTTTGGTTAAAATTGTATTAATTTATTACTAGAAGACCTTTACAGACCCTTGAAGACATTGGTCCATGTCTGCCCCAAAAAGAGGACGCGCAGACCTTTTTAGGTCTGCAGTCTTCGAAGAAACAAACACTCTGCGAAGGTCCATGTCTGCGCGCCGTCTGCGTGGCGCAGACAAAAGTGGCCAGGAAGATCTGCAAAGAAAAAACAAACAGCCTCTAAGTCAACTGATTCCAAAATCCTATCCATTGGATCTTTGGGCGATTCATTTCTTGCAATAATTAATTTTGTTAAGAACTCAATTCATAATGTGATTCCAAGTCAAATGATTCCAAAGTCCTATCCAACTGGACCTTTGGTTGAAGTGATTCTTATAAAAGTTACTTTAACACTCATAAAAGACACAATTCATGAATCCAACACACTTTGGATGCATCAACATTCAAGTTATTACCATTTATGCCACCAACACTTTCACACAACTTTTTTGAGGATAATTAAAACACCTATGTTAAAAGAAAATATTTTATTAAATCAAAAATATCCTCAGAACAATGTATTATGTGAAACAATGTCATATGTATCTATAAACTAATAACATAATCAAATATCTAGCTAAACTCCAAAACTATACGAGCCCTAGATCCAATCTGAATACGCTCCTATGCAACAATATCTTCCATCCTACTGAATCCCTGCATACAGTGCAAATATGAGAATCACATCCTGTATCACGGAAATGAGGATCAGGAGTTCCGAGTTTAAGATATGCCTGAGTTAACAAACTGTTTGGCTTCGGAGCATTTTTTTTCAATATTTCTGTGACTGTGTCCCACCCTATGGATTCCCAGTTTGAGACATCGAAGAACCGGTCCAGACGATCTGGATCATTTCTTGATGCGCCTTATCACTGGACTAAATCCCGAAGCAGCTGAATCAGTGGAACTATGCTTCTCCATGAACGACTCATACAGAGTCAACATTGAATGCATTTCCATGATAGTCTTATCCTGGTTACCCGTTCTATACATCTGGATGAACAGATCAGCGAGTCGAGTTAATGCTTAACTCCCGATCAAAAGTGTGACCAATTTTATATAGTTCGCCTATGTGTCCCTCAATCTTGAGAACATGCGAACCGGTGCTACTTCCATCTAGCTTGCACACTTCAAGCTCTTTGAATATCCTAGCTCGTCCATTTTCAACCGATTCTCAGAACCTTTCCTCAACCAGTTATGGTTACTCATATGACCCTAGGAATTCGAAATCCCTATGAAACTCGGGGTCAATGGTCAATAGCATGCGGCAATGAACTTCCTTGTTTTTTATCAAACAAGGAGTCATGCTCATCACAAACTACTGTGTGATGCCATGCTTTGGTAGAACAAGGAGCGGACACTCAATCAGATATGGTTTTCCAGCAAAACTAAGAACCATTCTCTATTTGCAAAGCTATACCACATAGTTTAGGCCAGTCAGCCTTTCCATAGACTTTCCATTTTTAACATGTACTTTCTGAAGCTCTCAGAAATGGGTGATGGAGGAGAAGGAGGAGAATCGATACTAGATTCAGACAGCTATAAAATCAGAATTCATTAGTTTAATTAATCCTTTTAAATAATTACCAAATTTACTATCTAACAAGGCTAGGATCCCAATCTCCCAACTATGCTGTGAAGATGGATGTCGTAATCACACCATAATGGTCATTAAGGTAGATATACATTTATCAATTTCAGTATTATGAAATTCCTAGATCTATGATGTTCATTGAACTGTTCAATGGCGTGTTTAATCTCGGACTATGCTCTTCCATTTGTAACTGAGATGCCGAGGATCACAAACAAGATGTGAATAACCATCCAAATGTACTTGGTCACCTCAATGTCATTTATCATCTCAAATTGATGTGTCGGTTAACCACACATGCTCCATCAACAATGATAATTCATGAGAAACCCATTACCACTCTTTATGAGCCCCTATTAGTGTGCCGGTTAACCACACACGCTCCACTAATATCTCATAAAGTGTAATGTGCAATTTCATGGATTAGCATACCTTTCACATTTTTCCTAAAGTAACTAGATCGGGGAATTTTATAAAACATGTTCTATTACTTTGATTAATAACATTATACTTTTAACGAGATTAAGTTCATCCTATCAAATCCAATATGCTAACGACCCTCCACTAATCAAGGGAGCGGTGGGTGAGAGTGGACACCCATTCAACCGCCATTTTATAGGCAGTTTCCTTATACCCCTTTATAGATCAGCTTCGTGAATGAGGCATACTAGCGATTTGACTGACTGGTTCTTATACATATAAATATTAACTTTTAATAATAATATATATAAGATGTATTTTAAACCCTTTAAAATATTTTGGTTTATCTATTTAAATTTTTCGAAATTAAACTTTTAATTTAAATTTGAATTTAAACCTTAATTGATTTAATATTTATCTTTTAATTAACAATTAATTAAATAAATTAAATCAGATACGGATCAACAAATTAATCAAACTAATTTTAATCCTATCCTTTAACCCACTAAAATCGAAAATCACATAAGGGTTTAAGGTTATCCATTTATTAAATAATCACTATTACCAAAAATAGAAAAACCATCTAAAACCCTAGGAGAAATAAAAAATAAGGTGGGGGGCTAGGGTTTCAAAAACCCTATCCCTAAAGATTGATTAGACCTATTTTAGGGTTTAGATTCAATAAACCCTAAAATCAAGGTATAACTATTATAGCAATTCAAACAGAAAACAAACCAAATAGCTCTGATACCACTGATAGGTTTTATGCAAATCAACTAAACTTAAACCCTAAGTTCTCATGCAACCTAATTGGATCTATGTTTTCACTATTTGAACATATAATAAATACCTAGAGGCCAATCGAAAATTACTAGAAGAATTAAAAGAAAATTACTAACCTTTAGTCTAATCTTTTGGAAACTAGCACCACAAATGTCGTGCCTCTAACTGAATCACACCCAAGCAAGCAACAAGAATTCCAGAGAGAGTATAGAGAAGTGGCGCAGAATATGGGATCCAGAACCCTATATTTATCGCCTCCAAGTGATATGTAGATAAGCCTTAGAGATAAACCTTATTTGAATTCAAATGATATAAACATTTTATCTTTAATTCAAATCCCTATTTATCTACTATATAGATTTCGAAATCAAGGATAAACCCATCCTTAATTTTGCCAACTATATTACCTGCCAAAACTGTTGACTACTCAACTATTGAATAATTACAATTCAGCCCCTGCACTTTTAATTAATCCAATTAATCCCAAAATTAATTCCAATTAATTTATGATTAATTATTAATTAAATAATACTGTTTCTAATTAATATATTATCCTCATAATATATTAACAAATTATTTATATTGATTTATTAATCATATAATAAATCAATCTCTCTCTCTAAAAGTTATTCTGTCAAATTGCCAGCTATGCGGGCAACCCAAAAGGACTTTGCTACTATCAATTAAATATATAATAATTATAGTCATTACTTAGACACCTAATCCAACACTTCCTTGATAACTTGATGAGTATCTAATACCAGAAAATCTGTTGGATAGTAGAAATCTCCTACCCTAATTATGACATCTGACAACATCCCTCTTGGTATCTTGGTAAACTTATCAGCGAGCTGCAGAATAACATCTGTGTGTCTCAAACTACCAAACTCATATTTATCAAAGAGCTGTCTTGGAAGAATGTTTATGCTTGTGCCTAAGTCTAACATAGCCTTTTTGATATGGACATCTCCTAAGTCCACTGATATAAGAGGAGCCCCTGGGTCCTTCATCTTGGGTGGCAATGTGTCCATAATAATCGAGCTAACATACTCAGTTAACTCAATTTTCTTAGGAAGATGAGAGAGAATCTGCTTTTTGTGAACACACATGTCTTTCAAGAATTTAGCATACGCTGGGTCTTCCTTAATCAGTTTAACCAATAAGATGTTAACCTTGATCTGACTGAATAACTCCCACATTTCCTCTGTCTGAGGTCCTCGCTTACCGTATGGCTTAGCTACTAGCTTTTCAAAGCTGCTGGAAAAGGAGTGGTACCACTAGGTTCTCCTTTTTCCCACTTACTCTCGGGTTCCTTCATTTCCCTTTACGTTCTCTTTTCTTCCTTTTCCATTTCTTCATTTTCATCAAAGATGATTTCTACATCGCTGTCATCTTCAGGCGGTGGAGCAACAACTTTGTTATCCACTTTCTTACTACTCCTTAATGTGATGACTTCATTGACTTGACCTTCCTTGAGTTGAACTTTTGATTTTTGTCTTGTTCAATATCTTCTCCTATCTTCAGAAGCTGAGCTTCTAATCTTAACAATGCCTGAGTGTTTGCATCTTCTGCCTCCTCAACTCCAACCACAAAATTATAGATTTCATTAACCTTAGCACTAAATTCTTTGCTTTCTTCTCTTGATGTTGATTCCCCATGTTGCTGACTTCCTTGCGATTGCCTAACATTTCCTTGATGATTTCCTTTGAATGGGCGTGGCGTGTTTCGGAATTACCCATATCCATGTATCTGACTTACTTCTTCCTGCGTCATTTTACAGTCATCAAAATAATGACCTACTTCACCACAATTGTTGCAAATGGTCTGACCATGCAACACATACGCTCCTTTTTCTTTTTGCAGTGCTGTGAGCAATTGATTGAATTTTTTGTAAGGATTCCTATCTCAGCCTTAATCTCTTTCTTCCATTTGTTTTCCACCTCCATATTTGCTACGGGCATTATCTTGTTTCTTGCAGGTTCACTTGTCTTTGATCCATAACTCAGTTGCTCCAAGAATCTCCATGTTGCTTCAGGATCTTGCATCATAATTGTGCCTCCTGATGATGCATTAATCATTGCTTGACTTGTGGTGTCAACACCATCATAGAAAAAATTGACTAGCTGCCATCTTAGGAATTCGTAATGCGGACACAAACGTAATAATTCTTCCAGTCTCTCGAAAGCATCATGAAATGCTTCTCCGGGCTTCCGTTGAAAGTCTTGTATAGCCTTCCTGATCTCTGACATTTTGCTTGCTGGAAAGAATTCTTGCAAAAATTTTGTCTTTAGCTGCTACCATGTTGTAATGTTATTTGCTGGCAGCAACGTGAACCAATATTTCGCCTTGTCTTTAAGCGTGAACGGGAATAACCTAAGTATAAAGAAATTCCTATTTCCATTTCTAGGTATATTCGCGTTCGCAATAGCTAGAAACTCATACAAATAGTTGTACAGATCATCCTGTCTATAACCTTTAAACTCGGGCAAAATTCCTAGTAATTGCGGCCTAATTTCTACCTGCCAATCTACTTTTTCAGGAAAGTAAATAGGCGACACATCATCATACTCCCTAGGCTGGAAGTGCGATGCAACTGATTGCCCAATTGGTTGTGCAAAATATAGTGGGGGAACGAGATTACCATTGTTGCATAAATCGTTATTATAGTACCGTTGCCCCTGCCATTGGTTGTTGTACTGCTGCTGGTGTGGAGGTCTGTGACCTTGGTACCACTAATGATTGTTGTTGTTAGGGTTGTTCGACATCGAACCCACATCATCATCCTCATATCCTAGGTCTCCCACTTGAGCCTGGTACTGCTACGGTCGTGGGTGTAAAATAGGTTGCTGAGGTTTTTGGGGTTGTGGTGGTTGTTGTGGTTGAGGAATCTGCACCAACTGGCGTTGGCGTGGAGTACTATCACGGTTTTGTACTCCCCACATTGGCATAGTAGTTGCGGAATTCCCACAAGGGTTGGAATTGGGTTGACTAACAGGTGGAACTACAGGCTGAATACATGGTGGACGGGATACAATGGCTGAAACTGCACCGCCACCAATACTCGTGGAAGCTCCATTAGTGTTCATTGGAACTGAGGGTACAAACGGCTGTCCCCCTGTTACCTCGCTTGGTGGCACATTGGTAACATCCTCGACTAAAAAATCATGTAAACTCATATTAAATCACCGCTTACGCACACGATTCTGGCGCGCGGTCCTTTCAATTTCCGAATCAAAAAGCAGAGGTGACATTTGTTCACCTCGACGCGTACGCATGCACAAGGTGAAAAAGACCGTCTAAAAACAAGTAAATACCAAAAAACTATCACAAAAATAACCAACTGACACAGTATATCAAGCGCACAACTCCCCGCAACGACGCCAAAATTTGACACAGCGCAGTCGTCGATGCGGTCAAAAATACTAGATTTATACCTTACAACTCACTAGCAAGCGGCAAGTAAGGGTCGAACCGTGGAGTCAGTGGGCAATATTTGTGTCAAGAACTCGACCAGTCTATAGTGTCACTCTATAGACGGTTTTTATCCATACACGCGAAAACAATCAAAAATATCGAAAATACGCAATTATAACTACTGATCTAAATCATATCCAAATCTCGACCAATCAAAACCGAAACAATCTGATCCCAAGATATACTCAGAAATCAGCAACCAATTCAATCTCAAACAATTAAATATGACTATGATTATTGAACCGAAATTGCAATCGAACATAAGATATAACTAAAAATGAAACTTACATTCAAACCAAACACATACCGAAAGCCGAATGTTTCTGACTTTGGGTTGTAATCCAGATCCGTGTGGTCAATGAAATTCTACAGATCAGAATCCTTGAACACACAACGGAACAAATATCGAAAATAATAAAATAAATACCAAAACTATCAAACTACCAAGTATCAATCGCTATGCTACGAAAATCTGAGTCGAAGAAGCCTGAGTTCCCCTTAAAGGTCGAATCTTCGCTCCCGAATCATGAACTGGAGGGCTCTGTTATAGTTGCCGAAAATGCCTTTTCGCGTCGTGTGAAGGGCTTATACGTGGCTCGCCTTATCCAAAACCCCCGATTCTTCGCACTTTGAAAATTCAAATCTCATCCGGTACACAGCTCACCGCGTCGTGTAGCTCTTTTGGGCCCGCAACACGCGTGTTCCTTCTACTGGAAGTAGCCTTCTTCCATAACTTTGCCATTTTGTACGCTTTTTACCCTGTATTTCACATAATTTGCACAACAAACACTTGGCACAAAACGTGAGCAATATCGTGATTTAAGATATATATTTTACTCAAAATGGTGCTTTATAACGATTAGAATACTTGATATTACTAGGCGTTGTCATGACGCCAAGTAAGACCTCACGCGTTGCGAACTCAGATGCCACCACCTTGGACTTAGACTGTAGTAGTAGTTGCTGAACTACCCCAACACGAGTTCCTGGAGTTTCCACCAACGCTCGAGGAGAGTTGAGGATACACATAACGATTACAGTTTATGCAGCCCGAGACATGGAGGTAGCCTTCGTGTTTGATCGAACGTTTTTTACCCAGGTGGGGCTGTTGGCATAGGTGGATCCCTTTCTTGCTTGCATATGGACTAGTGCCGACATATGCATACTTTCACCTGTCGAGGGTGGGAGGGGTTGATACCGAAGCCTGATGATATCAGCTACTAACAACTCATGCTCAAGTTCTACTAAACATGCAGCTACACGCCAGGAGCCGAGGACCCAACAGGCCGATACGTTAGATTCTGGCTCCGAGGCAGGAGCCGCGAGTGCACCATTCGAAAGTTTGCTTCTAGAACTAGCATTTATACCCCAGTGGAGGCTGCCAGCATTCATTTTATTCCATTTTTGGATGTTTGCCACGGAGGCCAGCCACAGGAGGTTATCGACGAGGCGGTTTGGGCCCAGATCTCTAGCCAGCTATGTTGGAAAATAACCACAGGAAGTGAGTGGATCACAATATTGCATCGGAGGAGGTTGCCAACATTCATTTTATTCCATTTTTGGATGTTTTCCACCGAGGCCAGCAACATAAGATTATCGACGAGGCGGTTTGGGCCCAGCTCTCTAGCCAGCTATGTTGGAAAATAACCACGGGAAGTGAGTGGATCACAATATGGCATTATCATCTTCAAGATCGTGCAACTTATCCTTCTTCCAAGTGAGTGTTCTTCAATTTACTTAGGGTTATCCATATTTATGTATGAATTGATCCTGTGGTTATGCCTATAATTCCAACAAGCTATACTCACCATCCACCGCCATGGTGAGCATGCTTCGTTCCCCTCTTCACAGAGTTCTACATTGGATCATCACCTATATATGGTGGCTAACCGTAGGGGTGGTGACAAGGTACTGAGGGAGGACATGTTCTATTTGTGGGCGATCACCAACCCCACACGCTTCATTCATCTTCCGTACATTTTTGCAGTCTTCCTCACCTCCAAGAGGAAGGGGTCGAAGGTTGGGAGCCCTATGGTCGGGGGTAGTACATCACACGCTTGGTCCGATCATATTCGATTTTGATGGGGACGTGATCCCACGTCTGAGGCCGCATCTACCCCACTAGATTGACCAGTATGAGATTGTGTCGATTGTGCAGGAAGTAGAGGGCAACGAGGAGCAAGAGCCAGAGGAGAGGCCACAGATACAGAGACGGATTGATCCACCAGTCTAGCCACCACCACAGCCAGACATGAGTGTTTGGACGTCCACGCTACCCTGCGTGACTTTTTTTCCGGTCAGGACAGGCTGGAAGCTACCCAGGATGAGCTTTTGACTCACCAGTGATGGATGGCGAATATACTTCGTGAGATGATGCTTAGGATGGGCATGTAGCCACGACCACCATTCCTGATATCCAGATCCAATGGCGCCGGTCCTTCGAGACCGCATGCCAGCGACGAGGGGTAGTGATGTTGTGCATTTCTTTCTCTTTTATTTTTATTTTTAATTTTTTGTAATTAAATTTTATGTTTTGTATCTAAAGCTTTAATATCTATTCTGAGTTGATATTATCACTAGTGAACCTACTTAAACTATTGATGTGATCATGTCATGTGACTGTGGAGGAGGACCGCCCAATTTTTAGAGACTGGAATCAACACAAGTGTGGGCTCGGTGTACCCCTACCATCTGGTTTATGCCTGACGCGTTCCTTGTTGTGTATTTAACTACACTTAGTCTCCAAACAATTCTACATCTTGAACAATTCGTCTTCTACCCCAGGAGGTATAGTCTTTTTCTCCTTTATTTTTATCTATTTCTTTATACAATGGGGACATTGTATTATTTTAGCGTGGGGTGAGACGGTCGAAAAAGTCAGTGTTTTTGTGAAAAATTTGCATTTTTACAATTTTCAAAATTTTTGAGAAAATGTTAGTTTGCATTTCTAAAGAATGAACATTTTTGAAAATTTTAACAATTAGTATTTTTCAAGGAATATTGTTTAGTCATCAATATGCTATCCTTAGTTTGAATAAGTTGAGTTAAAGTTCGGAATTACAAAGTTATACAAGTTATGTTGTTAAAAAGAGTTTGACTTAAAAATATCATAAGATTGGTATTCTGGCAGAAAAATTCAATCAGTGGCCTATGGTATTCGAGCCGGTAGAATCGAAAAGGGTGGCCCTAGGGCACTAATGCACCTCATTACTTAAGATCATCTAATATGGGATAATGTTGATGAAAGCTCGTTACACGGGTACCATAGAAAGGCATGAAACTTTCTTTAATGTCCTATAGAATTTGAATGAGTATGTTTTGTACAGTCTTGAACTGGAAATTTTTAATCAAGAGTCTGTAGAAATTCGTGAATTCCAAAGGTATAAAAGTCACAAAAAGTAATGTTCAGTACAACATAAAGTTAATCTGAAATAAATTGTTTTAAGGGTAATTCTGGAAATTAGCAATAAACTTTGAAACCAAGGATTTTTAGCTATGTATGTTTTAAGGAATGCAAAAGTGTACTTGTTTTTAAGAAATGCAAAAGTCCAGGGGGGGTGTTTGATAACGCGCTTTTATATTGCATTATTTACGTATTATTTAGTGTGACATTCGCGACGCATAGGATTGAAGATCGCGACGCTAAGAAGAGATGACACCGTAATTCAAATTCAATTTGAATTTCAAATTTGTGAGATATCAGGAAATCTGGTTGTTCGCGATGCGAAACAAGGGTGCTGGAGGCACAGTTGCAACTATAAATAGAGGCATCTATTCGACATTCTAGAAAAATCCATCGAGATTTTTCTAGATCTCAAGGCTCATTCTTATTGTTTTCCAGTTTCTTTCATTAGTGTGGATAAGAATTCATTGTTTTGGCTTTTTAGCCGGTTTTATCATTTTCGTATCAACTCGGTGTTAGGGCATCTCGAATCTAAGGATTTATCTAATTACTCGGTGTTGAGTTTTACTTCTCAGGAAGTACAAGCGACTCCTTTAGTTTTATTTGTTTGGTTAAAACTGGTGAGTTTAGTTTGAATGTTTTGTTATAGTTTCGATTTTTAATAAAATAAGTATTTTTAGTTTCATGATGTTTTGGATATGTGATCATCTCTGAGTTTTATTTATACTTGGTTTTATTTAAGTTTCAGATTTGTTTCAAACTGTTAAGTAATCATCCTGCTATAGAGTGACACTATAGTCGGGTTATTATAGACACAATGTGTCAACCACGGACTTCTTGGTTCGACCATTACTTGCCCTAGCTAATAAAGTTTGTGAGGATTATTATTTTTGACCGCATCAACGACTGTGCACGTCAGAACACATGTTAATAAATGATATTAACCAAAAATATGTATGTATATATATATATATATATATATATATATATATATATATATATATATATATATATATATATATATATATATATTCGAATTCTATATATAAACATAATTAATTATATATTAAACTATTTAAATTATCCGATCCCTTAAAAACCTTGACTTTTAAATTTTCTAATTTTCTAAATATAGAATGGATTTCAAATTAACTAGCCAACATTATCCAATGATCATGTTGGAGGCTTAGAATTCTCAAAAATCCCATGGGGAATTCGAAAAATTCAAGTTTCCTAATTATCTTGGATTTTAGCTATTAATAAATTCTAAATAATGCCAAAGAATAAATGAAATCTCTTGGAGATAATTACCAAAAATATTTTAAACCATTTTAAAACCATAAACACTCCATGATTTCAATCCAAGCCTAAACATCACCAAATTTTTTTGTTCTTCATAAGAACATGGAAAACAAGATTTAATTAAAGCATTATATAATGCAAATATCATTTAAGGATAGGCTTTGATATCGCTGATAGGTTTTATTTACTCTAGATTCAATTATCATGGCAGCGGAAGTAATCAAAATTAATCTAAGGCAAACAACAATTACTAAAACCTACAAGGATCCTACCTAATGATATTAACAACTACAATACTGATCTAGAAAAGCCAACCTTGATAATAACCGATTTGCTAGAAGACCTTTGATGAAGAAAAATTCCACAAGTGCTAAGGAATGTAGTATCCAATAGAGAATACCTCTAATGGTTCACACCCAATAAGTCTAAAATTAACTATATAAATTAGGTATTTAAGAAAGCTCGATATAGAGCCCTAGAGAGGGACTATAGATCATGCTAAGAGATAAGAGAAACTCTAAGTCTAACAATGACAGGAGTGGGGAGTCGGGGGTTTTTATTGCTGAAGGTTGCTTAGAGATAAAGTTGGTTTAAATGGTAACTAGATAAGGATTAATAATTAAATAATCCAATTTATCTAAAACCCAAACCTCCTTCTCTATATAGCCTTGGATGAACATTATGAAGGCTTATCCCTTCCTAATTTTCGTCCCCCATCTTATGCATTTTAGAACATTCCTTTGTACAACTATTGGACAATTTGTATATTGAGTATGTGTAGCCTAATCCGAACCGAGGAGTCACTACGACCTAAGAAGATCAGATGTCCGAAACAACCAAACTGAGGCGAGGAATGCCAGTGCAGTTGAAATCATGCTTCATCTTAGATCAGTTTCTTCGTCAGATGTTGTGAGCTCCGTTTCATATGATCATGCGATGCGAAGCAAAGATCGACTAGTTGTAAAGTAGGTATCACGAGTATGGTGTATACCTTATTGTCATATTCTACTTTAAGGTCATTCGCAGGAAGGCATCATCCGGACCAAGGAGCAGCCTTCGCTTCGGTCCAAGGCTTTGTAGTAGATCCTTCTCATGGATCAAATATAGAGAGTCGAGATGTTGATAAAATGGTTAAGCTACTTCAGGAGCGAAGTGTCTGACACGACGTAGTCGTTGATGCGGTCAAAAATACAAGATTTAACCTTACCAGTCCACTAGCTAGTAGTAAGTAAGGGTCGAACCATAGGGTCATTGATTGGCGCTCTATGTCGATAAACCGATCTATAGTGTCACTCTATAGACGGCGGATCAATAACACGTGGGAACAAACCAAAAATCAACAAAAGCTAAATAAAACTCAGATCTGGTTGCAGATCAAGAAACCGACAATAAACCCAATGATTACTTTTATAAAACCAAACCAAACTCAAATCTAAAACCAAACAATCAAATATCCAAATCTAAATTACCAACTATTCGACTACTGAAATCAGAAACTACTCAACGAATCCAAACAAACATCGAGTAATCGACGGAAATTCCAATTGCGGAATACCTCGATACCGAGTTGATAAAATAATAGAAAAACCAAAGATCTAAACAAACTAATGAATGTAACTGAGAAAAATCACGAAATCAGTCTTCCAGATCCCTCCTTGATGCTCCGGGATGCCTCTAAAGTCATACAGGGTCCAGTATTTATAGTGGTGGATTTTCGGAGTCCCGCTGTGCGGCCTAGCTCTTCCCACGACGCGGTCCTTATCCAGATCCTGTTATCTCGAGGTTTGAAATTCAAAAACGAAGCTTTTATCGTTTTGGGACATTAGCGTCTTTAACATGAATGTTAGCGGTGCTAATCCTTGCTTCTAGAAACTTCCTTGGCGCGTCTGGAACTTAAAAGCGAATAAATCCTGCATTCACCATGTTAGAGGCGCTAACCAGGAGGGTTAGCGGCGCTAACTTCTCCTGGTTCGTCTCCTTTGTTCATTTTGCTCCGTAACTTCTCCCAATTTGCACTAAAACCACTGTATTTACACTAAAAACATTTCCAAGCACTTTGACACAAAAGTTAGTGATTATAGTCAATTCATAAGGATAAACTAACTAAAACTCGGCCAAATAACGACTATAATACTTGATATTAATAGGCGTTATCAGTGTCCTTTGACACACGTAAAGGACGGCTGGTGTCAGAAGTTGGTCTGAACAGCATGTTCTGGAGAACTGTTGCTCTCAGTGGTTGGTCTGCCACAGCATGTTCCTTGTCATGTTTCATCAGCTGGGCTATGTGCTGAAATTCAAATGCAATATCCCGAAACCTTGAGTGTTTGAGTGTGTGTGATTATTTGAGTGAAGAGTATATACTTGTAAATTTTGTATATCATTCTAATAATAAAATCCCTCTAATTCCAAAGTGGGCGTAGCTTGATTTCGCTATCGAGTGAACCACTTAATTCTCTTTGTTGAGCTTTGTTTGGTTGTTCTTATTGTATTTCTTGTTGCAATAATTTTGTTGGTTAGCGGTGTAAGGGCGAGGCCAATCAAGTTATGAAAAAAAACCTAAATTAATAATAAATCTTCAGGTTGTTGTTGAAGTGGGTCCAACCTTTTTTGTATCATCAAAGTTATAGTTAAAATTTTCTATAGCATAAAATAAAGCAACTAATTTATAGTATGTACTTTGTAATAAACTATTGATGAAAATAAATACTTAATTGATGATACATCGTCCTAATTTTTCTTATTTGAGTTTGATTTTACGTAAGTTATGTATTAATGGGTTTTGTTCAAATACCAAATTTCCACTTCCCCCGATTGATAAACAAAATAAAAAATAGAGTCATTGTTATTTGATAATCCTCCATCCTGGAGTAACGTGTTACTATGAAGTTTCCAGCTATATTTTGTACTGTGATTAACTTTTGTGATTAACTTTTGGTTATATAGCTGAAAGGAAACTATTTATGGAATTAAAATTATTTGTCGAAATGATATTATATAATGCTTGTTGCATCAAACTAACCATTGTGTGCTGAAAGCTAACTATTGAGCAAAAATAAATTATTCTACTTAATAAAACTAATCAAAGATGCATATTACTTTGTAAATACAACACATGGATAACATATCTCATCAATTATAATAACCAACTTATATTTGCATCCCGAAAATTATTTCAAAATGAAACAAATTGTCACCACCCGCAGTGTGCGGGTATACTACTAGGCTAATCAACTTTATACTCAACAAGCCTCCCCCTCCTATATTAGTGCCCCGCCGTATTGCACGGGTACCCGATTAGTGTATGTATATATATATATATATATATATATATATATATATATATATATATATATATATATATATATATATATATATATATATATATAAAGTGTGGTTCAAATGAAAATCATTACAAGATTAAGAACTTACGAACTAATTTTAACCTTTGATTGAAATAAAATGGAGGGATCAGATCTAATGTTTCAAATCCCGTTTTTTGGCTTTTTTGTAAGTAATGGTAAAATAGTCATTTTTGCACTTTAATTCACTTGTTTATACACTCATTCACAGCTTAACACATTCAATCATATGCTAATTCACACTTTAATACACTTATTCATACAATATTCCCACATAATACAAAAACAGTCAGCACATTAAAAAACCATTAACATTACTTATAAAATACACATAAATAAAGAGTAGGTTATAAATACAAATAAAATTAGAGTTCAAATTACTTGATTAATAATTTAATTTACACTACATTCACAGCTTATTGCACTAATTCACAGTTTAGTTTGCATTATATTCACAACTAAAAACTCTTACATATTTCATTGAAGATTTTTATGAAACATCTTCTATTCATTTTGTTTCTAGAACTTCAATCGGAGTGTAACTAGTGGTGGCAGAACAAGGTAGAGGTGGCGATGATGAACCGATCTAGTGGTGTTTCACCGGAGATCGAAGAAAAAGAGAATGATGTGACCTGATGGTGTTTCACTAGAGCGCATGGGGATGAGAAAATAGAGTTGATTGTTTCTTACCGGAGATCGGAGAGAAATAGACGAAGTTGAGCCGACAGAGTTTCACCGGAGCAGTAACGGAGGAGAGGCAGCTGATCTCGTGGTGTTTCACCGTAGATTAGATAGAAAGAGATGGAGGCAACCTGACGCTGATTCACTGGAGCAGTGTCAGAGCTTGTTTCATCGGGTGTCGACGGTGGTGGCGGTCGTCCGCGGTGGTGGTGGGTGTCGGCAATTGTGGCGGTCATGGAGCTTGTATAGAAAAGAGAGGATTTGGTGTGAGTCCATGAAGGTTGAGGAGAATCAGATCTAAAATATGATTTTAGGGTTATAAATACGAATGAGATCGGGTCCGGACCCGGATCGAACCGGACCGAGAATCGATTTCGTAGGAAACAAAGAACCGAAAAACAGACCGAATACCCCGATACCGGTTCCTACCGGTTCGGTTCCTGTCTGGTTTCGGTTCCGAATCGGTTATACAAGGAAATGTGCGTGTTTAGTTCCAGACCCGTCCCGAACCGGACGGAGATCCGAAGAACCGAGAACCGATTTAATGAGAAATAGAGAATCGAGAACTGTACCCATGAGACATAATCTAAGTCCGGGTCCAGGTCCAATACCCGGTTCGGGTCGTGTATAAGGTCCAAAATCTCATCCTTAGTTATGAATATGAAAATGGGTTCTCCTCTTCCAATATTTACCATCTATGTCATTGATAGTTTTCAGCCATTTGATCAAAGTTTAAAAAAATCAAAGGCTTAAATTAGTTAATTTTAGTTTTCAACATTTTAATGGTTCTAATTTGAATATATATATATATATATATATATATATATATATATATATATATATATATATGTATGTATGTATGTATGTATGTATGTATGTATGTATGTATGTATGTACGTATGTATGTATGTATGTATGTATGTATGTATGTATGTATGTGTGTGTGTCTATATATATATATATATATATATATATATATATATATATATATATATATATATATATATATATATATATATATATATATATATATATATATATATATATATATATATATATATATATAAGCGATCGGGTGAGGACTCTTCTTAAAGTAAGGAC